>JAVJGJ010000002.1:5062620-5083229 GCA_035590215.1 Microhierax caerulescens
TGTCCTGGCCTGGTTTATTGGCATTACAGACAATTCCCGTGGCCACCGTGGGCAAAAACAGAGTAGCTGTAACTAAACTTGTTGTCATAGCAGTGACTTTCAGATCTCGAACAAAGGAATGACTGTTCAAAGTTCCAGCAAGGCTGATTCCCACCCACTGAACTGGCCCCGTTAGACCGCCTTAGGACTACCATAAACGTATGAAAGCCCTTTCACAACCGCTGCGGATTGAGAAACATGCCCCAGTCTGACACCGCAAGGGCTTATGCAACGGCTCTTAATTGTGGCGTTTCTTTAGGAAATGCCCAGTTCAAACGTTTGTCTTCCCTGTTACTGATTTAAGATATTAAATCATCTTCCGAATATCATCGGGGCTTCAGGCTGAGCCCAGCAACTCCCGTCCTACTTTATAACATCTGTGGATACCATGCATTTCTATTTTCGGCTGGAAATGGGTTTTGAATAGTTTTCTGCTTCTCACATGTATAACCGTGCTTAGAAGAATTACACCTCTCCCTTAATGCACTCTCAATGTGCTTTCACAACAAGGAGATTTCCTGATGTGTCTGGTGCTCACTAGAAGAATCAAAATTAGCAAAGACCCAGCTTAGAAATGGGAACCTGAGCGGGTGCATTACTACCCAAGACAGGAGCTGGGAAAATGCTTCTACTCCAAAGGAGGTCATGATCTGCTCATTCAGAAATGCAATTTCCATTTTAATATTAATTTTAAGTTTAAGTGCTCTGGCTAAAACTCCTTCCTGATAAAGTCTAGTAGAGAGCAACCTGTGGGCAAGACCCCGCTGCTGGAGATGGGCAAGTGGTTTCAAATAATCATTTTTATTCTTTTCAAGTGCCATGAAAAGTTCTTTGCAGTGTGTGCGTGGTGCTGGAGGGTGACAGTTCGCAGGAAAGCAGCTTTGCCTGTTCCTCCTTGGGCTCTTTTAGCATGTCATTAAAGCACTAGGCAAGCTGCCAGCTTCTGGAAAGGAACCTGTATGATGCAGACCTTCAGCTGCACTGAGGATTTCACCATCCTGGGGTTCAGTATCCCTCTGGAGCTGCAAGCACTGCAAGCTACAGGCAGACAGTGAAGAATCCAGGGTCTTCACCAGATTTGAAGCCTTAAATTTGTGTATCTGAGAGCAATTGATCTGGTTTTTGGGGATGCTGTGGCCACCCTGATCTCTTTGCATTTGCTGTGCAAAGGCAGTTCTCCATCTCCCACGTTACATCTCTGCAGTGGAGCACAGCAGTCCTGAAAGAGCTCGGAGCAGCAGCCCGAGGTATTTGAAGGTACTAAATGGAAGGAGAAGAACCATTGCACTGAGTGGGAGCTGCAGGAAGAGTGGAGCCTGCATCCATCTCTCTGATACCGTCAAAGAGGTTTCATACTATTATCTTAATCCTTGCGACTTGCTAGTTCCTGCAAACTGGATATGCACCAAATCTATACCATGCTGACTTACAGACATTTTGCCAGGGCTCAATAAATGTAAAGCACACCAGCACCACATGAAAAATGTTATCTGCGAAAAACCTTTTAGCTCAGCAGAGATGGAAGTAAGTGGCAGCATTCCCTTTTTGCGAACTTTCAGTGGAAACATTTCATTTGCATATGATATTAATTGCAGAAGAAACAGACTTGCTTCTCGCCATCTAATCCGTGTGGTCTTTTATGTGATGTTTTCCTACGAGGGTAAGGGAGCCAGGAGGAATAGTGTAAATGCAGTATGTTCCCCTCCCTCAGCAATCTGCAAAGGAGGCGACCTGTTCAAATTGTTGCTTTCTGAAATGATACGATGCTAATTGCATCCAGTGCCCTGCTTTTTGACTCACTTTAGACGGCAGCTTTTTTTACTGCTTTGGAAAAACGTGTGACTTTTCCTCAGCATGCCCTGGAGTCACACAGACACTTTCCAGGGCAGTTGCCCAGTACATGCCCAAAATTAATGTGGGGAAATTACAAAACCAGGCAAGATCTTGAGGCGGATAGATGGCCTGATGACCTGCATAGGTCTAAAGAAAATCTTGCTATGCCCTCGCTGTGTACAGGATTGACATTAATGAGTTATTTTATATTATTTCTGACCACTCAAACCTATGGCTAGACCCTTCACAGAGAAAAAACTACGAGATAAATGTCTCCCAGCTTCATTCCCCCAACTAAGGCAGCCACTTGCCCCCCAGGCTTGTTTTCTCCACAGCCTGGACATGCCCCGTGTTGTTCCCTCAAGACCTATTTCTCCTTAGGGATTTTCACCAGTTCATCTTCCCCGTCCCCGTTGCCACTGCGGGATCCAGCCCAGCTGGGGCTCGGACACGGCCGCAGCAGCAATGCAGAGGCTGGGGCAGCGCCTGCGGCTGGGGCTGTCCAGTGCACACCAGCATCCTGTGGGCAACTGGATGCCGCTGCACTGGTTTTTCCCCAAGGAAAGATTGGGTCCTTCCTTTCTTTGCCTCTAAGAGTTTCTATTTCATGTTTTCATTTCCAGTGGCTTGGTATTTTGGGGGGTGGATAAGGGAGGACTAAAGCATGTTTCAGGAGTAATCTATTCCTCAGCATTTGGTCCCTTGTGTCTCTTTTGCTGTTCCTTTGAAATAAAGGAATATTCAAGCAGACGAGAAGAAAAAAAAAAAAGGTGATTAAAGAATCCTACTAAATCTCAGATAAACGTATGTAAAAAAAAAAAATCCCAGGTGGAATCATTACAGGTTAAAATTAAACATTTCTTCTGAGCATCACCAAAAAAATATTAGAATACATCCCCCCCCCTGCCCCTCACCCCCACTAACCCCCACAAAAGATTGTTTTGATACTAAAGGTAACGCAGCAGCTTTAAGGGACTCACAGATCAAACATCATTTGGGAAATTTCAAAGGGTTGTTTCAACAGTATCACTTTCTACCATTCCCCACTCCGCATCCCTTCTTTTTATGTTTTGGTTCCTGATGAAGTTTCAGCTGCTCCTGAAGTCAGTCCTTGTGTTCTTGGCTATCAAAGAGCATTGCAACATCAACGTCAGAGTTAAACTAAAAAAAAAAAAAAACCTATAAAAAAAAAAAGCATCCCTTTTCCTTTGGAGATCAGAAAGTCAAATAAAAAGGATGCTGATTTGTGGAATAAAGGGTGGGATTCCCTGCTGAGACGATAGGAATCTTCTGACTTAACTGAGTTAAGATTTGAATACATTTGGCCCAGACAAGGGGAGAAAAAAAATCCATTAGTTTTGAGAAAAGCCTCACACAGTTTCAAAAGGAAATATGTTAATATAAAAATATATTAAAAAAAAAAAAAAGGAAAAAAAAAAGATTTGTATGTGTGTTTCAGAGGCCAGGAGTTTAATACTATCAGCCAGAAGCAAAGAGAGAAATTAAATTACATGACTAGCACGAAGTCTTGCCTCCTACTGCCATGACATGGATGAGGAAACAAGAGACTCCTCTAACATCCCTGCTAGACCCAGGACCCGTGGCCATCGGAAAACGACCCCGGCCACCACAACCTGCCACAGTCACCCCTGTGGCATTGCTTGGCCCCTCCACGAGGTAAAACTGACACCTTGTCCTTGCTTTGGCTCGGGGTTTGCTTCTGAGTAGTCCTCTGGGCTGGTGCCTGGGTCCTGCTCCAGAGCTGCCCCCCACCAAAGGGTCATCAGCCTCCACCCATCCCTGCCTCAGTTTCCCTCTCTCTGACATGACCCCAAAGTGCTGCTCTTTGCTGTGTGAGAACAGAGACCCTCTGATCCCAGCGGGAAGTTTATTCCCTCCTAATACATCAACCTGATGTACGCCAGCCTGATGCCAGACTGCCTGTCCTTCAGGATCGCCATGGTGGTCAAGCAAGAAACCCAAGCTGCATCAACATGGTGCTTCACGAAGCAAAACTGGCTGGTGGTCCCGGTGATTGTCCCTCTAACATACCCCTGGGGAGGGCAATGTCCTCACAAGTCGAAGAAGGGGAGCTGGCAGGGCTGCTCTGCATCACAGGGTGCTGCTGCCATTGCTGCCCAGGCAGCGAGGCAGGAGCCATGGCCACCAACCTCTCCAGGCTCCAAAAAAAAAGGTCTTTTTCCACTCTGTAGCTGCCTGGGAGAGCAGACGGTAACTCATGCTGGTTGTGGCTTCCTACCACTTGAAACATCTCCTGCTCATCACCAGCCTGGGAGCAACGTGGCATATGTGCCATGTCCCTTATTCCCTGCAGAGAGCTTTCCTGCTCCTCCGTGCCTGAGCAACGCTGAGGCATGTGTGGGGACTCGCATGAAAATAATCACAAGAGCATGAGATTGTCCTTTGTAATGAGGCCCCGGGAAAAGCTGGTAGCTGGGGGAAGGTTCAGTCCGGCCATGGAGCGGCTGCAGGCTGTAATGTGGGGTTGTCAAAAGAGCAGCTCAGTATTAAATCCTTTTGATGGTTCTCCTGCTGAGAGAAGAGATGATATCTCATCATTAATGGAGTTGAATTAATATAAATTAGCCGAACAGCTCCTCGCCGCTTCCGTTCAGGCAGAGAAAAGGGGTTTATTGGGGAGGCAAAAGCAACGATCCCTTTCACCTCATATTCACTCCGCCATCCATAAAGATGCTGCTGACCTCGCAGTCTTATCTCTCCTCCTCCCCTCCCCTGGCAGGACCAAGGCGATGTAAAATAAAATGATTATGTGACATCCCGGCAACGTGGGGACTGTCCACAGCACAGACCTCTGGTAACCTTTACACAAGTGACAGGTGACCTCTCTAAATCAGCCCTGGGGAGACTGGAGACTTCAGGAGGGCTGGAGCTTCTGTGGGCCCTGCAGCAGCAGCAGCATCGCCAGCTCGAGGAGTGTAACTTACAGGCAGATCAGGCTGGGGAACAGGGGACACCTCTTCCGAGTGCCAGACCGGCCCTGAGGGCGATTTCATCTGCTTCTCCACCACATATCCTCC
Source organism: Microhierax caerulescens (assembly GCA_035590215.1). Lineage (NCBI taxonomy): Eukaryota > Metazoa > Chordata > Aves > Falconiformes > Falconidae > Microhierax > Microhierax caerulescens. The sequence goes on from JAVJGJ010000002.1 coordinate 5,067,552, forward strand.
TTCTTCTTCCATCTGAACTGTGAGTGTCCTCCTCCTGCCCCCCTGACACCAGGCAGGAGCAGCACTGAGGGGTTTCAGCAGCCCCGTCCAGGGGCACGTTCAGCTTCCAACCTGCGGGGCCAGCAACAAGCACCAGAGAAAGTGCTGTGGGCTGGTTGCAAGGGAACTGCCAAACGCCTGGTAAACAATATATATATATATATAATATTTATATATATAATATAAAAAATAATAGCACAGAATTTTGAAGGCAGCAAGGGTTATTTATTTACTGAGCAGGTGATAATTATTTAAGAGAAAACCTAAACCTTAAAGCGTGTTTCAGCGAGCGCTTGAAGGTGGCAGAGTGTCTGTCTGTGCATCGGGGTGGAATGGTTCCATATGTCAAAGCATATACCTGATTCATAATTTAAAGCTATAAAAGGCAGACAGGACAGACAATGTATATTATATTATGCATTTTTTAAAGCTACATTAAAAGAACATCATTAAGGTTGCAGAGCCAAGCACTCAGACAGCAGCTCTGTCATGCCCAAGGCTGCCTGCCCAGGTTCATTTGAATTCCTCCTGCCTATGAATGTGTCATGATGCAGTCTAACAGTATATATTTTCTCCTCCCTACACTGGACATGTGATGGACGGCTTGTGCCACCTTACAGAGTGTTTCCTAACCTGTTACTGTCCTACTGCTGTAGCCATGGGCTTGTTCAACCACAGCCTGGCAGCGGCAGCTACAGCCCCAGCTGGTGTGCACGGCAGGGTTGTGCGAACTCCACATCTTCTCAGCCAGGAGCTCTCCGCCACGGAGCACATGGGCTACTGGGCAAACACCCCCAGCTGCCCTGTGAGCCCAGGTCTGGGGTCACCCCCCCTGGGAGCGGAGCCCTGCCACGCACACAAGGTCTCCGGAGCGACACAAATTCCTGCTGGTACCACAAACTGGTGCAAAACTGCCTGCACGGCACAAGAGGAGGGAGCGCGCTATTGCTGTCTGGCTTGAAGAAGGAAAAGAGAGAGAGAGAAAGAATTCAAATGAACTAATTTCTTGTTCTAAGACCTTTTCGCCCCTTTGCAGCTGCTTCTGATACAAAGGCAGAACCTTATCTCCCTGTTGCACGGATCCAGCGCTACAAACAACTGCCTTGTTGTAATGCACAGAATGTGTGGCATCTGACGGCAGCCTACACAGCACTGAGACGTGAGCGGGAGGCACATTCCCCTCCAGTTTATACTCAGCATTTTTTTTTTTTATTCCCCCTCTCTCTTCCCCCTTAACCCTGCAGCTAGCTGGTTTGCTTTCGGCATCCTCCCCCTGCACCCTACCGAACCACAGCCCCATAGCCCATGTAGGCAGCAGGAGTGGAAGGAGCCTCATCTTCCTCTCTGCTGAGCCTCCCCTTATCCCATGCCGTGCACGGCAAACAGCCTCTTCCACCTCTGTTCACCGCAGGCAGGAGCAGGGGTGAGCAGGCAGCAGGGTCCCCAGCCAGTTCCCCATCACGGGCCTCCCAGTTCAGGCAGTGCGCGGGGAGGGGGAAGGCGGCAAGGTTATAATCCACCCCAAAAAGCAGATGCTAATCAAAGATGCTGACATTTGAGCTTAGACTCTGGAGGCCAACGCGAGCAGCTCAGATGTCCAGGGCTCTAGTGGTATAAGGTGTCTCTAAGGCCTCTGTCATAATATCATCATCTTTATAATTTTTAATATGCTTATATTCAGGTTTCACTTTCAGGCAGGAAACTGCCAGTTTAAAACAGAGGAGAACAGTATTGTCAGCCCCCGACACTCACAGCCTACGAGCCTACGAGCATGCACTTCACCTGAAGAGAAGGCAAACACCTATTTTTTCACTTCATTTTTTCAGTCTGTATTTTTGTCTACTAGCCATAATGTCCTACAGAAACTACAGAGAACTGTAGTTGGTTTTTCCTCTGAGCAAATGTAGTACTTTTGTGCAAAAGAGGAGGGAAAAAGAAGATGAGACAGATACAGGCATATTGCCAAATCTTGCAGTCACGTGCAAGTCCTTAGAAGAGAGTTTGAAGGAAAGAAGTTAATGCTGGAGGTAAACGAGAAGCTGAGAGAAATTCAGGATGATTTTATGCTGCAATAAGGAGAAGAACTGGGTTAAAATGTGAAAAATCATTGTCATGGATTCCAGGATAACTTAGTGAGACCTTCCTGTTTAACCCAGCAGTTGTTCATGGGGGAGAGACCTGGGCTCTCGAGCTGGCCATTCGGTGTGAGCCACAGACTGACTGCAAGGAATTGCCATTAGTGATAAGCAGGAATGAATGACATTTTACTAAACATTTCAAGCCTCATCAGTCATTACTATTCAAGAAGAGCAGCTGAAGCTGTGACTTGAGAAGTTTACTGGGATGCTGAGGGCCATCAAGAAGTTTTCCGGACAAACATGAATAGGTTGGTTTGCTTAACCAGGCAAAAAAAGAGACTGAGAGGTGATACGATCATCCCGGGGTCTATCTGCCCAGGCAGGAAAAGAATTAGTCAAGTTGAAGGGGAAAGCTGGCAAAGATCAACTGCATAGGAACTGGACACTAAACCACTGAGGTGTGAAATGCAGAGCTGGCTTCTAGCCATCGGAGCAGGAATACTTCTGAGGACGCTTCAAACATAAATAGTGGAATAGAGCAACAAGCTGCTTGCACTCAGTTTGAAGCCACAGATCCTGTAATACTGATGCTCAGGCAGAACATCAGCCTCCGTGGGACCAACAGTGCTGCAGGTCACAGCACCGGCCAGAAAATCCTGATCTGTGATCTGCCAGGACACGCTCCACGAATGCAATGGGATTCAAGCTCTCCACACCTGCTGAAGTGGGAAGCACTCACCAGGAGGCATCCGAGTAGATCCTGCTGAGGATCCGCTTGTTCCCTGGCACAAGAGGTCTCCAGGGATTTAAAGTGGATGTGGTTTCCACCGTGCCTGCACACACTTTTCAAAGCTCCCATGATTTACAGGCTGGTGATGCTAAGGCCGGAGATGGGAGGCACTCATCTCTAAGGAAAGGGAGAATTTTCTTGAGTTCATGTATTCCAGGTAGTTTGATAAAATTGTTGTTTTCCCTGCCAAAATCACCAAGCTACCACAAATACCTTTCATGCCACACAGAATTCTTTCTAAATGCCCCAGATCTGGAGAGCAGGGAGAGACAGAGAGAGGGAGAAGGAGACAGTCATAGCTCCGACCCACTCCTCCGCGTTGCAGAAACAGGAATTTGCTCTCCAACTGGAATGTGGCTGCTTAATAGGGCCACAGAAGCGAAGAGGCTGCATCTGTAATGTTTCTGTCAAAGCAAATGAGGTCATTAACAGACGAGTTCAGTGATGGAATTGTCTCTCATAGTATTTATTATATGGTCCTTTTCCTGACACCTCCCACTGAGAGAATATTAAATATTTAATGCACACCAAGGCTCTGCTCATTTTTCATTCCCACTTCAGCATTTCAAGTTGGCTCCAATCTGCTGCTAGCTATAAAGTCGACCGGACAATGGACCATAATGAATTAACTCTTTGGAAGCCACCGTAGCATTTACAGGACTGCCAAAAGACTGGGTGCTTTATCATCGCTGACTCACACGTGTGCACTGGAATTCAATCCTCAATTCATTAAAACAAAGTAGGGGAGGAGGGGGAGGATGGAGAATTTGGGAAATAGATTTCAGGAACCATAAATAAATAAATAATGATGGGGGAGATGGAAATGGTAGCCTGTCAAGGTGACAGGGGTTTATTTACTCATTATTTCTGGAGCTGCTATCTCCAAAAATGAAGGCTGCTCCTGTGCAACATAACAGTCTTCAAAATCCTGAGCATCACATCCAGATGGAACCACTGATCTTGGGATGAAGTGGAAACAAGACATTTGAGAAATAGCTCACAGCCCTGGTCATTACAAATCTCAAACAGCTCACCAGGAGACGCGGAGCAGGATGTTTCCCATGGGACGGTACTCGCCACCCTTCTGGTCAAGCAGTGACAAAGTCTGTCCTGCCTGGTAGTTGAGCTCTCCTGGGATGTCTATACTGTTGAAATGTCAGCCTGAATATCTCAACTTCCAACTGTGTCTTTGGAAAATGCCTGTCAAAATGTTTAGTTAGATGGTGCTTCAGGAGGAGAATGCCTGTCTAGTAGGGACGCGCTCCTCTGTGAAACTTTCACTAGATAGTTCTTGTAGTTACAATACCTAGACCTCCTCACCTCCCTTTGCCCAGAAAGGGAGAATCTATGTACAAAACTGTATGGATGGGATGTCTACAGGCTGTTGTTGGAGATATGATTACTGTGTGGAAGGGACCATCAAGGTGGAATCTGCCAGGGCTTCAGCTGCCCCATCTCCATTCCCTGCCAGGCAAAGGTATCTACAAGCACTATTTTTCCAGGGCAATCACTACCTTTGTTTACCGTTCCTTTTCCATTTTCCTACAGCACTGGTAGATCTGCAGAAATCATCATAAACATGGTCCCAGGACCATGCTGGGAAGAGAGAGGCACAAAAATGCATTCAGGCTGTTTTCACCCACATGGCAGAGATCTCAAGGAAATCTAACTGTCATACATTTTTACTTGAAAAAAGATCCACTGGCAAATTACTCCTGCTTTTAGACTTACAAGCTCCCATTTACTTATCTGGTTAACACTATCTGTCACTTTTACTGAGATACCAGGAAATCTGATTCCCGCTCTCGGTGCGAAAGCAACCTGTATGCGCTTGACCTTTTTAATGTTTTGTAATTCGATTGGGTGGCTATTCCCATATTTCCTTGTCACCAGCCCTAGTAATCTGAGAGGCAGAAGTGGAAAAGACAGCCAGCAAAAGTACAAGCAAACACAAGTGGGAATTAGTTGAGGCCTTGGGATGCCAGAATTACTCAAAGCTACATCCTGGCTGAGAGCGCGGCCAGAGCACGGCTCAGCACCGCGTACGGCCAGGGCTGGCCGCAGCAATCCTGCAGTGCCGCCACACAGTCTTAATGCAAGGCTCAGCTCCTGATGCACTTTTAGAAGGGTGATTTTTAATTCTTTTTTTTACTGTTGCTCTGCCCAGAAAGCCACAGTATGGCCGCAGTTAAACATATATCATTATAGCCCTATACATCCCTTCCACTAGGGATCAATCTCGTAGGAAAGGCTGCGTTGCATATTGGTGCCCGAATGTTAATAAAACAAACGGCAAATTACAGAGGTGCCTTAGGTCTGTCTTCTGACCTTTCTACCTTAAAATGGGACTGTTTAAATGAGTAAAAGTAACCTGGACAGGAACAGGTATGTCAGTAAAATCACTTCTAGGCTGCTCTCGTTGGGCATCTGCGAGGGCAGCCGTGCAGATGAAAGCTTGCACAAGTGGAAAGTCCTTCTGCAGGGACATTGCTCTTTTCTGTGTAGTTTCCCCACCTATTGAATTGGAGCAGTGATGAAGAGAAAAGTGTAACTTGGTACCTGAAGTCACAAATTACACGTTCATGGAAAAGCAAAGTAAATCTAGAAAGTTTAATTCTAAACTCTCTTGAAAATGCCTCCTACTGCCAGCCCCCAAAATCTCAAATCCCCCATGTGGCTTCATGTGAATAAATCACAGTTCTCTACAATTAAAATTCTTTTAATTCCTGCGCCAGGAATCCCAATGAAATGCCACACATTTTCTCATAAGCCCTTGTGGTACAGGCATTCCTCTTCTTACAGACACCAGTGCTCAGCCCTGGGTGGGAGTTACCAGCATCTCCTGCTGCCCCCGGCCGAGGAAGGACAGAACCAGTTGTTCAGTCTGTGCAGTGTGATCCCAGAAGCAGAAGCTCCATTTGGTTTTGATTCCTTTCAACAAACCTATCCCTACAGATCAATTCCAGCCCGGCACAGAGAGCTGGTAAATACGCCCGCAGTAGCTGCAGCAGTTGGCATTTTCAAATATTCATTTTTTCAAAGGATGGCTTTTCCTCCTCCAGCCCCTTAGCAGAGAGCTTTGCTCTTTCCTGTACTCAAATTCCCTGCCATGGATATATTCAGTTTTTTACTTAAAATATCTCTTCTTCCCTCCAGTGACTGTAAACAGAGAGACAACAACACAGAACTGCCCCAAATTAGTGTACATTATGGCAGCCGCTCGGTTTATTTATTTATGTGGATTTGGCCATTTTTTAGTTTAGTCCTTAACAAAGGGCAGTGGATTTGAATGTGTGCAACTGAAAATAGCTCCTAAAAAGAGCCTTCTGCTCATGATGTGACTGCTTGGCTTCCAGTGCCTTCTGCTCACTGCTTGGGGTGAAAATATCTATTCATCTTTTCTTCATTTCACCCCAAAATAACCTATTGATGGGAGATCAAACACAGGCAGCAAACTTACAAGCAGCAGAAGAAAATATCCTCCCGTGTTAAGATAAACCCATCGTTTTGCCACTGGGCACTGCCATAAGAAAACAGGGCCAAAATCCAGCTCAAAGGCCAGCACCAATCCTCATCTGGGTAACAGGAAGATCTGAGCCTTTTCTGATACAAGGAAGAAAAAATTCAATTATTTGGGACACAGCATCATCCTAGAGAAACTGGCAGCAAGAAGAGCACACCGATCAGCTTAGGCTGTAAGTACTTAGGTCTGTTTTCATAAAGGACCTAGAAAAATGGAGCCTCCTACCAAGGACTTAATGATCCTGAAACATGCTATTTTAATAATTGCTGTATAATTGAGGCAGTATTCCAGAAGGCGCATATCCAGAGACACTTCTACCCAGCACAGGGTATTGCAAGCAAACACTTCAGCTGAGCCCTCTCTTGTAACCCTCACATCCCAGTTTTGGAGACCTTGGTCACTCTTCAACCCTATTTTAGGATACTCACACCCAAATGACCTTTCCAGGGGTTACAGATACCCTGCATTTTGCAACATCAGATCCTTTCTCTGTTCTCTGCCAATAATTAACTGTTTCAGGGACAGAACTTCCCAATTCATTCTGAAAGAGTCTTTGCTCTCTCTGGAAGCATTGCTTGTATCCCAAGGAATTCCAGATTAAAGGATTCTTGGAAACAGTAGGAAATATGCTGGATTTGGTTGCAAAGTTTTACATGCTTCCAGTGTCTCTATGCCAATATTTTTTTTTTCCTGAAGTAAAAAGTGATGCTTACTGTTTCATTGTACAAATATATTTCTTTAAAAAAGTAACCCTGCTGTACCTGTCCATATTTTGTGTTCAAGTCCTGGTTTGGAATAGTTTAAAATTCAGGGCATATTTAACAGGCAGATAAGCCAGGAGGAGTAAAGACGTGACAACAGTAACATTCACCTAACGTCAAGACCAGTGTGGCATCTGGGCTTTATATAAAGCACATTTCCCAGGACCAGGCAGATAAATGGTTGGGGTGTGCCACTGCAGAGATATTCCTCTTCATGTGACAATGTGCCCACATTAATGTCTGGACACGGGTGTATCTCATGCTACACAAACACAACATATTAAGACTCTTCTGCAGTTATTGTGACTAAGTTTGGCACAGACATGGTCCACTTTTGTGACCTTATGCATAATTATCATAAGGAAAAACCCCTGATGGACTGAGACCTCTGTCAACTCAGCACACAGGCAGGACAGTGACAGCCACCTAATGGTGATAACGTTAGGCTGTGAGGGCAAAAAGCTGGACACCCAAATCCCACCGATCACCAAAAGGTGCTGGACAGCCTCATGGATGGCTCCTGAGCTACCTCCAAATCAGTCCTGCCAAAGAGGGGCAGGGAAGCGACCCGCTCTCATTCACATCAGCAGCATATCTATTCCCCTCTCTTTCCCCAATTCCTTTTTTGCCTTTTCTTTCCTCTCTGGCTCTTGAGCACTGATGCAAGAATTTCAAGCAACATCAACCCTGATGTAACTCCATTTGATTTACCGGCAGCTGGAGGCTACTCTTTGCCTGCCATCGTGCTGAATGGCAGATGCTATGAAGGTCCTGTTCTTGCCCCAACAAATCTCAGGTTAAAACAAAGGTAGCAGAGACCTTTAGACACAACAGTAAGTCACGAGGGAGGAAGAATCTGGAAAGCACCCCTTGAATTTAAACAGTAGGTGTACCAGACACATTTACCGTGGTCTGGATTACAGTAAACAGCAGCACTTTGGAGCTGAGAGAACTCTGCTACATCAGGGTGGTGAGAGCAATGCTAGCTGCTAATGTCGGGGGCAGATTTCTTGAGCATCCCAGTTAGATCATGTTCCACCACTGGGGTATTGTAGCAGGTCTGTGGCAGTTGGATTGTGGCTGTTATCACCAGGCAGATCTGCCAAATGTCCAGAGGCTCCAGAGAGTCACAGCAGCAGAGCTATGCAGAAGGATGGGTTCTCCATTCACCAGCAAACCCCTCAAAATGAGGGTGGAGGTAGAATCTAGGGGTCAAAAGGCAGCTATCTTGCTTGGTCACCTCACATTTTTATTTCTAAGTTCTGAAAAGCCAACATCAGGCTGTTCTGGGCCAGGCAAAGTATTTCAGTTCAGTGTGGAGCATTTTAATTCAAACAAAAGAATGTTTTGAAATGCCAAATTCATTTGAGCTGTAAAGTCTAAGTGTTCATTTTGCAAAGATTGAAAAGAAACACTGAACAGTTAACATTATTTATTTTTGATCCAAGCAGTTTACCCAAAATGGGAGCTTGTTCATTACAAGTTCCTGAAACTTGGCATAAACTTTGACCCAAATACAAAAGTGCACTTAAAGGTGAAAAGGAACATCCTTAAGTAAAGGCAAGAAGATTCCCATTTAAAATACTCTGCCTTATCTGCTGAACAGATTCACTCCTTGAAACTATTTTCACAGGTGACCTTATTCATGACCAGCCCTTCCCAGTTCAGTGCTCATATAGCCATATTCCAGTGTTTTGGCAGGATCAGTGCTGAAGTAATACAGATTTGTTACTAAAAATATTGTTCCCAGGTTTTTTTTACAAAAATCTCCAAAACACTGCGCAGGACTTTCATTTTCTTGGGCGCCTGCAACAGAGATATTTAACAAACAGGGGCAGTGATGCTGTGATTTTTGGTCCTTTTTGAGGGATCTCAGTATTATCTCCACCGAAGCCGTTGCAGTTGGAAGTTGGCTGCTCTTTTTATTTAATCTGGACAACACCAGGACAGCTAGTGTAAATGGCCATAGCTCCACTCCAAACGTCAGCTGGTGTTATGCTGGCTGAGGATCTGCTCCAACATCTGTTCTCTGGTTTCTCAGCATCTTAAAGTATTACATGGAAAGGTGGCAAAGTACAGGACTTATCACACGCGATAGAGCATTATGAAGTGATTTGTGGTGGCTGAGGAGTCCTGCCATTCACTTCAGGGCTGTGGCTCAAACCTTTGCTCAGCAGTATTGCTTCTCAGCAAAGAGGTACTGGTGCATAGGTGGGGAAGGTGGCAGCTCCCGTGCTCCCAGCCCCACAGGTCCACTTTGACCTTGTCTGAGTCAGGCCTCAGTTGCCATGGCTGTAAAAGAGTGATAAGACTATTTACTGCAAGGTGCTTGCATATGGAGAGTGTCAAGGATCATCCTGATTAATTCCTAGGTGATGTCAGAGGGGAAGGAGTTGCATATAATAGATTTTTTTCATGTGGGTTCACATGGGTTACAAGCTGCAACCTTGCAGCTTACCCAGAGCCTTTTTGTGACTTTATGTGAATGGGTGAGCACACTGAACCGCTGTGTTTTACAGAGCAGATGCTTGGCCATTGTTTCCATGAAATGGAGAGAAAATATTAGGACATCATCAGACATGGGGAGGGAGGCTGCCCAGGGGGATCTGCGCACCTAACTCTTTAGTTCTCTCTAGAGTCAGATGGAAAAAGAGCATCTTCCAGTGACCTAGAGATGAAGTTTTGGGAAACCAGGTGACCAGCTCAGCCTTGCTCAGCAAATGGAGGGTGAATTGGAGATGTGAGTAGGGTGAAACAGCATTTACAAAAATCCACTGTGGTCCATGTGCAAAGCAAGTGGGTCGTTAGTGCTGGGAACCCAGGCTGGCACTGGCTACAATCCAGCTCCGTTGGGCACTTTCAGTGTAAGAAGATTTGCAGACTTGCTCTCTCCAGCCCTGGTGAGATGTGATGTGTGTGGTGACCTTGGCTTGGTTTCCCTGCTGCTCGTGCTGTCATTTGCACCTGTGCCAAGTGGAGGGAGAACACCACCATTGTGGTGCAGCAGCATTTTGTGTCCTCTCCAGTGAGGATGCACAAAGTGTTTTACAATTTCATCCACCCAAACACGAAGCAGGACCGAAGATTAGGGAGAAGCAGGGATCCTATTATTACATTACATGCCTACAATTACATTATTTCATGCCTATTTGCACTGGCATGTAAAATTGAGTGTAACAGCGTCAGAAAATAAAATCCTAGCTCTTACAGAGAATTGTGATATCAAATTCACATAAGAAGAAAAAGTGCTGCTTTCTGATCTTGGTTTCCCTGGTGGAATGTCAGCAATGTGTCATTGATTCCAGTGCGTTCGCACCACTGTCAGGCAGAGCAGAGTGGGGTCCAACCGGCCCTTTTCCTACCATCTGCTCAGGGCATCCTGATAACCGGCCATCCTCTGAGAAGTCACGCTTCCTAGCAAAGCAGGCAGCGGCCAGCTGGAGAACAGGGTTGCACCGTATTGGCCTTGCTGGGGACCTGACCCAGGGCTTCTCCAGATTTGAAAATACCCTGCCCAAGTGCCATCTCTTCAGCTCAGCCCTTTCCTTAACGATTGCATGGTGCGTGGTACCTGTAAGTGTATCAAAGAGCACCAAGGCTCTCAGGTTTGTGCCAGCCGATGTCCATGGGGGCAATTAGATTACAAGGAAGGAAGAATAAGGAAGAAATTGTTTATGGTGAGGGTGGTGAAACACTGGCACAGATTGCCCAGAGAAATGCCCCATTCCTGGGAACTTTCAAGGTCAGGTTGGACGGGGCTCTGAGCAGTGGTCTAGTTGAAGATGTCCCTGCTCATTGCAGGGGGTTGGACTAGATGGCCTTTAAAGGTCCCTTCCAACCCAACCCATTCTATCATTCTATGATAGTTGTGCATCTGCATCCCAATGTGCCAGGAGGCAGGGGAAGCTCTGACAGGAATAAATTTTGCCCTTGAAAGACTTTGTTTCCTCTGGATTTTACTGATTTGGATCTCCAGCAAAAGTTTTCCTCGAACTTGAAGAATTTCTAAGAGCTCTTATAAATGCCTCAGATCCCAGAGTTCATGTGAGCAGAGTCTTCCCCCGCTGCAGTATTGCTCTCTCCCCGGCAGAACTGCTTGGCTTTACAAAACTTGTCAGAGGCGATGGGAGAGCAGCACCTCGCCAAAGCTTGCTGAAAACCAGCTAAATCCTCCACGTGCCCTGGAAGGGAGGAACAGACCCACCCAGAGCATGAACCCAGAAGAGCAGGGCTTATGGGAAGAAGCAGTATCTTTTATAAGTGCAACTGATACTATTGGAGAAAACTTTCAGGGGCACAAGTGCTGCTTTTGTGCGTGGAATGAAATGTGAGCTTTGGGCTATGAAATGAAACCTTATCTTTAGGGCAGGATCGGGCCCCTGAGCACCCTGCAGTTCTCAAAACTGGCTGCATGATGTTGTTTCCTCATTTGCCTCCGGGGATCCCTGTAACTAAGGGAACCATTTTGTTTTGCAGATTGAGAAGCTGAACCCTTAATAAACATGCAAACACAACTGGTTGTCTTTGATGATTTGTTACTTTGGACCTGAGCCAGGAGACCTGGGGATCGCAGTCCAAGTTCCTAGAGCTCCGACGTCTGACATGCAGAGTAGCAGATCAAAATCAGGATGAGTGAAGCTTGTAATCATTTGGACAGGCGGCCAGAGGTGTTTCCAGGTAGAATCTTCCTAAAATATCTCCTGCCCATTTTGAATCTGGCAATCTTGGATGAACCTGAGTTACCTACTTAATAAAAATTCCATGTTCAGTCCATAGAAACGCTTCCAGCACAATTAGATCAATTTCCTCTAAGTAGCAATAAATGTGTTTTCCTTTAAAAGGCCAACACAAGCACATTATCACAGCCTATAATCCCCATTCTCTCTATTAGCTCAAAGTACATCCTAAAGGCCAAGGGTCACAGCTAAAGACTAATCAGTCTCATTAGCCTGTCTAATTTATCTTAACTAGGGGGACACAAACACACTAAAACTGTTAGAGAGACTTTTTGATCAGGATATGGGAGTCATTCATCAGGGCCCTGCAGCTTCCAGAGACAGGGAGGAGAGAAAGGACCGAGGGACAAAGCCCTTTTTCGAGGATGCTCTGCACCAAAATGTACCCAGGCAGGTAGGACGGGGCAGAAACCCTCCCAGCAGCTCCTGCTGTCCTACTGGGAAACATCCCAGCAGGGTCAGGGGGAGATATGGAAAAGCACCTCCTAGTTCTCACCTGCATGCTGCCCAGCAGCTCAGCATCTTCCTTGCTCAGGTTCCGCTTTGGCACTGAGGGCGTTCCTGGACCCTGGAAGGGTTTGAGTCGGGCTGGTTAATGTTTAACCCTTCCCCAGCTGCGAGGACCCTGTCAGCCACCACAGTGACTGACCTGGGAACAGAAGTTGTCCCTCCTTCTCCCACCTGCACCACACTCCTGCCAGCTCCCAGCTCTCAGCATCTTCCTGGCTGTGTCACACGCAGCTCTTGCCACTTGGCCCAGGACAGCCGTCCCCCTGCTCCCTGGCCAGGCAGATGGAGAAGGGAGATAAGGGGCACGGTGCTCAATCCAGCTGGAAGCAGCATGAAAAAGGAAAAATAAAGGAAAAAAAAAAAAAGGAACTCCTTTGGAAGTAGTTTTGTCTGTTGTTATCCAGACAGGTGGTTTAGATGCTACCAGCCCAACAACTGAGCCCTGCTGCTGAAGCTCACTCTTCACCATTAAGGGCAATGCAAATTCCCTCCCAAACATTGCCCATCGCTCCTGTCCAGGTGCCAGGCTTTACTAGCCCAAGGCAACAAAACAAACCCTGAGGCTAGTTTCCAGCCCCCAGGCTCCAACCCACTGTTTTAATCCCGACTGCTCCTGGATGGGAGGAATTTCATAATTTGTGCTGCCAGCACATCTTTGTTAGATGTGAAAAGACAAGGAGGTTTTCTGCTAAGAAAAGAAGGAAACATAGATTATTTAAGGAGTTTCAATAGGAGGAGGCTGGCCAAGCTTTAAATCAAATACACCTCTTGAAACACTCCTGGGAGAAAGGAAAAGGTTATCCCTCAGATCCCTATTTCTGTCTTAAAAATATGTGGCTCCAGGACAGTCGCATTTCCAGTGACATTCAGCCCTAGAAAGGAAAGCACTGCTATTGCAGCCCCCTTTTGTGCACAGCTCTTGTTTCTGTATCACGCCTGTGCCCTCGCCCTGCCCTCGGAGCGCCTCGGGACGCGGCCGTGCAAAGAGGACTGAGCTCTTTAAACTCGACCGAAGTCCAGCTGCCGTGCAAACCTTCCATCACCCAGCCAAGGGGCTGCTGCCAAGGACAACGGTCACAGCAGAAATGCTCCCGGGGCACCCACCTTCCTCCCTCCCCATTGATCACCAGCCATGCGCAGGTCACAAGCGCCCAGGCTGAAGCAGTGGAGTTCAGGGATTTCACCTGGGGGAGGGAAGTTTGAGGTGTATAACATCCTATGAACGGGTTCAACGTCGAAGGGGCAATGACTCTGGCAAGAGGATTTATAAAGCGTCACAGCGGTTTGTGTCACCCCGTCCCATTTTTGATCACTGGCAAGTGATCACATTTTCTCACTGGCAAGATATTTGAATGGGAAATATTTAAGGGAAAATTAGCTTCACCATGCCTCTCGCTGCCAGAACCATCTGTGCAGTCATGCCACGTTGTCCACTCAGGCTAACGTGGGCAAAAGAGAGGGAAGGAGAGGTGAAGAGGTGGTGCAGGTCCTCAGTATAACTCAAAGGCTGGTTGTTATTTCTTCCTTTAGCCCCAGGTAGCACAGAACTGCAGTCAGGGCCCCGTGCCCCAGCCCCTCTAGGCAATCGCCCCCGCTGCAAGCACAGGTACAAGAGTTCCTCATTCAAATAACCACCTGAACAACCTTGTCCAGGTTTATTTTTGGAGAAACTGTGGCCATCGTGATTCCTGTGCACGGAAATTCAGAAATTAAGATACTTTTTTGTACAGGAAATCTTGAGAATGCCAGATTTTGAAATGGTTTAAATCACAGTTGCATTAAAGCTCCTAACATTGACTTTTTTAAGTGGGCTCAAACAACCCACAGCACTTGGCATGTGTCCTCTCTGCTGAGAGAAAGCCAACTCACTGATCGCAGTACTCATGTAGCTACGTGCAACTCGGAAGGTAGTAAGAAACATTCCTGTCTATCCCAGTTCACCAAAGCAATCAAGCATGTGCTTAGTTTTAATCACAAATTTACGCCTGGATAAAGCTAAGCACTAACGAATAGTGCGATTTGAGTGGCCACTTAAATGTTTATGGACATCATGTCTGCTTTGTCTTTTCTTTCCTTTTTTGTTTCAAAACTGTCCAAGTTTTTGACAAGAAAGATTTAGTTCAGTCTTGCACAGTCAAGGTTCTTTGGGCAGGATACAAGTCACCTGGCACAGCTTGTCCAGGCTGGGCACCTTGTCTAGGTTGGTAGCCCCAGTTTCTTCTGTAATGAGGAGAGGAGATGAGTGCCTCCAAAGGAGGATTCATCCTTTATGTCTGGGGCAAGCATCTTAGGGCAGATGAATCAGTTTGTGGAGATCCCTGCCTTTTTCCCAGGACAGCCGAGGAAGTCTAGACTATAAGCTTGGATTAGTCACTTCTCAGCAGCAAAAAGCATTGCACCCTAGACATTTTTCAGGGCATAAGGTTAGGTGAGACGAATGCAGGTCTCACTCTCCGAGCCACACAAGCCTTGCTAGGCAGTGAGTTATTAGTGAGCTATTGCCTGAGAGCAGGGGTGGGAGGTGCCCGCTCTTGTTCCCCAGCTCTGCTCACAGCCATGTCCCACATCATTAAAGAAGACAGGTATGGACTGAGAAGTATGGCCAGGTCCTAGTTCTCCCCACATGCAGAAACTTGCAGAGCCAGATTTCCAGCTGAAGATCCTGCCCCCCAAGCCTCGAGCATATTTATTCCAGTGTTAATCAGAAGGTGGGGTGGGAGCACTCGTAGTGTCCTGGCAATAAGGAGGAAGGCGAGAAGTGGAGGAGATGGAGGGGAGGGAGGGAAATCCATTTGTTGAGATGATGGAGTGACTCCTTCAAAGAAAAAATTAATAATGATTAAAACAATGCTTGAGTCTGTCCGTTTATATTTCAAAAGTGTATTATCCCAACCAAAGGGGTCCAGTGCTCAGCACCTCGTCCTACTGATTACCATCTAGCTTTCCATTTTCATATAACCTTGAAATACAATAAAGTCAATGTATGCACAAGGATTCTCTTTTTCTGATGGATTGAGTGATGTAAATGGATTTTTTTTTCTTTTTATCTGTCAGCCTTTACCTAGAATCTATGCTTGAGTCCCACCCTACACCATTTCCCCTTTAGAGGAATGAGAGAAAGCTCTGTGTCCACCCAGTAAGCTTTGTGTTTCTGGTGGTCAGAGGTAAATCATAGCATCACAGAATAGTTTGGGTTGGAAGGGACCTTTAAAGGTCGTTTAGCCCAACCCCCAGCAATGAG
>JAVJGJ010000002.1:5083329-5132060 GCA_035590215.1 Microhierax caerulescens
TCACAGAATAGTTTGGGTTTGAAGGGACCTTTAAAGGTCGTTTAGCCCAACCCCCAGCAATGAGCAGGGACACCTTCAATTACCACAGGCTGCTCAGAGCCCCGTCCAACCTGACCTTGAAAGTTCCCAGGAATGGGGCATCTACCACCTCTCTGGGCAACCTGTGCCAGTGTTTCACCACCCTCACCATAAAAATTTCTTCCTTATATCTAGTCTATCTATCTAAATATCTTCCACCCCACCTTCTGATTATCCTTATGTCTAGTCTATCCTATATCTAGTCATATATCCAGTCTACATCTAGTCTAAATCTATTGAGTACAGAAAAAAAAAAAAAAAAAAAAAGAGACTCCTCTTTCTTTCATTTTAGATCTGACTTGGTAGCTGGGAATGTGCAAAACGCTCAACTCCTTCTCTGAATGAAGACATTTTACAGCACTTAATTCCCACAGCAGCCATTGATGGCTTTATTCTGCCTCCTCCTCCTCCTCCTCATGACACCCATGCTGTTCTTCCTACAGCGGCACCGCAGCATGTCCTTCGCTGGAGATCACACTGGCTAGCTATTTTGCAATGCAAATAAACCCTCTTTGCACCATTTCCAGGGGAGAGCAACAGAACAGAAGATGCATTTTTGGAAATCAGCTGCTTCTTTCTTACATGCTGCCTTCCACTGTCACAAAAACATTGCACACCACATCCTTCCATTCCAGATCTTATATCCAACAAGCTTTTGCTGACTACATAACCTTCACTAACCTGAAATTTCTGAGTAGTCCCAGGAGCTCAATGCATCTTGGAATAAAATTTTTGTAATGTCATTTAAGGGTATTCCTAATCCAGAATTATTGAGGAGGCTTGGGTCATGGGAATTGAGTTTGACACTTGACAAATACTTGGCTTTGTGTAAATGGACAGGCCACTGAAATAACTGCCTTTGGATGTCACATGAAGAGAAATTAATTCTTTATTAACTTCCGCAATGATAATCTAATAAACTCATTTGGTCTACTAGTTTCAGCACTTAAAGCTCAGTCGATTGGATGCAAATAGATTTTTTTCTTCCCCTCTGGAACGGTGCCTCTGTGGTGTGCAAAGGGACATCAGTGTGAAAGGCCAGGCCTGGCACATCAGAGCATGGTATACGAGGCCAGGTCCTGCGGCTGTGCGGTGTGAGAGCGGCAGGCACGGCGCAAAGACAAACCACGGGCACGGGGAAAATACTCTAGTAGACATGAAAAGGGTTTTCTATTAAAAATTCAGATTTGAAACAAATGTGCTTTGACTTGAATTCAGATCCCTTTTCTTCTTAATCAGGTATTTCAAAAGAATATACAAGGAACCGATAAATTAGCTGTTTCCTTCTAGTATTGCAGCGCAAGCCATTAGTCCCAGCCGTATTAGGACTTTTTGCTGGACACTGTACAAACACAAAGAAAGCTAGAGCTCCTGTCCTAAAATTTTAGTGGCAAATGCTAAAAATAAAAATGGAACTATGTTGACCAAGCAAGCCTCTAATTCTAGAAGCCAAGTGTGTCCAACAAGAAAATAAGGCTGTAATATGTGACCTAAGTGTCAAATCAACCGGGCCGTAGCCACTTAAAGGTTGAATTTCAAATGTCAAGCCACGAGCTGCTGTAGACTGACCAGGAACCATGTGCAAAATAAACAAACAAAAAGGCTAATACAACACAGCAAGAAACGTGACCTCACCCTGCTCCTTTCAGAGGATGGACCTTCTCATCAAGAGAGGGGGGATGCTGACTGATGGCTCCAACGCGCCCTCCAGGCTGTGTTTCTGTATGCCTGGTGCTGCCGACTGAGCATTCAGAGCGTCCCAGCCTACTGCTTTGCCCATCAATAAGCTCATGCAACTGCGATCTTTTTCACATTGCTGCAAACCAGAACCACCAATAAACCTGGCTTTGATCAGAATATCTACACCACACCACTGCTGCCTGTCCTACACCCACACAGCACATCCCTGCTGGCAGTACAACCCAACGAGGGCCAGTTTGAAAAGCCAAGGCAAGGCATGCTCCTGGCCGGTAGGCATTTGTTATCCTGCCTGTTGGCGCAGCACGTAAAAAATGTTTCATTTGCAAAAGCCAAATATTTATGAGTATTTGCTAACTGAGTTGCTCCATAACCACGTGAAAAATAGTGAAGTCTAAGTCTGTCATTTCCATGTAAATATATAATTTTCACAGGAATATATAAGCACATATATGCATATTTAGTTCTGATTAGTGGCAATTGTCCCATTAAAGAGATGCTGGAGACAGAGCGTGGGTTTTCTAGGTTGCCTTAAGTGTCCGTATCCTGTCTGCTGCTCTCTTCCCAGGGGCAATGCCGGGTGGAGGACTTCTCCAGCTCACTGTGCCCTCTCTGGCTTCCCCGTGGAGCTCCCAGGGAGGTCAGGGCCCATTGCCAAATGGGCTGATCCCTCTGGGTTCTCACACAACTGAAGGAAAAAGAGATTGAGGGTGATCCAAATGAGCTTCCAGCTCTAATCAGCCTCAGCAATGCTAACATCAGCTTTGCTTCCTGAATACTTCTGAGACCTAAAGAACCAACTGCCTTCATTTTGGAATATTGCTCTCACCGGCAGTCTGATGCCCTGGAGGACCTGAGCCTTGCTGCCTACATAGCTTCATAAACGGGATTTCGGCTTCTTTGTGAAAAGAAGTCTGGTTTTTAAATCTGCATCAGTGAGTGGCATGTGGGAGACACCCCCCAGCCAGCCCATTGCTCTCCACCCCACTCCGGTGTGCAGCTTTGCACCTCAGTCTCTACGTCTGTCCCTCACCATCCATTCCTCAGAGTTTGCCACTGAACCTAACGAATAGGTGCATATTGAACAGACCCACAGAATCACAGAAAATAATCTGGAAGAGACCACCGAGGGTCCTGCAGTCCTTTCGCCATGCCGCACCGCCAGTTCTGCCCATGTTATTCTCAGCAGACAACGATGCTGCATCTGTTAATGCCCAGGAGGAATGTGCGGCTGCCCACAGACCCGGCTTCAGTTTCACTGATCCCGTGGGCTCTGTCAGCACCCCGAAGCCAGGCGCTGCTGCTGCTGGGGTAGGAAACGAGTGGTTGTGACATGCCCACCGTTTGCCGAGGTCTGTCTCGCAGCCTTTAGCTGAGGTCTCCACATTTGCCTGTGAAAAGCAGCTGTTATTTATAGGCCACTCTCCACTTTCTCCCGATGCTGAATATAGAAGCAATAAAGAGGTGAGGACCATCCCCCTGTTTACAGTGTATTTTTGTGCGTCGCTCCAGCAGCAGCTGATGGGGAGGGACACCTCGGCTGTGAGGTGAGAATCTGCTTCTCTCACTCAGAGACCTGCTCGTATCGCTCTCTGCCACAGAGATATTCTTACTGTCACAGGACTGTGGATGTTGGATCCTGAGGTCCTCAAGGATAAATATCAAGCTGGCTGGTTTGGGGGTTTGTTTGGGGGTTTATTTCAGGTTAGAGGAGGTTCTTCCTCTTACAGAAGGAACAGAACGCTGATGTTTCCCACAGCTGCAGAGGTTGCTACTCATTTCTCCTAGACGGACACCTGGTTTCAGGGACCATCTGCTGCTTTTTCCAAAGCTGATGCCAGAAACATCTCTCCAGCTGAGGAGCAGGTGGGTGTCTCAGCACAGCCTGCAGTGGGAAAGAGCCACAACAGTCAGCTGCGGTGGCATGGCTGGCCACCGTGCAGCAACACCATCGTGTCCTCCCCGAGAGAGCTGGGGCGTTCGGCCGGTCCGGGGAACGGGGGCACGGCCGTGGGCTCGGCGGGCTCCACACCAGGCTGGCACTGCGCTGCGGTGCACATCTCCTGCTTTTGTCCGCCAGGAAAAGAGGATTTCAAAGACAACGTTCCAGGCAGTGCAGTACTTTTCAGAGCCCAGTTCATTTTGAAATCCCCTAGAAAGCAGTTTAAGAGTACGAAACCCATTTTACCAAGTCAATCAGGGCACAGGTGTAGCAACAGCTTAACCTATACAACGTGCCAGGGACAGTGCAGGCTTCAACATTGGCACGAAAGCACCATCCACTTGCAGCCGGGACAACTAGGAACGGAAATCTGCTGTGGGACACGGTCTAAGAGACTCACTTCCCAGTTCAAAAGGCATCGATGGGTCTGTCCCATCGCCTCCCCGGTGGCTGGGCAGTGTGACAAACCCGCTTCCCTGCTGGAACACTCTCCTTTTCACAAAGAGGAATGAGAACCAGAACATTAAAATCAAAAGCAAAGTTCCCTCGTGTTAGAAAAAAAACTGCTTCCTCCAGGCTCAGAGAACACTCATTCGTTACTGAGTCTTGTTTGCACAGAAATTTTAAGCAAATATAGGTAATAACAGGATACAATGGAAAATGATAGTCCGGTATGATTTTCATATTGCATTACTTCAGATCTACTTGTACCACCTGCTTAATTTCACCTTTCTCCCACTGATATCTCCTGGAGATCTCAGGACTACCTCCCTACATCTATATTTGGGTATAATTTGAGTGTAATTTGATACGTAATTAGGGTAGAATAGAAGACTGAGTATTTAACTACCCATACATCTCCCTCTAATTTAAATAATTCCTAATATATCTAACTAGTTTGCCTCATACTGCACTGATGTGTATTGAACTGGGGATAATGAAATAAGAAATGTGAGGGAGAAAAATGTTATTTCAGAGTCGGAAGATCACCAATTAATGACATGAAAAGCCTGGTGGGAATATCTGTACACTTAATGCCCCTTCTGCTTCGAATATAATGCGGTCATAGTCTCTGGCATGAGGGCTCTCGGAACAGTCTTTAGAACAACCCGTGTTTCTGTGAAGCTGTCTCAGTGTGATCAAACATCCCACAGCTTTTGGACAGTACTAAAACATGCAGAGAGTAAGAAATAAGAAGAATTTCACCCTCAGCTAGCTACAGCCATGTCTTAGACATCACATTCAGGAGGGGAAGAAATCATCTTTCACAGCCGTATCTCCCTTTTTCTCTCCCCTGTGCCTAGAGAGAAGCCAGATGACTGGCTTAAAAAAAGAAACCTATATTTGAGATGGTTATAGTTAGGTGAATTCAGCTCTTTGGTGTGTGAATATACATCCCTGAAGACTCAGCGTACCATGTCACAGTCAGGGAATTGTTTAGCTGTCGAATGGGAGTTGGCTGGTTTTATTCTGGTGACTGCTGGATTTCATCCTGCGACGTGGGAAATACTTTAGCACATTCCTCCCTTTAACAATATAAATTGTCTTGCTCATGCTTAAACAGGGGCAGGTGCTGATGGGTGCACAGGCAGGCAAGAAGTCAGATGTGGCTGCTCATCTGAGATTTCAAAATGTCATTCTATCTTCATGGAGGGAGGAGGGTAAAATGGAAAATCCCAAAGTTTTTAAAGGGTAAAAGAAGTTTAATCTTGATAATGATAAAATGTTTTAGTATGATATTGGTTGGCTTCTTTCATGCAATGTAAAATACAGCCACTGAAATGGTGCAATTTCAGTATGCAAAATATTGAAAATACAGTACAAAGTAGCCTAATACCAGCTGGTTATTGGAGAAAAAAAAAAAAGGTGGCTATGGAAGTTGTTAACCATTCCATTGAAAATTGCAATGAAATCCACTCTTTGCAGTGGAACGCTTGAATTTAGATGGGTCATTACTCTCAATGGAAAATAATTTTTCAGGAAATTTTCGATCCTGGTGATGGTGTAGTGAAAAGCAGCCCATGCACAAGATCCCAGCCTGCCTGGGCTCCCAGCTGCCGTGAGCTGGCACACCACCACCGCTTCCCCGTGACAAACCCTGGGGCAAAAGGACCTCTCAGCTGAATGCCGCTGGGGTACAGTTTGATGGGGTTGTTCCTCAACATAATCTCTACTGCGCCTTCCAAACAATTTCCAGGGGTGCCAGCTGGACTTCTTGCGTATCGGAGCATGCTGCCTCCTGCACCCCAGTGCTGTCCATGCCACCAAGGATGCACACCCCAAAATGTTAGGTCATCTCCCTGTCCAGCTTAGGAGCATCGCTCCACAATCTTTTATATTCCTAGGGCAGCTAAGGAGGGGTGGTGGAATCCTCGGTGCTAACTTGCAGTGTCTGGTAGGGAGCAGCTCCCAGCCTTGCTCCCATCACATCACCGCATTCCCGACATGGTGTGGGCACCCGGGAACCCCCGGCTCGCTGGCTCACACGCTCCCTCCCCCTCCCTTGTCAGGGTTTTTTTCTATGCAGAACAGATGGGAACAAGCTGTTTGGGAACCACCTCCCTTCCCTCCCCCAGACCCCACGGAAAGATGCATCACCGGAGCAGGGAGCAATCCCCTCCCGGCTGCGGCACAGCACCCTTTCAGAGGGGCAGGTAAAAGTTTAACCAGGCTGTCTTTCAGCGGTGGAGGCAGAGCCGCCTTTCATAGCCATGATAAATTGCTCCTGTCAAAACTACATGAATGCTCATATTGAAAAGCTCTTCTTCCTTTCTTTTTAACTTTCCCCCTCTCCCCAGTCACACGGCATCTTTCAGTTGTTAGCCAACATTTAATGCCTGCTTAGTCAAAGGGCACTTCCACTCCTCTTCTCTCTGCCCTGTCCCCTGGGGCTGCCGGGGCTGAGTTGTCACAGAAATACTGACGGGGAATAAAATTTAAAAAAAAAAAAAAAAAAAAAGACAGAGTGGGGAAGAAACCCTTTAATGTTTTTAGGGCTTTTGATTTCATTTGAGTCCTTCTACCAGTCACCCCTAATCAAAGCAATTGTAGGATGGAGAGGTGGACAGACAGATATCTTCCAAGGAAGTTTCCAGTTGTCGGTATGTTCAAAGTTAATAGACTAGTTATATTTTGTAATATTTTCCAAAGGTGATAAGGAATCCATAACACAGAACAATCCAAACCCCCTCCTTTCCAGCAGCTGAGCAGCAAGGCCAAAGCATGCTGGAGGTGTCCCAGGGGGGCAGAGCTTGCCCAGCTCTCAATACAACCCTAAGACCCTTCCCCACCTGCCAGCAGGTGCCTTTGTTCCATGGGTGCCCCAGAGCAGCAGCTACCGCTGGTGTAATCGGGGGTGGGCGTCTTGGCCATAGAATTCCCCCCATTTCATTCAAAATTGCCTACTTTTGCCAGCCTCCTGGCCCTGCTGCGGCACTGCTCTGCTGGGGCTGGTGCCCCACGAAGTAGGGTCGTGGAGCCCCTGAAACAGTTACACTGGCCACAGGGGAACGGATAGGAGGGTGGCCTGGTTGTCACCATGAAGATCCTGTGAACCAGTTGTCTGTTCTTGGGTTTGAGACTAATGGGAAGGATGGGTTGAGGGTGCTTGGACAGCACCGAGCCAGCTCAGCCTGGGCTGGCCAGTCACTCAGCCATCTCAGGGTTGCATCTCCAAGAGAAGCGCTGAAGTCCAATACAAGGAAAGTTGACCTGAGCATCCATCCAGAGCACCACGTACTTGGGTTGGTGCCATATTTATACATGTTATAGCCCCAAGCTCCTCTTCTCCTCCCTGTAAGCTTGCTGTGAGGAATGGGAATGACAGGACACAGCACAGCTGTTCCCAGCTGTGCTGCTCCGATGCCTGTCCCTAGTCAAAGCCCACGTTCCACTCGCAGCACACGCAGCTCCCCGGGCGCTGCGGTTCACCCCACCTGGCTGCGGGAAATACCCAAGCCCTGGGTGTTGCAGCTCCCATTGCAGAACACCTCTCCCTCCTCCACAGCGCCTGAGTGGTAAAAGCAGCCCACAAATTCAGAGCCAGACATTCAACACACATCTCAGAAGAGATTTCAGACCTATTCCCACACGCTGCTCTAATTCCTTCCTCTTATGTCTTATATGTCCATGCTGATCTCTAGCCATCGCCTGGCGCTCCCAATATATCCTCCAGACTGTAAATATATGTGCTGCTGCCGCGCCACAGCGGTCAGGGACAGCAGTCTGGCACACACACACACACATGCACACGCACGTGCACGTGCACACGCACACACACACATAAACACACACGCGTGCACAGCTTTCCTAGGTGCATCTTCTCTGTGACAAATATTTCTGCTACGGTCCCCGCAGCTAGTGACAGTGTCGCTACCCTTATCACTACCGGCCTCCCGTAGGGTTCAGCCCTATCTACATCTATATATGTATTTGGGGATATTAATACCATCAAGACACTCCTGTTATCCCAGCTTGCTTGCTCATTAACCCGTGTTACACTCGTATATACACAGTATACGTGCAATGAAGACTGCATAGCTCTAACTGTTCCCACTTATCTATATCACCCCAAATATTTTAATAAAGCTACATGGATGAAGACGACCGGGATTTTCCCATACATGCACTCTCATTTTAAGGGCTGCATTTCTTCTGACTGCAACAGAGTCCCTGGAAAAGCATTGCCCTCCGAGGAGCGAAAGAAAAAAAAAAGATGCTTAAAGAACAAGCCAAGTAATCTCCAGAGGTTCCAATTCAAGAACAACATAAGCACAGGCTGAAGGTCAGGCCTGGTCCTTCCCTCAGTCGGCTGCCCTTGCTTTCCCTGGCTCTGACAGTGGCCTGCTGACATTGCACGAGTGGTTTTCTCTCTCTGTGCCTCAGTTTCCCCTGTCCATCTGCTGGGAAGCTTGCTGGTGATGGTCCTTTGGAAAGCGCTTCTCAAACTACCATCAGGAGTGTTGTAGGGACTAAGTACTTATGGTACCATCTTAGCAGGTGATGTGTACGCTGGTCCCCACTTGTGCAGAGCCTCGAAACCACAGAGAGCCTTTACACCACCTCGGCTTGCGTGGCTCAAGCCCAGCAGCTTTGCGGCCACAGTCTCCTCTCCCCTCCACGTACCACTTCAAATCAGCCAAGCTGCACCACAGTTATTAACTGCTTTTCACTGACTCCTTAAGTTAATTATAATTTCACAGTGTAATATCAAGAATGATTAAAACAATCAGGTTTTCCACCCCCTTGCAATGCCTCCCTCCCTTCGCTTTCCCTTCTCCCCCGTCCTTCCGCTGCCTCCCTTCACCCTGGAAGTTTTTAGATACGCTTCTGCACCACTGCAACAAATTGTATGGTAGGATCTGAAATTATTACCCTCTTAAATGCATTAAACTGTTCATAAAGCAATTTGCAATGCCAGTTACCAAACTACAGTGAGCCTCCCAGCCCGACACCTCCCAAATGCAGAAGGATTCTTGGCAGCCATATCCTGCTGCGATGCTCTCTTGCTCGCTAGAGTCGATGCCCGAAACTTAGGAGAAATCAATGCAATTATAGATATGAAGGTCCAATTACTGCGAAATGTGATCAGTCTTTATCTCTGAGTCCCTTCAAGAAAATCAGGGAGGCCTTTTCTTTTTTCCCTTGTGAAGGGCGTTGCAATATAATGCAAAATGATCTTTTAAGAGGGGACCGAGAGAGGGATGTCTGTCACTCAGCAGGCCAATTCTGATGTTGCCCGATACTGATTTCCCTTTCATACTGGTGAGATTATTCCTGATTTACACCTCGGTGCAGCCATTGTGGCTGATGAAATCAGGCCCCATTGACACCGCTATAAGGTTCCCAGCCCAGCGCTGCACGTGGCCGTCTCCTCCCCCCGATTCCTCGGGATAATTTTGCCCGTTCAGGATTTTTTTGCCCACTGTCGATCGCATCTGCTCCCCCTCACGTGGCCAGCCCCGCAGCGGAGCTGGAGGCGGCAGAGCAGGACACGGAGCTGCCTGGCTGCCCCCCATTAGCATCTAGTGCTCATCCCCACTGGTGGGCTCCTGCCCCAGCATGGAGCAGCGACTGGGCTCCTAAAGGGATTGATACAGCCTTCCTAGGGAAAGAATTCATCCCTCTGAGCCAGATTTGATCCTTGTATGTGCCTAGCTGGGCTGATACACACCTGGAGGGGCCAGCCCCAGGGAACCCTCATTTTCCTGGCAAATACAGGCTGGTTTTGACATCCCCAACAAACAGGGGCAGAGAGAATGGTCTGCAGTCACCAGGTGTGCAATAAGGGCAGGTTCTGCTCAGTGGTGGTCACACACACCACAAGAAGGTGATTTTAACAGAAAAACGATCCCTCCATAGCTTTGACTTCAGTTCACAGGGGGTCAGTGAGAGGGGCTTGTGTCTCTCCGTGCTGTACCTTTTATCCAGCAGAGCAGGATCCTCATCAGGGCCAGGACATGGCTGCAATTACACAAGCAGAAATAAGTAACCATCTGCATTAATAAAGAAGACAAACCTTTACCTGTGTCAATTAGAAATAAATTAGCAAGAGGAAAAAAGGTATCTATATTAGCTAATAGTTAATTACTGAAACTATATGGAAAGATATATGTACATAGAAAGTATAAATCTGTTCCAGATCAACAAAATACTGGGTTTTATTTCTAGAACTGCAGAACAGGAATTCATTTGCCATCACAGCCAAGTATGAAGAAGGCCATTTATCATAAACCTCATAGCACCTTGTTCAAGGATCCCAAAGCACTCAGCAAACGTTGATAAATAGACCCTGATGCATTCCCAAAGGGAACCATCATCATCATTTGACAGCACCAGGCAGAAGCCCAGGAGGCCCAGCCTCCATTCCTGCCTACACAGCTCCAGTTTGATCCCCCTCTTCTTCTGGAGAACACCCATCCACTTTCCCAAACGGCTAGTTTGCAACCAAAAGCTGTTGGGAGCCAGGCTGTCACCAAGGACATGCAGGGACAACAGGGCTGTCATCTGGGCTGGCTTCAAGCTGTTCAGCACCTTGATCCATGCCGTTGCCCTGCCGACGTCCCCCAGCGCTGAGCACCACAGGCACGGCCAGGCTCCCCAGGAGGGCACCAAACGGAGGAGAAAACGATGGGAATGTGATCCTTGGGTGCCCATTGCCCTCTCCCTGTTCTGTCACGTTAAGGACATTCAAACCAGCAGGGAAGAGCTCTTGTCCCCGTGCAGCAGAGGAGGGCTGCGCCGCGACGCCGAGCAGCTTCCCCCACTTCAACCCCCTCCAGCTGCCGTGTTTTACCAGGGAATGTCGAATGGGCTGTGTCCTCTCTTTAAACAAAACCCCGGCTGCATTTTGCCCTGGGAAGAGGAGGGGGAGAGGACAGCACGAAGCTGAAGAGCGGGTTGAAACATGCTCACGCGAGTGGCAGGCATCTCCCTGCCAGTGGATTTAGAGGTGCCAACGGCGTCGTGGCGGGGGGGGGGGACGGGGGACAGAGGCAGCTGAGCACGTGCTGCCGGTCAGTGTCACTGCTGCCGTCTGAACAGCCTGCGCACGTGTCCTCACAGCCCCAAACCTGTGAAGAGATCCTGAGAATGCTCTCTACACGCCAGGGCATGTACTTAAGAGGCCTGAGAAAATAAATAAGCACAATATATCTTCGGGTGTTTTTATTTTCTTTCTGGACCCAACTTCACATTTTCAAGGGCTTCCAACCACAGCAGCATCCATTTCCTTCTCCTGCCGTTGGTTCTCCCCTCAAATTTCAAATGTATTTTCTTTTCTCACCACACTGCCAGAATTGCAATAAGCAATTTGCTTATCTGGGGGTACAAAAATTGTGTTACTGTACAGACCGGTTTTGCAACACTGAATGTTGTCTGTTAGGGGTAGAAGTGTAGAGTTAATCCTGCTTTTCATGGCCCACACTTTTCTCTGTACTTGTTTATTCCACATTTTGTGTCCGCCCCAGGATGGATCAAACTGTTTAACCTTTGACTGCAAAGTCAGAAGAATGACTCACTTGGAAGCTAAAATGTAAATAAATATATGCATTGCTAAATAAATCAAACACTAATACACTAAACTAAGGCTGATAAATACCCTGATTAAAATCATACTTAAATAAATGGGGCAAATTATCAGACAGTGGATATAAAAGTAATTATTTGAGGGCATAACTCAACACAGCACATGTCATAATAACTAAACGAGTTTGATCTTTGACTTTTCCTTACTATATAGAATGAAATCTTTTCTACTACAGTGAAGTGAACCCTAGTTTTACCACAAACACTACAAAAAGAGACGATAGACAGTTGATTTATTGATAAATTTAAAAAACTTTTCGTGTTTACATTGACTGAAAAACGCTCCAAACCACTTAAAGCATCTAGTACAGCACAGAGGAAAGGGGACCTGGTCAATGACGTCCCTCTCTGCCAGTATCCCTGCCATAACTGTGTGTGCCTGCAGACAAAAATTAGCCTCCTGTACAGGTACCTTCCCCTCTGGCATTAAATTACAAAGCACTACCCCCAATTACAGTCTCTAAAACCATTAGCAGTTAAGAGAAAATAATCCCTGCAATTTGTGCAGCAATAAGTATTATGTACGATGAAGGAATATGCAAAAAGGAGCTCGGAGCTGCCGGAGGACGAGTCTCTTGGCTCAGGACTGCCACCTCCCTGCTCCTCGC
The DNA here is from genome assembly GCA_035590215.1 of Microhierax caerulescens. Lineage (NCBI taxonomy): Eukaryota > Metazoa > Chordata > Aves > Falconiformes > Falconidae > Microhierax > Microhierax caerulescens. The sequence goes on from JAVJGJ010000002.1 coordinate 5,095,741, forward strand.
AAAGTGGAGAGCTGCTGGAAGCAAATTTTATTTATTTCTTTCCTATTTTCTTGTGTCTTGCCCTTGCTGAACTGCCTCAGCATAGCAAGCCTGTCTGCAAGGACTTGCATGCTAGCACATGTCATTTTTTTTGGCACCCCTGAAGGAAAAGGTAGTGTTTGCCTCCCACGTCGGATCGAGTCCTCCGAACCTGGTGTTCCCACAGTCTTGACTGCCCTGCCGTGTGTGAATCGCATACCAACCAAGCAGTCCTTTAGATCACCTTCCTAGTTCAATTTTTTCCCCCCACATGCTGATTGAAAAGCAAATGAAATGCTTTTTCTACCGCCAATTTCTTTTCTTCAGGTACCTACCTGCACTTATAATTTCTGAAGAATCTTATCAACCAAGCAACAGGTTTCTAAAGGGGTTTGGCCCCTAGGTGATACACTGGGCTGATAATTTATTAAGGGCCGAGCTGTTAGGGGAAGTTTGCTCTGAAGTGCTTTGAGCTGAGCAGACACCCAAGGGGATGCAATGGAGAGCATCCTCCCCTGCCAGCCCCATGGCACACCCATGGCTCGGAGGAGACAGCTACACGTGCGGGGTCTTCTGGAATTTACCAGGAAGATTTTGGCCGCCTTAGATTAGTGATTTAGCTCTCTCGCTTGCCACCCTGGGCTTCTCCAAATAGCTGCTCTTGTTTAGTGTGTTCTCCCTGCAGCTCCTGCACAAAGCAGTTTCTGTGTTGTAGGCATGCTTTCCTTACCCATCCCACACCGACTCCTTAGACTTCGAGAGGCGAGGACTGAAAGCGAAGAAACAGGGTCCTACAATTCAACCTGGATCAGTTATGGAGTCATGCCAGTGACGCAAAGAGCTAGAGTAAAAAAAAAAACCCAAGGATATGCATCTCCCTAAAAATTGCAAGGGGAAGCCCAGTCTTTAGGCATATACTTGAATTTTGTTGGAGTGAGATTTGAAGTATGTGTTCTGGTGCAATCCTGGATCAAAATGCATTCTTAAAAGAAGGCCTAAATAACTTAGATTTACAGATAAACTTTTCCCCTTGCTGCCCTTGTACATACAAGACGTGACCAAGGCAGCTTCCAAAACTGCAGAAGGGCTTTTAGGGCTAAACCCCAAATCACACTGGTGCTCTTCCCACTGAGGACACTGGGGTTTGGCATAAGGGTTTTATTGAATTTCCACATCCCAAATCTTGCCTTTTCAAATGCACGAGCACCTGGTCATAACAAGACTGAACTTCCTTTTGGAGATCTGTTTCATCTGCTGCTACCAACCCATGAACAATAGATGATTCTTGAGCAGGGCAATTCAGATAATATAAAAATGAATTTCTTTTTGCTAGCACAGTTAGCTAGAAAGCTTTACATTCCCTATTGACGTTATCTAGATAAAATAGATCGCATTGCCTGTGCAATGCTATTGCCTCCCATCTGAAGCCAAAGTCACCCACACCCTCCCTGAAGTTGAAAATTAAGCTTTCCCACCCTCCTTTTAGCCTCCAAACTTTGATCACAGTCCCAGCAGATGCAAAATATTTGCAGTAAGGGGTGCCAGTGCCGTCAACTCGCCACAGTAGCTCCCAGTCAAAATGTTTGCACGCACACTTCAGAGTATCATTTATCTTGAGGGATGTCAACTCTAAAAATGTTAGCACGTGTCACTGTCAAAGCAAATGCCAGAAATTAGCTTTCTTTCATCTGAAAGAAGAATAATTAACTTTGCAACTGTTTCCAAAAGTGCTAATTAATGGGTTTCACCAACTTGACTTGTCAGGATACATCTTGATTGGAACAACAGCTTGTTCTTCCCCTTGAGGATTATGGCTCTTCTTTTGGACTCTTTTCCTCATCCACCAATTTAGTGAGCTGTGGAAAATGGATGTCATTTATAACACAAAAATAAACATGTGAAAAAGGGAAAGCCCCAGAGACAAGTTAAGATTTATTAATTATTGGTGTACTTTTCTCTATTAGTAATAATGTAAAAGCACAGTGTTCCACTTTAACAGAATAACCTTTAAACAAAATGGGATTTTGTTGACTGTTTAGCTTCCTGAAAAAAACAGGACAAACCTTCACCTGGGATGTCTCTGTACATGGGAACGGCTTGGACTGGATGGGAGAGTGGGAGCAGCTCTCCCTCCCTTGCCTTAGAAGTTTCCTCCTAGACCTAAGCCCAATACCACCTGGAAATCCACTCTCCAATGCTGTGAGCAAACTCCAACTCCAGAGAGCACATTTGGAGTATTTAAATTCCTCCAGCAGTTTACGCAACACATCTTCTCCCAGCTTTTGGCAAGGCGCTAAGTTTCCCAGCTCTCAGCTCTGAGCTCCTTCCCTGTTAAGCCATGTCACTACTTGGGCGCGCTCCCGCCCTGGTTTCAGCTGGGGTAGAGCTCCATCCTCCCACCAGCGAAAGGTCTGCAGCTTTTCTGCCCTTGTTGAGTTGGAAAGTAAAATGCCTGAGTTTGCCAATGGGATTCAGCTACCCCCCTCCCACAGCGAGTCACCAGGAATCATATCACGCTCCCTAATTCCCCAAGACCCTTTGAAATCCCAAAAGCTTGGATCCACCTAACAGTTTAAGAGACTGTGGCCTGGAGAACCACTGAAGGTCACAGTCAGACTTTATCTAAGGAGCCTGATGAAGTCTCAGACCCTTACACGTGTTCCTGGAAAAATAAAGTAAATCAGGAAATCAAGTGGAAAATCCAGGAGGTTATTATTAAAAATCCACAGCTCAATTATCGTTATAATAAACCTTACACCAGAGGTCCTTTACATTCATGGTAATTAGGGAGGAAGGTTATGGTTTGAGAATAACTGTATATCAACTAAAGAAGAGTTTTACCGCGGGAAACTTGTCCTTAGCACTACCTAAGTTGTGCTACCTAAATTGGTCCTGCCAGGCTGAAGGCAAACTAAATTGTGCTCACCTGGGATGTCGGGAGCTCCTGCAGGAACCCACCCCCCAGCAGCTGCTTCCAATCCCCCCAGGAGGGCAGGAGGGCTGGGGTCACCTGAGCCAGACCCTGCCCCTTCCAGGTGGATGAAGGAGTGGGGTGACACACAAAGGAGTCAGTGGAGCACGAGGGGGTGGTTTGCTGTGGAGAGGAGCTGGAGGAAGGATGGATCTTCAGGAGAGGTACCATGTTTGGGGTGGGCTGAACTTGTGCAAGAGCTGTGGGGATGCTGTCTGGTTTCTCTCTGTGATGAGCTGGGTTCTCCGTGTTGCCTGGAAGGAGGAAAAAAAAAAAAAAAGAAACAGGGTTGAGGACATCTGAGTAAGGGCTCTGCTCGTTCAGCTGCTTGCTTTCTCAGAGGCTTGTGCTAGGTTTTGGGGGTCAAAGAAGGAGGTGTCCAGGCTTGTGTGTCCCTGAGCTGGGTTTATGAGGACACGGAAGGTCTGGCTCAAGCAGTGATCCCTGGCTTGTGTTTATGCAGAACTTGATGGTGCTGGCTCTTCTGAAAGCTCGTTGTGAGAGCTGGGGGGGTGTGTATGGAATATAATCTAGGAGCTGCAGCTGAATTCAGTAAAGAACAGTGGACCTCTTGCATGGGCTGGTGACCTCTCTGTCTTGGTTTTTGCTGAGTTGTTCCTTAAACTCTGGCAGCAAAGGGTTGATAAATTATTACTTCTGGTTACAAGCACGTTAGGACATAAAGGGCAGGTGGTTATATGTGTTTAAAAGTACATCTAGGAGTAGAGGAGGTGGCTACAAGCCATGTGTTAAAGTTTTAAACTCCTGATAATTGATGGACTGGTAAGTTTTAAGCAGCTTCATGCTTTTGAGCAGGTCATAAGCTCTCTGCTGATGTGTCTGTAGCCTGAGCAGAGTTTTGCTCTGGCTTCTCATAGTAATAAACCCCAAGAATTTTTCAGCCTGGCATTTTCATGGCAGGGGCCTGGGAGGGGGAGAAGCTAGCTTTGACAGAAGAGGACAAATGGATGGGACTAACACCCTGCCCTGGTTTCAGCTGGGAGAGAGTTAACTTTCTTCCTAGAGGCTTGTACAGTGCTGTATTTTGGGCTTAGCATGAGAATAATGTTGATAATCACCGGTGTTTTAGTTGTTGCTCAGTAGTGCTTACTCGAAGTCAAGGACTTCTTGGTTTCCCAGGCTCTGCCAGGGAGCAGGTGCGGAGGGAGCAGAGCCAGGACAGCTGACCTGAGCTAGCCAAAGGGATATTCCATACCATAGGACGTCATGCTCAGTATATAAACCGGGGGGAATTGGCTGGGAGCCACTGATCGCTGCTGGGGGACTGGCTGGGTATCGGTCAGCAGGGGGTGAGCAACTGCATTGCGCATCACTTGTCTGTCTTGGGTTTTATTTCTCTCTTTTTGTTGTCTCCCTTTTCGTTACGATTATTTTTATTATATCATTATTTATTTCAGTTACTCAACAGTTAACCCATGGGTTTTACTTTTTTACGGATTCTTCTTCCCCCATCCCACCGGGGCAGGGGGGAGCGAGCAGCTGCACAGTGTGTAGTTGCTGCTGGGGTTAAACCGTGGCCCACCCTGAAGGACATCGTTACAGGGTTAAATGAAGTTTCTCTGCCATCTGGTCACAGACCAGCCTGTAAGTGTTAAACCTGAAGCAACTTCACTTTTAGGGATGTCAACATTATTTACTAGATGTTTCTACTTAATTTGTTGCTATATTTACACTTACAGTAGAAGCTAAAATCCTGTGTTGCTGCATTTTTAAGTAGAGTCTATTTTTATCTGTGGAGGAAGGGAAGAATTTTGACATTTACTGGAAAGTATGGGGTTGTCATAGCTCTGGAAGAATAAATATTCTCAAAGAATAAATCTCTCGCCTACCTATCATCACTTCTTGAATTTCACCTGTAGAATCCAGGCAATCCACTTGATTAAATTTAGGGCAACAAAAAATATTTAGGGCATAAATTTCTATTGGTTTCCTATTTTGAATGGCCCTTCAATCCAAGCAGATGCTGTGGGCACATTTATGCTGGTTTCCCATTCACCTGGTGCTGAGCACACAAGAATCTCTACAAAAGTTGGCCAAAACACTAGTGGGAAGACTATTTGTGTAATTAAGATGAGGAGGGGGAAAAAATTCCTTTATGCAGAGCTCTGTGCCACCTTCAGATGCATGCTAGGGCAATTCTAGGTGTCATGGGAAGCACTGGGAATGGCAGAGCCAGGCTTGGATCTGGGCTGAACCCTTCCTGAGGCCAAAGGAGTCCTTGAAGAAAGCCTGTGGTATTTTACTACCTGTTTGTAAACATGAGGGGAGTTTTGTCAAGTAGCACAGAACGTGTCGCACCTGGGTTGTGTATGGATGAGTGGTACCCAAAATCACCAGCATCAGCTCTGGCCAAGGATGCTGCCAGATGCTTGTTGTCTTCCACTTCAAAAATCCAGTTGCAGGGAGGAGCCCTCCAGGTTTAAGAGAAGGAGGGTGGATAAAGGCAGTCACGGTGTGCTCCATCATCGCTGGGTGCATTTAGCAGGGGAAATGGTCCCTTTCTGCACAAATGTGGGTCTGAGCCCTTGGCTGTGAGGCACGTGCAGGGGCTCCTGGCGGCGGTGCCCTCTGGGCAGGGTGGTGGAGCACTGGGGAGGCTGGGGCTCAGGGTGATGGGCAGCTGGGGAAGGAAGGGACTCTGCACAGTGAAGGCTTGAGACAACAGCTCAAAGCCAGCAGGGACTTCAGTGAAGTGCAAAGCTGTCTCTTTGCAGTGTTAGTCCACACCCTGTGCACACACATAGATATATATACGTTGGTATAACATGACATGAGAAATCCTCTGCTGCAGATGAAATAGGCTGTATGCTGCAAGTCCTTAAGCTCTACTTACTCTGTTTTTGCACACACACACCAAAAAAAAAAAAAGGTTATGACAACATCTAGGGAGAAAGCAATATGCTGTTTGCATACAGAGGCTTGGCCTCTCAACCCAATGCTAGCTGGTGAAGCTCCCTCGTGCTCTCCCCTGCGTTTCCCCATTAGTGCCCTCCCTGCCAGTGCCCTGCCCCAGCTCCGGGAGCACAAGGACACCAGCCCTGCTGGGCACAGGCTTGTTGTTTTGTGGCTGCCGGTGGCCAGAGAGGTGAGCATGGGCTTTGCCGAGGGGCTGCTGTGCAGATGATGGCTTTTGTCTCTGTTTACTGGAGTGCATCTCATAACCAGATTTCTCCCCCGTGCATATCCCCCTTTCCAACCCCCTGCTGACAACCCCTCCCGGATTGGGCTCCTTTACTAAAAATTGGTTGAGAATGAAGGGGGGCAGAAACTTTATTAGCGTTATATGTTATTTTCCTTCTCTGCCTTCTCCCCCCTTCTCCTCCTGCATGATGAATTGCCAGGTACTGAGATGGTAGCTCCAGCCCAGGCACTCAGCAATCTCCTCCTGGTCACTTGCACAGACAGATGGGACGGCCCATGTCTTGACCGTGATTGATTAGCTGGAGAAAGCCTGTTGAGTGGAGTTCCATGAAGATTGATGCTTTCTCCTTCTAACAGCATTTCCAAAAAGTTTCTATTACATTTTGATTATGTTTATAGAATCTCACTGGTCTCCGGGAAGATTCAATCTTCTTTTTTCCCCTCTCCCCTCTGTGCAATGTGCGTAACTTCCCTCCTGTGCATATGCTGTTCATCCATCTCTTACCTTTATTTTTTTAGTGGTGCCCCCAGAGGTCTCTCAGGACAGTTCCCTTCCCATGCCCCTCCTGTCCCCCCAGCAAAGGTACTTCCTCGCTAGTCCTTGCCCTCTGGCTGCTAGTGGCCACAGGCAAAGCAGGAGTTCCCTGGCCCTAGGTGATACCTGCCCATCTGTGGCCTCTAAAAGCTGCAGAGCAGCAGGAAGGAGCACACTCTGTGATGGCTTGGTGGACAACTGAAATATGGGACCACCAAGGGTGGTATCTGGATGAAGAAGCACTGTTTCCCTGTGCAAGAGGCTGTGGCTCCTACCTGCCCACAAAATCTGCTTTGTCCTGCCTGATTTCCTGCAGCTGGAGGGCTCTGCTCAGCCACTTGCCTGTCCCGAGTCACTTGTATCAGCTCAGATGCAAGTCCTTAAAAGCTGCGGGACCTTTTGAGCCTGGGGTTAGTGTGTTTGGCCAGGGAGGGGGCCAGAAAGTTGAGTTGTTTCAGCTTTGCAAGCTACCTTGTTGCAGCTGGGTGAGGGGTGACAGCAAAGCAAATAGTGCTGGCTCTATGTCAGCATCGTTCTAGGAAGAGGATTTTGGTCCACGAGGGAGGCTCGGGTCCTGTGCGGTGTGATCTGGGGTTGCCCATCTAGGAAGGCTAACATTTTTCAGTAGCTCCATAAAATGTGTAGATATGTGATGATTCATAAGTAATAACTTTGGTAAAGTGCTGAAAAATGTGCTCACTGCTGCATAGAAGCAAAGATAAAGTTGGTCCCTGACATCAGATAAATCAGCTTTAAAATGCTGGGCTTCTCCAAAGTGTTAAAGGAGCCTTTTCAGTTGGTTCCTAATTGTGGCAAATAATTATGTTACTAAATCTCATTAAGAAACTGGCTCTCCTGGTCTTCCCTTCTTATTTAATTAAACAGAGAGCCGGACTCTTTTGTAGAACAAAAGCCACAGGCAGCCACCTTGCTTTCACTGTGGTATCCTCTCTAGGAAGCCACGTCCCTTGTGCCACCTCAGCAAATGAGCAGGAGTTGCCTGTCCTGAGCAGTGGGACCGGTCCCACGACATGAAGGGTTGCGTGCGTGCGCCTGCGTGGGCTGAGCACAGCGCCTGTGGCACGGGAATGGGAAACCGCTTGTGGCTGCCTGCCTGCTGCTGTCTAGAGGAAGGAGGGTGCAACCGGGTGTCTGCTGTTCTCCCTTCTCTCCTTGCTTGAGAGATTGTGGCTCTGTGTCCCAAAATTGGGGATTTATGGGTGGGGTGAAGGGGAGCATCTACCAAGATGCATCCATGCGACGCTGTAACCACCTTCACCTTACAAGGACCACCTTCCCCAGCTGGCAGACGCAATGCCCTAGGGCAGGTACTGGCTATATACTGCATTGAGGGGTAAATACAGGTAGGGAACATCGAGGCAGCGCGTGCAGGCTGAGCCCCGGGTGCATGGTGTGACCTGGGAGCTGGCAGTTGCTCACTGAAGGCCTGCAGAGGAGGGGGGGATGCAGGGAGGTGGTGCTGCCAGGGCTTTGCCAGCCTGTGTGGCTGCTGTGATGGCAGTAATCGCTACCACGGATGTTCATGTCCCAGTGAGCTTCTCAGTGCTGGCTGAGAACCGTGAACCTTTGTACACCTGAGGAAACCGAGATCAAAGGAGCGATGAACGTGGTTACTGAGGAGGCAGGTGAGAGGCAAAGACAGGACCAGTGCTGTCTCAGAAGAACCTTCCTCCTCCAAATGCCTTTTCTGGGGTCCCACAAGCTATGTGGCACCTTGATGGGACAGCAAGACACTCTGGAGTTTCTCTCATTGTTCCAGTACTGTCCCTTTGCCTGGACACTGGTGCAGCACTCCTGTTTCCAGGCATCACCATCTGTCCGCAGTGTTTTAGTATAAGTTCAACTTGGCAGCCTCTGGTTTGATGTCACCAATGCTTGTATGTCCCTGGGTGCATGGTGAAGTAGCAGCAATGCTGGGGGAAGTCTTGCCAAGGCAATGCAGTGCTTGGCTTGCAGCTTGGGTATTTTGCCCCTCAATGGGGTCAGCTCGCCCCAGCTGAGCTTCGTGGCACAGAGGTGATCCATTTCCCCCAGGATGGAGCTTGGCAAAGCTGCCTCAGGCATTCCGCTGCTTCCCAGCAGCATTGACACAGCCTGCATGGGTCTTGTAGAGGTGACGTGGTACCCCCACCGCTGGCAGAGAGGCCACAGGGCATGGCAGGACTTCACTAGGCTGCCTGCTGCGTGTGTCCCTGCATCGCTGGGTATGTGCACACAGCCAGTCTTCCTAAGAGTGGAAATTTCTGGTACGTAATTATTAGTACAAGCCATGCAAGGACTTCTGCTTTAATTTTTTGTGCTCCTTCTCCTTGTGTAAAATCAGGCTGGGCAGGAAGCCCATGATTTATGTGAGAGAGGCATGTGTATGGATTCCCCCTCCCTGTGCAGGAGATGGTGTGGTGTCCTGGGATGCAGCCCTCAAAACCCCTGAGCACTCTCCCTCGCCATTAGCTCGCCTGCCTGCTCCTGCCATACCAGGCTATCTTTTAAAATATAGACCCCATTTTTTATTTCTGCATTTATTACAAATGCAAATTACAGATGAAAGCATCAACTACACAAACCATTACTCAGAGGAGCATCTTTCCAACTGCTGGACTTGGACTGAACAGCTTGTGGTTAATTTGCTATATAATCACTGCCTGCAACAGGAAAGCAAGTGCTTCAACTGTGCTAATATTATGAAAGGGGAAGTTAACCATAGAGATAAATTCTGAGGAGCTGCAGCTGGGATGAAAGAGGGAAATAAATGTAGCTGGAGTCCAGGCTTCAGGCTTGCAAAAGTGGCCGCTTGGATATTTAAAGGGATAAAAGATAAGAGTTCAGGTTAAACATGTAGGTTTGAAGTTGCTTTTAGCCTGAATATATTTCCCCCCAGAAGCAGAGAATCCCTGCAGCTCCCATTGACCTGCGATTTGAGCAGCTCCCTGGACTGTACACAGGCATGCAAATGTAATAAACTGTCTGCACTGCCCTGATTGCTGGGTGGCTCCCAGGGCAGCTGCTGTTTGCAGAGGCAGGCGCAGGCACCATGATACAAAGGAGACGAGCACACGACAATTTAGCTGGCAAAGACTTTACTGAGGGGTTGGGGGTGTCCCTCTCCATCAGCCAGGTCTGTGGGTTTGGCCTCTTGCACAAAAGCCAGGGAGACTGCATCCCGGGGCAGCTAGAACTGTGCCCCCGCTGTACAGTGCTGGGGGAAGGGATCAGTGGTACCTCCAGAAACAACGTGTAATGTGCAACAGGTCTGCTTACCTTGGATGGGAGGGATGCTGAGCTTGCCAGGGCAGAGTGCCCTGCTGAAGAACTGCCCTGGGACAGAAAGTGTCCCCGTGTTGTGGCACTGCTCTGTGCCCCGTAAGCACACCGGCTTCACCAGAGCTGGCTTGATACCCCGTGCACGTGACTGAAATAGTACTTAGATGTTCCCAAGTACCCAGACTTCCTTACCCTTTCATTCCTGTGCCTCCAAATGTAATAACAGTTTAATACTCGTTCTGTTTTGCAAAGTGCTCTAGGGATTAAAAACTGCTCCTGTAGATTATCTCTCCAGACAAATCTGAAGTCTTGACTAACTCTTTTTCTCTGGAGGCTTTTGAGAAGCAATAGGTGCTAGATGAGCAGAGATAGGAGGCGTGTAGAGGAGTGGGAGACTGAATCAGCTCCAGATGGGTGAGCTGGTTCTTATGAAGCAATAGAGCTCCAGCTCCAGGAACCATAGATTCGCATCCACCTCAGACACCTTTTCGGACTCCGAAATGTTGGGGTGTGTTTTTTACTGGGAACAAAATATTGGGGTTGGGGAGGGGGCATGAAATGTTGGGACAGTTTGTGCCTGGGAGAAGCTACCCGAGCCCTCTGAGCGGGAGGCTGAGGTTACCACTGTGGTGGCAGCTGGAGGGTCCCCTGCAGCAGACACTGTGGCACAGGGCTGCTGGGGGGGTTCTTAAGCCCCACCGCTATGAAGAAATTGTGCTGATGGTGCAATATACTTGGCACTGGCAAGAGCCTGCCCTTGCCAGAGACTCTGCTATCAGCAGCCGCTCTTGCAAGCCTGAAGCCTGGGCTCCGGCTACACGTGTTTAGGGTGCAGCACAATGTGCCACTTGGCTTCCCTGTGCTGGGTATTGGTTTTCAGGGGACTTTCAGGCCATGAGGGCATATAGCAAAGGTATGATGCTCAGTGCAGGTGGTGTTAGCACCTGATGAACTGGAGTTTTGAATGACCATAACAAGGCTTTCTGTCTTTTCCAGAGCCGAGTTAGATTTCTGGACCTTCTCAGTCTTAGGGAAGTGTCCCTTGGTCTTTTGTTTTTAAGTCCATGACATTTTGTCCAGTCTTGAGATACAAGCATTTTTCTTCTCCTGCTGATGGGTAAAAGCATTTTCCTTGCCTCCTGGTTATTTGCTACAGGACCATGGTAACTCCCAGCTCTAACAAATGCAGTTCCAGAAGTTAATCATTGAGCAGGGAGGATGGGGACACTCGGGGTGCATATGTTAAGAACAAGAGGGTGAGAGGCCCTGTGTGGGTAGGGGAGTGGGAAGGAGATGTTATTTGGGGAGAGGGGGAAGAGAAAGCCAGGGTGTCTGGACGATGGTGGGACTGTTGCATCAGTGCTGGCCTTGCAGTTTGACTCCCCAGTCAAAACAGATGAGCCATGAAGCTTTATGCTCAGTCAGGAGAGGATGCTAGGAGGGCATATCACAGCAAAGATCATCAAGGATCAGTCTAGCAAAGACCATCCTGAGACATGTGTCATGGTACGTGGTGTACAGTGCTGTTACCTCCTTGGGTTAGGTTATGCCAGCTCAGCTTGACACAGCAAAACTTGTAGGGAAAAGACATTCCCACCCGCGGGTTGTGAATGAAGCTCACTTCCCCCGACACCATCACTTCTTAATGCAGAGAACAAGGATGGTGTGCATTTCACGAAGGGAGAATTTTCTGGAGCTGCTCATTAGCCTGGTACTTAAGGGCTACAGCTGGAGAGATCGGGGGTCAGATCCACCTCCCTCTGCTCAGAGCTCTGCAGTCTGATTCCTTCCCTCGCCACGGCTGCGAAACCGCCTGTGCTGGTGCCAGCTCAGTGTGCGGTGAAGCTGGTGCACCACAGGGATGTGCGACTCACCTTGGCGAGAATGTCTGCTCGGACACCTCACCCTGAACCTTTCCAGCCATGAGGTGGGGATGGGGGCCCAAGGCTCCCAGGGGGGCGTTTGGGCTGGCTGCTGTGTGCCCAGAGCCGGGTGGCCGCTCGCTGGTGGAGCAGCCGTGCGTTGTGAGCTCCTGCTGCAGAGCTGCACAAAGCATCAGCCCAGGGGCTTCCCAGCGCAGCATCAGCAAACCGCAGCCTTTGCACGGGCTGATCCCTGCACCTCCTGCTGAGGGGGGAAGGGAAAGAGCTTCAGACAAAGTAAAGCAGCTGAAGGGGGCTGCTGGCAATGCTGGAGCCTCCTGAACTGGTGTTGTGACGTGGGCACGGTGGTCTGGTTGATGTGTTTTCATCATGCTGGTTTTTGGGATGCAGATCACCAAATGGTTTCAGAGAAACCATCTTCTGGGAGAAGAAATGTGTTGCAGTTAGGACATGGCCTTTTTCTGTGTGCGAGTCGAAGTAGTTGGGTGCTAGCATTAGAGAATTGAATAGTGTCCTAGTGAATAAAAGGGGAAAATACAGTAAGCCGTTAAATAACTTGCTTATGTTTCAAAAGAGAAGGAAAGCTCAGTGTTGACAAGGTTCCTCCAGCACCGTCCCACATTGCTAAGGTGAGTTCACAATCAAGCTCCAGTCCAACATCAAAGGAGATGGGTGTCTAGGAACATAACCATATCCATGTAAGGGCCAATTTCTAAAAGCATTTCAAATTTCCTGGCTTTTTTGCATGTAAAAATTGCTTTTACTAGTGTAGAGAAAAGGCAGGGTTTGCTCAGGCTATGAATTGCTAAAGCAAAAATTGTGGATATAAATTGAGAAGCTGCTTTTGGTACCTTTGCCCAAAGACTAAATGCTTCAGAGCAAAATCACAATAAATGATTTAGAGAATAATCAATAACATTAAAACCAACTGGCAAAGAGCAGTCTCTGCATCTATAATGTATTTTCTAGATATTATTAAATAATACATCAGAAGCAAACTCTTGAGTGATGAATTTGGCAGCTGTTTTGCAAAAGGTGATTATCCCAGGTGCTATCCTTCCTCTGCTCTCCTCCTGAGGAGGTGATTAGCACACTGTGCAATGTCTCCTCCCTTTTGGAAAATAGTTATTGCATAGACCCTAAAGGTGTTTCGATGCCAAAGGCACATCTTTTGGATGTGACTGAGCCTTGGGGTCACGCTGATCTGCAGGTGGACATACTCTAATCTTAAATCAGAGAGACAAAGATTTTTCTGATCTAGTCTCAACAGGCTCTGCACATGGGAGGTCTGAAGCCCTCTCCTCAGCCCTGCCCTGGAAGGCTCAGCTGGATACTGGGGGGGCAATAAGGCTGTGCCTGAGAAATAGAGGCGGCTGGAACAGTGGTCCTGGGCATGGATGGGGGGGGTGGGGGGTGTGTGTCCGAGCCTGCCCTGGTGCTGGGGGAGCAGCATGCTCAGCCCTGTGTTAGAGCTTAGCTTTTCCCAGAGCTCTGCACATTCTGGTTCGGAGTCTGATGTGACCATGGCACTATGGTGACAAGGTGACCTTCGTGGGCCTGTGCACACGGGCTCAGCTGGCATCCTCTGCCCTCCCTTTGAGTAGAGGAATAGGAGTTTTTAAAAAGGATGGTTTCAAGTTGTCTCCCAAAGAGCTGGCCTAGTGGTACCCAGCCAGGAGAACTTCCCGTCAGTCAGTCTGCCAGGGGAGAGGGAAAGGATCTGCTGAGTTAGTCACTTTCATCTAGTTACACTTCACCCCTCAAAGAAAAGCCTTTGAACGTGAAATTCAGCAGTGACTTACAATTTTGTGGCTTTGTTTTAAAATGAAGGCAATTTTATTCCTAGCCTAGAGATGTAACTGATCTTTTTACCTTTGCTTGGGTTGTTTGTTAAAAGAAAGATAAAACGTGCTGTCCATTCATCTGTCTTCAGCCTGAACCTCACTGCTGGTGAGGAGGGCAGGATTAACTGTTGGAGAGCAGCGCTTCTTATCCCACCAAGTGCAATGTTTTTTTTCCAGGCACCACAGTGCTCTTGCAAAGCCATTTGTGTGAGACTTCGGCTAGACCTGGCAGTTCTGACAACCCTTTAACCCCCCGTTACTAAATTGGAAGTGCCAGGCGTGTCCCCAGACACTGCGTGTTGGGGGATGGCATGTTGGGATGCTGCTTTCCTACAAGGACTGAGCTCAGGCTGGTTGAGCTCACCCCAGCTCAGCTCCTCATCCACAGTGGCAAGTCTGGAGGCTTCCAAATGCAATTAGACAAATGCGTGGGAGAAAAATCCAGCCATGTCCATTAGGCAAAATGATCCTTTCTGGCTCAGGGACTCCTCCCTGAGCTGCAGAGCTGGAGTCTGGAATGATTGCTAACTTTATATTCTTCTCTAAGCAACTTCTGTTTGCCACTGTTGGAAACTAGGTCCTGGTGAAATGGTAATTGGTTTAAATTGTTTTCACGTCCTTTTACAGCAAAATTTCAAGCATTGGTGTTTGGAACCACCAACAAGAAGCTGAAAGGCTCTGTAGGTTATCATAAACTACATCCAGCCTTACTCTGATAGACTCAAATATTTTTAGTCCATTTTTGACGGATCTGCACTAACAGAGCATAGTCTGGTTTTGGTAGATGCTTGTGTGGTTGAAATTTGTCTCATAAGCTTGCTCAACCTTAATTGCAAGGGCTCTCTGCAATTCAGCCTCCTTTTCCAGCACACCTGGAGAGGAGTCAGCAAAATGGAGATGCTGGCAGAGGTGAGATGAAAGCCATGCTGTTTGAAAGGAAAGTAAAAATGCAAATTAGGAGAAGCTACATAACACCTTTCTTCCCCTTGCTTAACAGAGGAACATGGTTTAGTGGTGGACTTGACAGCGCTGTGTTAATGGTTGGATTCAATGGTCTTAAAGACCTTTTCCAACCTAAGCAGTTCTATGATTCGGTGACTCTGTCCTATTACTGTGTCCTGATGGGCTGTCAGGGTCCAGCCGCTGCTCTTTTATTGAGAAATAATTAATCTGTCCTTAATACCAGATTGATTTGAAATAACTACCAAATGATGCGTGATATGATCAGTATCTTACCTAAATAATAATTGATCACCAGCTTAACCATTCCTGTCCTGATACAAAACACCCTGGATATACAGGCAGCAGGAAAAGCCCAAGACTCGCTTCGGTTTCTGCACCTGAGGGTACCGCAGTACCCTCTTTTCTTACGCTTAGAAACTGTGCAATGATGTCACTGAACCCCTTAAAATTAAGACTGGTTAACTGCTCATTTTAGAAGCTTTTTGCTACTTTCAGTTTTCAATTTCTTGGTCTTTCACAGTAAATCTGATGTCAAAAGTAGACTCCACGGTAATGACAAATTCAGGTGATGGGTTAAGTATGACTAACTTGCCTTACACGTGCTTCTGCAGAAGGACAATGTCACCAAGAGCTTCATACAGAGCAAACTGCCATTGAAACAGCTGAGGATGCTTTTTGAAGTGGGTTGGCTGGAGCTATTTCTCATACAAGAGTAAAGGATGTGCTTTAGCTGGATGGGACCTTTAGTAAAATAAAAGGGTGTCTCGCCACTCCAGAAGGAGACCGTAGCTAAGGGTGTTGGTGCTTCCCCTTAGGCACCACAGGATTTAGTCTGAGCAATTCCTCGGGTACATGCAACAAGGATGGGGAAGGAACACAGTTTAGAGAACAGGGTTGGACCCTTAGCCAGCCACTCAGTCACAGCTATACCCTGCAAAACAGTGGCACTGCAGGCACTGCTCTTGTCTGCAGACCCATAGCAGAGGTTAGCTGGTAGCTGCAGGGGGAGCGAAACTGGCTGGCGTATACAACACAGACTGAACAGGCTGCATGCCCAGAGACCATGCACCAATCTGACAGACCTTGCATGCAGAATAGACGATCCCTCAAGGTACTCATGGAGCAGAGGCTGAAGTGCTGCTCGGTGTGGTAACTCCAACCCCTGGACTGCACGGTCCCGTGCTTTGCACTGGGGGCCTGGTGCTCAGCTCTGAAATAAAATCAGGGGTAGAGACGCATTGGAGGCTCTGGGAACTGGTTAGATTTAATTGGTGTCAAGTGTTTTTTTTATCGTGCCCAGAACCTGACTTATAGGAAAGGAATGACAATTAGTGGCTGTAGGTTCAGGACTTGCTAACAGGAGAACTGCACTCTCCTGTGCTGGGACCATCCTGAAAGCAGCTTCATGCGTGGTCACCTTGGTTCTCTAATAATTCATAGAGAAAGATGGTTAAGTGGCAGCAGCAGCTGGTGAGGGAGCAGATGGTGCCACCTGCATCGTCAGATGTTTTATCACATTCTCTGTTTTATCCCACAAAGAGCGGCTGGAAAATAGAGGCGAGTGTGGGAGCTAGTGTAGGTTGTGAAGGTGTGAAAAATCACAGGTAGCTGCGTTGCCTCCCTGCCAGGCTGCTGTTTTGCTCAGCACCGGGTTAAGAAAAAAAAGTACTTGTGCTTATGAGAAGGTCTGTGCCCACCTGTGCTTGAGACTGCAACGCTGCACTTGGGAAGCACGAGGCTTCAGAGCACGCTGGCTGTCCTTGCTGGTGGCTGGGGCTCAGGACCCACTGTGACCCTCCAGGCAGGGTAAGTGGAGCTGTCTGGATCACCAGCAAACCCTTAGATTCACCTTGGTGGTGGCCAGCCTGGACACCACTTCCTAGTCCTGTCCCAAAGAAGGTTTAGAAACCTGGGATTAAACTTGCTAAAGGCCCCAGGTTCACTGTGAGTGGGGAACACACTGAGTGGCTTCTGGGGTTTCTGGGCTAGTCCTTGAGGCTTTTGAAAACTCCTTGTGAGCTCCTCTGAAGGAGGAGGAGGGTTTGTACTCTCAGCACATGCCCTGCACGAGACCCAAGAGCTATTTAATCCAACAGGGCAGGTTTTTAACATCCTTTCTGTAAAGGACCTGTACCAGAGCCCATCAGCTGCAACACGGCTTTGAATGAATGTTACAACGTGGTACCCCCTAACTGGTGTGTTCAGGGGGCAGCAGCTTGCAGGACGCGTGCGGGACGATGAGGCAGCAGTGATATCCCATACAGGAAAAAGTTCCAAAGCAGAAAGCGGGGCAGCAGGGTGTGCTGCCAGGGACAGCTTTATTTCAGCTCCTGCTCTGAATTTTGCTCACCTCCCCTGGCGGGTCTGTCCATCCATTCTCCTGTTGCCCCAGCAATCGCGTAGTGTCGGTGACATTCAGCTGTTAAGGGAGCAGACGCTGTGGCAGACCGGTAGCTACATGGCAGTTGTTTATGTAGCAGTCAGCAAAGCCATTCACCAGTCCGGGTTAATATTTCAACAGAGTGGATGGATGGGAGGGTGGGATGGCAGGAGAGTGGGTGAGGAGGTTGGCAGTTGTCAAGCCCAAGAGGAAGAGGAACGTGTGTGACTACAAAAGGGGAGGAAGCCCATTGTGTCTGAAACAAGATGGAAGATGCCATCCGACGAAGCTGGCTAACTGGTGATTAATTAGAGGCACGCTTTGAATTCCGTGTCTAGCTGCCTAGTTTAGCATTAACAGCATTTCCGTGGCGTGCGGTGAGCCGTCCTGCTTGGTGGTTTCATTGTCTGCGCTTGGGAGGAGCAGGGAGGGGTTTTCTCAAAAAAACCCACCTACTTCAGGAATGGAGTGAGTGTGTGGAAATCTCAGCTTCCGCTCGAGGCAGAAAATAAGGAAAGGAAAAATCCCAAAAGACGGTACAAGAGGTTTCACAGGTGAACATGTGCGAAACAAAAAATGAGCTTGGGGCGGTTTTGAGGGGTGCGGAGGAGACGTGTGGTTGTGCATCCTGGTTCTATCGCCTTCGCTTGGCGGCTGGGCTTTCTGAGCCCGGCGGTGCCTGCGAGGTGGGCTGTATTCCAGGCATGTCTGCGGCTCCGTGGCTCTGCATTAGTGTTTATAGGAAGTCAATGAGATGGAACTCAATAGAGAAAAGGAAGACTTAAGAGTCACTGGAAGACAAATGTGAAGGCCTGGCACTCAATAACTTTACTGAATCATATCTTTTGTTTCTGGGTAACAGGAATACAAGAAAGAACAGGTCTGTATGTTTCAATACGCTGTTCACCTTCAGAGAGAGGGGATGTTTTATTTCCCTTTTTACAAAGAGATCCATCCTCTGCTTGATATGGAGTCAAGTAGCACCATGAATCAGGGGAAAGGTGTCAGTGGCGATGGAGACTGGACTGCTGGAGGTGGCGGAGGGCAAGTGGGACACTACAAACAAATCGTGAGCTGTGAGAGGGCGTGTGTGTGCGTGCATCTCCAGCTGGGATGTTGTACCAGCGTCTAAAGAGTTGGTCTGGGTTGACACAACTTGCAGCTGTAGTCCACGGAGCAAAGGTATTTTATTCGAATGGCTTGAGCATCCTGATGAGCACGTGTCCTTGGCAGGTAGAGATCAGGTGTGGGTTGGGCACATTCTGCAAGGAGGGGACAGTCCAGGCTGAGCTTCTAAGTGAACCTGTGAAATTCGCCCCATTTCTCCCGTTTTAAGGTAAGGGTGATAAGATGGAGTTGCCTCTGCTAACAGTCATTGGATTCAGTAGCCAAAGACTTTGTCACACCAGAGATGGACAAGGCCCGTTCAGTCAGTTCCAAAGTTGTGCAAAATTCAAGTAGCTTCATTTTATTTTAAAATAGGAAAATACTTTTCAGCGGGCTTCAGTTGCCAAAATAAGCTTGAATAGTATGTGAAGTGAAACAGAAGTGCAAAGCAAAAAGCTCATGGACACCTCTCCAACACGGGATGGATGTCTAGAGGTGCCAGGAGTGCTTGAGCACAGTTGTCTTTCTGAATTTTCAAAGAATTTTACTGAAACTTGTCACCAGCTAAATGTATGGAAACATGTGAAATGGCAATACTAAAAAGCTTCTTCATTAATTGATAAATATAATTAAGGGTACCACATTAGTATTAATTTATATGGCTAATTAACTGAAGTCATTAATTTATACTAATGCATAGTTTTGTTATAACCCCCAGTAGTTCTGCTTCATGCACGGTGCATTTTTGTATACTACCACTTTGTGGATTAAGCAAACACTTTTGAACAAAAAAGTGTTGAGTTTCTTGGAACCGAATACATGCAAGACAGAACTGGTGATGCACAGGGCTCTATAACTATATTCCCTTCTCGTTTTCACTAAGCCACCTTGTTTGAAACGCCTCCAGAAGAGGTTCGGATAAGGTGGATCTAGGTTACCCCTGGTCAGATATTGACTTCATAAGCATGTGTGAGCGTTCAGACCTGGGGTCCTGCCCTGTCCTGCACAAAGCAGTTTTCACCCTGTAGCCCCTCACCTGCCTGAGTGTGCAAATGCCTCTGCCCTGCACTAAGGGAACAACCGGCTGTTCCTCCAGGACGGGTGTTTGCAGACCTCCAGGTGTCACCTGTTGGAGCCTACGGATGGGTGTGCGGTGCTCCCTCCCATGCTGTGGCCAGCGGAGGATGGAGGTGACAGGCTGGCCCAGGTAGATTCCCGAGAGATATCAGCCCAGACAATTTGGAGACGTGGATGTCATAGCTGTGTGGGGAGGACAACAGAGCGCGTGGCTTATGTCCGGAGGACCTGAGGTGCCCCATGCTGAGAGCTGAGGGTGGATGTCCACTCTGCTCCGAATACGGCAGCCTGCTCCAACAGGGGATGCGCAAGTGCTCTTGCCTCTCGTAGATGCTTTGGAGAAAAAAGAGCTTTGTGCTTGGGAAAGCCCAGATTGCAGCAACGAGAGCGTGCTTGCCCAAAAACTTCCTCCCACATAGGCTGTGGCAGTGGCACTTTGCCATTAAATTCCCAGACCAAGAAAATCTCAGCTGATCTCCCTCCTGCCAGAGGAAACACAAGCTGCATTGCTCCTGGCCGCAGCCCAGCTCAGCCCCAGCTCCGGACCCCCCTCTCCCCTGGCTCGCAGGCACCTGTAGGCATGTGGTCAGAACAGGATTTGTCCCACAGGGAGTGGGTTTTGCTGAATTCTGCCTTTTGTACACAGTCTGGCCACAGTCCCACAGCGCGTTTGAAAATGACCAAATTCAGACTGATGCAGCCGATGTCCCAGGGCATGAGGACCGACCCCACATCCACGCGGAGGCTGTAACGCCAGCCCAAAGCCCTTGCTACAAGCCCTAGACCTACAGCTCAATGGTCCAAAGGGATCCTCTCTGTGCACACCCCTGCTGCTAGGTGCTGAGCTGGCACTAATTGCAGTTTTGCTAATTGCTCTAAACTCTACTGCCTTGCTGCTTTCCATAGGCAATGTTTGGCCATGGCTTCTGCCGGAGCCAGGGACTCTTCTTGGAAGCTTGATAAAATCTGCAGGGAGACACCTGCCAATCTTCATACACAACATCTTTATTTTAATTCATTGGCAGCATTTAGAAAAATTGGCTTCTGTGCAGCATCAGTTGGACTTCATTAAAATAATAAGAGAGCTAAGTTAGTAAAAACAAACCTGGCCAGTTGGCAACCTCAGACTTTTGTCAGGACTGATCTATGCTGGAAGATATAGATTTAGTCCATCTACAGTAATAAAGTCCCATGATCCCATGGTTAAAATGTCTTTTTTTCCCTGCTAGCTGATGGAATTCATTAATTATATGACATTTCCACAATGATTTCTCCAGAAGAAGGCCCTGGATGCCAAGGTTTACATTACATTTTCAATTACAGAGAGATCCATATGGTGACTCTGCAGTATGTACAACTGCTGAACATGCGTCCAAGCCCTACTGCGACGCGAGCAGGGCTTGGGATGTGCTGGCAAAGCCCCTGCTGCATATGGGGCTCCCGTGCTGGAGGTGGCAATTAGGGGTCCCCGCAGGGAAAGTGTGGGGAGCTGAAGTGCAGATCCTTATGTCCTTTTGGGCCACCAGATTCAACAGCCTCTTGAGCTGTGAGTCTGGGTTTAAATCAATATTACAGCCCATTAGTGGTCTGAAAAAAAATTTATTATGGGTAGGATTTTAGACAGAACCAAAAGAGCTCAGCACAGGCATGGATTTCCCAGGCAGGCTCCAAGGGGCTAGTGAAGGGTCAGAGCCCATCTCCCACTCCCCACTGGGACATGCACATCCCCATTGCAACATCTGTCTTGTCCCAACACCCCAGCAGCCGTGCAGACACCCAAACGAGGAGCAAAGCTGCAGGGTGAGATGCTGTGATGGATGCAAAGCTGCACAGAAGAGTCTTGGGTCATCCTGTGTTGCATGGTGCAGTGGTGGCCACGTTGGTATCTCTTCACATCAGGGCTGGTCTTACCCGCACGAGTTCAACTGCTGCTGTAGAAGCTGCTTCATTAATCACTAGTATGAAAGGTACAAGTTGTGATTCAGGTACTGCTTGGTCTGGGGAAATGTATTGATTAGGACAGACCCCTTGGAGAAAACCTCACTTGTAGTTCTCAGGGGGGTTTGCAGCACTTTGATACTCAGTCAGCACCATGTGAACCATCCTCTGTTCTCCCCGGCAGCTCTCGCCTGCCCCAAGCATTGTGGTAACACAACTGGGCCCTGAAAGGAAAGCACAGACCTTCCTTTGCCAGCTCTGGTGTGAGGACACGTACCTGGAGGCTGATTCCTAGCACTGTCAAACAGGAAAGTTCCTTTTTCCCAAGTCTGGACAGAAGATGTGTCCGTGGCTCATCCCCTTGGCTCTCCCCGGTGCGGGACCCCACTGGCCCTCCTGCCGAGCAGGCTGCAGCGATGCTCCCTGTAGCACCACGAGTCAGGAGTCAATGCTGTTTGCACAGTTGCACTCCGATTAGCTCTGCAATGCCTGTAACCTTAGAGCAGTAAACCGGTGGCATATATATAGTTGAACAATTATATGTATTGTGACTAAATTTCCCCCTGAAGATCTCATTCACGATGTTAGAGTGAAAGGATCATAAAATGAATTAATAGCTGATTCACTGTATAATTTCCTAGTTCAATATACTTTAGTGTACCAGCTAAATGAGCCATACACAGCATTCAGCTCAGCCAGTTAACAGCTTTATCATTGAGATCTCAGGCTTAGAAATAAAAGCAATTCTTCTGAAGTAATTGCGTCTAATTAAAAGAAACATTTAAAAAGTGTAACCAAAAGGAATTCATTTCAAATGGAAAATTAATGCTGAAAAATAGCCCTGAGCTCTCTTGTCTTTGCTAATAGCTAAGCATTCTCAGAATAATTAAACTGTTTTGAAATGTTGATACCTTCCCCTGTTAGAAATGATAGCCGTGGCCCAACACGTTAGCAAATTCTCAGCGTGGCTTGGCGTTAGGTGTGGGACGTTGGGTGGGCAGGGGAGGAGGGTTGCCACCCCTGAAGCAGGGTCTTTGCAATTTCTTTTGCAAAAGCAGGACTGCCCAGCCAGAGGAGCTGAACTCAGCTTTGGGAGACTCTGCCAGATGCTGGGACTCCCCATAAAAGCAGTGGAATTAACAGAAAATAGCTCTCTGTTTAAAAGTGTGTGGACCTTCTTACAATATTTGCTCACATCTGCAGCGCCTTGGTTAGCTGAAGTGTCAGGGCATGCTCCTGGGGACAGCCCGTTCACTGCTCTTCTGTTGGTGGTTTTTGGTTGTTTTTTTTTCACCACTCTACTTTTTTCATGAGCAAGAAGCACAACACTTCAACCCGCACCCCAGCAGGGTCCCGCAGCAACTACCCCATCTCACAGAGTTCCCGGCTGGTGTTTGTGCTGTGGGGGTGTGCCAGCCTGGCTGCTCTTGACAGAGAGGATCCTAATTCTTTCAGGTTCCTCGTTTGCTTCTCCATCACTCGCTCCTCTCCCTTTGCTCCTGCTCAGTTTTGGTGGGGAGCATTTCAAAGCTGGGTGTGTAGTGAAAAATCCCCCCGAGGAGCTGCCCTGCATCCCTCCGAGCAGGCATGCCCGTGGGTGCCTCTCCCCCTCCCTCCACCCAAGGACATGCTTGCAGATGTCAGAGCAGATGAAGCGCATCCTGTGACGTTGTGGGGATGAGCACAATTCCTGTGTGTTAAGCAGGAGCTCAGTTTTTAAATCCCTGTGCTGAGCTAGGACCACGTCTCCAATGAAGAGTCTGTATCTGGGTGCACCAAGAGACCCAAAGGGGTGGCTGTCAGGGTGGCGAGGGTGTCTGGTGCCTAAACCAGTGTTATAGTGTTTCACTGGCACGGATCGAATGGCTGGGTGCCACTGACGTAAGGGACCTGCTATAGCTGGCACTGCCAAAACAGAGGTCATCATAGTGGGTGAGGAATTGCCAATAGAGCTATAGGGCACAGGCAGCTGGGCAGGGATCTCAGAAGATGCTGCTGGGCTGTTTTGTTAGGAAATTCAGATTCCCCAGACTTGAATCTCTCTCTCTGGGATCTGTTTTTTCTTGAAAAGTGACTGAGAGGGCATAAAAAAGTTTTAAAACTGTCAAATTTGGTTTCAGCATCCTTGCGTTGAAGCATTTCATTCTCATACTGTAGCAACTTCCCACTGGGAAGCAAACACTGACAAAGTTGATTTCTTTTAAGTGTTAAAAAGACCAAACCCAAACACTTGTGACCCAAGTGACTTCTTTTGCTGGATGACCAGGACACACGTGCTTTTGAGAATTCAACTTTATACTAGTGGAAGGGCGGGATGGGAATGTAGTTTCTCGTGCTGCCGTAAGCGGGAAGCTTGGGGAATCTTTAGGGGCTGCTGCTTATTACTGCCAGCCCCTACTGAATTTACTTTTATTATGTTATTTGGTAACTATGACAGAACTGAGCGTATTCAAGACTTTCTGCTAACTGTTCCCAGGAAATTCTCCGAATGTACAGTATGTGGTATGTAAATATACATTTATAGCATTGATCCTACAAAATAACCTGTGTGTCTGCTGGCTCGTTTCCCTTTCCATAATATTATGCTCTTTCATGTTTTTCCTTGATGTTCCTCTTCAAATTGTAGTAAATCAAAGTTTTCTTCCTTTCATTTTGGAGGCAGAGCAGAAGGGCAGCATCTTAAGACAGGTTTCTGTATTGTAGCACGTTTTTCTTTTACAAATAATACTGAAAATATCACAGCTTTTAAGAGAATGTGTAAAACTGGTCCCTGGTCTTGGCAGCAGGTCTGTGAATGCCCTGCCCTGGCCAGCTTGCTCAAAATTCTGCCTCTATATTCTAGATGATCCAGAACTTTCTTCTTTTCTTTTTTTTTTTTTTTTTTAATTCCTGAGTGTTTCTAATTGAGCTAACATTATTAGAAGGTTTAAAAAAAACCTTTCCCAAATTCCCTTTGCGTTTCACTAGCTCTTTAATATGCAAGGCAGCAAGAGATGAACTGGGTCTAATTACGAGTCCCTGGAGTAGCCAGTCAGAAAATGAATTGATGCCTTTTTCCTTATGAACAATGCATGTACCACAAATTAGAGGCGCCATCACCAGAGATTTAATTACAAAATATCATTACTTTCACACATCATTTCAGATTTGGCCTGATCAAATCAAAGTTGGGGGAGAGAGAGAGAGAAGGGGGGTGGCGGGCGACGGGGAAAAAACTGCACCACTAGCAGGGTCATTCGTTCAGGGGTACTTGAATGCAGGAGGGAATTGGTGTTATTGAAGCTTCCCAAAAGGCAATTCTGCAGAGAAGCGGCGGCCGGGAGGAAATTCATTTCCTTTTCCAAGGCAGGCTCCAGGCGGTTCAGCTGTCCGGGGGAAAACACGGCGTGACCACGGCGGCCAGGGCTGGGTGGGCTTCGCTGGGACGTGCTGCCTAAAGACCACGGGCATGCCCAGCTCCGTGCCAAGCCTGGCCCTGCCTGGGGAGAGGGGGATGTCTTTGCCAGGTAGGAAAGACGTCCTGAAAAGAGCATTTAGTCTCCTATCACTTGGCTTTAGCTGGGCTCCCTCCATCTCTGGCAGCAAAAGCTGTGTACGGAAAAATAAGGGACTAATCCCAAGCCGTACCTAAGCATACTTCAGGCACATACAGTGTACATTATACTGTGTCATTCCTGACAAACCTCCCCAAAAACACAGATGCTGAAGCTAACTATTCATGCCAAAGAGCGTGATGAATTTTGTCAAGAGGAACGACTGCCAAGGGAGGCCTGGAAACTCATTTGCTGCCGAGTTCAGCCTACTATTGTGGTTTAAAGGTCACAGTGGTTACCAGAAGAAGGAACTGGTGTGTGCTGGGAGGAGGGTTTGGCTGCTTTTGCTTCCCTGATCTCTGTTCACCCCTGAAGAATACAGGAGCGAGCAGCTCACCGTCTTATTTCTAGCAAGGTGGGTCCATCCCTGTGGCTGGGCATCTTTGTAGCTTGTGGCATTTTCTACGCGGAGCAATTGGGAGCGAGCGTAGTCAGAAGTGGTCGGTGGTCCCTGATCTGTAAGTAAACCCTGAGAGTCTCCTTCAGGCTGAGCATCCCAGGTAAGAGGTCTTCCCTTTTGGTCCAGGCCACCTGAAAAGGAGTAGCACAGGTTGCAGCGTGGAGTGTGACTCTTGGCTGCAGGAAGGTTTCTGGGCTTGAGGGCCCCATGCCAAAATGGAAAATCTGGTGAATAGTCGGGAGTTGAATGGTTCCAGTGCTGTGTACTCACCGTAGTAGGAACGGAAATGTCAGAAATACCCCAGTAAAATAAAAAGCAATGGCCTGTTAGTGTCTAATGTGTGCCTGCGTGCTGATTGTGGTAGTGGACCGATGCTATGGCATCGGAAATCCTCTTCTTTCATCCTGAGAAAAAAAAGCAAGGCATTTTCCTTGCAGAATGACACCTGTCTGGTGCTGATTTAAAGGGCTGGCTGTTGAACAGGGTCATTCGTGCCGAGACGGTGCCATAAAGCCAGTCAGCAGCAAATGCGGGTGCTGGGGATGGGAGGGCAGAAGGGCTGCTCAGCCCGGGGATGATTTACAGCCCCTGCACCCAGCCCAGGCCATGGGCTGCCATCATTTCTCAGCCGGACGCACAAGCCAATCGTTTCAAGAAGCTAAAATGCTCTTCAAAATTTATGAGGAAAATGACGGCTTGTTGAATACATGATGTAGCGAGATGTAGTTTTACATTAACTTAAGAGGCATTTATGGGGCAGTATTCATCTTCTCTGTATTATGGCAAGTATAATATGAGAGGATGCTATGTCATGGGGATATGAGACCTGACAGATACGATGTACGCAGAGGGAAGACCATGATGAAACAGAAAAAGGCAGGAAGAGCCAGAGACACAGGCTGAACGTGGATGGGGCAGGAAAACAGGCTGTTGTGAGCATGTGAGATGCCACCCGTGTCCTCCACCTGTGGACGCTGAAGTTGCTCCACCACTTTCAGGGAGCCACGTGGGTGCCCACCAACTGAGAATGTAATCCAGGGTTTACAGCCCTGAAAATCCACTCATGACTCAAGGTCAGAGCTGCTCAGCTTTGTTTCATGGTCCAGTGGACAAAAGTGGCCCAGGGCATGTAACGTGCCTGCTAATTCTAACGGATTGTTGTGCAGGTGGCAGCAAGAGCCTGGACCCCTGTGAGTGTGTGGGCACATTGAGAAAAATGATGACTTCTACTGTTCTACCTGATGGCTGGACTTTGCCATGTGAGCACACAGGCTGAAAAAGGTTGTGTGGTCTTACGGAGGAACTAACAGACTCCCCTGGGAACGTGGGGCAAAGGCACGTATGTCACTGTCAGCTAAATATAGCTGGGTACTTGCAGAGCTTGCTCCAGCTGGCAAACCACGCAGCATCTTCTCTCTCCTGTCTGTCATACATCTGACTCCTGAACGTGCAGCACAGGCCAGGCTCTTGGGCTGCTCCAAGTAAGCCTCCCTGTTTCAGCCTGGCAAAATTGTAGCTGAAAGTAGTTCCTAAGCATTTTTCCCCCCTACCTTTAGCTGCAGGGAAAATTTTGCACTAGAAATTGTTTGACTTGGTACCAGAGATCAAATAGCCATCTAACCGGAGTTCTGAGTTAAAGTAGCACCTTTGGTGCAAACAGAGACCCTGTGGCATCCTACCCCAGGCACCCGGGGAGGGCCTTCGGGCTGCCTCCCCCTCCCCTCGTCACTGCAGACCGGCCCAGGCAGCTGCAAGGCACACGAGACATCGGTGTGGCCATGTACCACAGTCAGTGATGCAGGGAAAGGCGCTTTTCCCTGACACCAGGGATGCGTGGCTGCAGGCACCTGCCCACCCGAGCGTTTGGGTTAGCACTGGGCTCGCAGCCCCTTGCAGAGCAGGACCCAGAGGCTGCAGAGCAGGGCATCCAGCTGATACGGGCTTGCTTGCAGCATAACCATCAAGTAAAATTACAATTGCAGTGGGGTCTTGGTCCCCATGATTCCTCCCTGAGCATTATGTGCAGGGAGAGGGGTTACATTTTTTCTTTGGTATCACAAAAACATCAGAGCTGTGAGCCCTGCCTTAAGGAAATAACGGTTGACTTTGGAGTAGTGGCTGATCACCAAGAGAAGACCAAAGAGCTTGTTGTGCAAAGCCAAGGGTCTCTCTGCCCTTCTAATTCAGCTCCTTCCTCCACGAGAACTGCAGTGCTTCCCCTCCCCTGCATCTGACCCCTCTGTTCCTTGGGAGAAAGGGATGCTGCTCCCTTATTTTCTCACCTTATTAGATAAAACAGCTCAAAACTTCTAGACTTTGAGTCACCCTGGGATGAATACTCGGATGGATGGCAGCACCCACCTTAATCTGCTAACACCACTGGTCCCCAACCTCTGCCTCTGTTAACCTTTATCAATAAGGCTTGTAGCTCTGACAGAGTGATGCTGTGAGCAAAAATACAGCAAAAAGGTTGTATGGTGGCTGTGTTGTCCTTTCTTAACATCAGGTGGGACCAGAGCTCCAATAACCAAGAGCAACTCAGGATCAGTTGCAGAAGGATGAAAGGTTTGCAGGAACTGTGGCAGCCAGGCACAGGGGGAGATGGGCTGAGGCTGGAGGAGATGCCTAGAGAGGTGTCTGGGTGTGGAGAAAAGGTTGCAGGAGCCATGCTGAAGAGGCAGGAGGGCAGGATGATGTATAATACCCATTACATTGGAGAGAAATTAAAAGGATTGATTGATATCAATTATCAGGTACAATTTGTTGCTGCACAATTGACACGTTAATCACTTCCCTGCTGCATTTCAGCATGGCAAGATTTTTGACCAATTTGAAAGGTTTACAGCAACAATATGATGCTGATTTATCTCTCCTTAATAAAAAAGTGATCAACTGAAACCTGCATCCATCATTCTGTTTATCACTCATGGTGATTTATTAACTAATTATACTTACAGTGGGTCTTTTTCTATAAGTATGGATAACAGAGTGATGCAGTGTCAGTGCAAGTCATAAATAATGCCACAGTACAGTATGTTTAATACTTACTCCTAGGACCAGCCCATAACAGGATGCCTTGATTAAGGTAAGCAGACGGCTTCGTTTGTCAGGAACGGTCCTGAAATTGCACATCAAGGAAACAAGTCCATTTCTCGTGTTTCCAGCACTGGTCATTGCACAAATGTCTCAGCCATGTAATTCAGACCAGGTGAAACGCTCCCAGCTTGGCCACTTTTTCATAGGCATTTGCAAACTCTCACCAGACCTCATCGCACCCTGAGGCTGAATAGCATCATGGTGCTTCAAAATCGAGGTCTTTGGAGCCAGAAGCAGCCACAAATGCAAGAAAAACAGGGATTTTGCTGTGGATTTTAAAACAGAAGTGGGGAGCTGACAAGGGTCATAACTTTTTTGGCCATTATAAAAGGAAAAAGGATTTTTGTTGGGTTTAAGTGACAAGTTATCAAGCCCTTAAAACAGTTTCATCCATCAAAAATACCTTTTACAACACTTGTAGGTTACAGTAATTGGCTAATACGGACTCCTAGGATTTCTGTCTTGACAAAGAGATGTGGTCAGTTCCCTTGCTTCATGCAAGGGGAGGATGATGTGACTCTATTAAACAATTATACCTGGTAATCGTGTAATCTCAAGGAGAAAGCAGTTTCTCACATGGCACATGGGACAGCTTTGTGCTGTCTTTTCAGACTGTGCAGCTGAGGTCTGCATGATCCTCTCTCCCTCCAGTGAAGAGATGTTATCAAGTGTATCACTGAGGTGATGGCATTGCCAGAGCAGCCCTGCAGTGACTGGACTGGCTGTGTATTCTGGGGTCTTTCCCTAAGAAATCCAGCAGAGCCCACTTGCATTTTCACATTTGCATTATGGAGCAATACAACACACCAAGTGCCCAGGGCTGCTCAGATTTAATGACATTTTTCTCTTCCTAAAATCAATTGGGAAGTATTCTTTGGAAGCCCAGCCTTAAACTCATTGTGGTTCTGCTTGGAAAGCAACTACAAAAGGGCAGCAGGCATCTCTGTGGCTCCAACGCTCTCCAAAGCACCGCGGCCGAGTCCGATGCTTCCTGCACTTGATCGTAGTGGTGCAGCAGGACTTCTTGGTTTCCCCTTTTTCTCTTGCACGTCACTATTCTCCTGCTGGGTGCAGGAGCTGGGGCATCAGATCTGCCCTGACAGCCTGCAGCTGTCCCCAGTCTGAATTCATCTTGCCAATTGAGGGAGAGGCAGTCCGATTATTTTTTTTTTTTTCCTTTACTATCTGTGAGGACTGGGTGAAGTGTTAGTTGCTTCTTGCCACAGAAGGCTTGAGGGCATCAGAGACGATAACCTGGGTGCAGAGGAATCCCTCACCCTGCTGCCTGTCACTGTGCAGTAGATCAAATGTACTCATTATCCAGTCTCCAACCTTTTGAACTTAAACCCGAACCATCCTCTTAACTTTTCCATCTTGATGTCTGGCCACAAATGCATTTATAGAGTCCATTCTTTCCACTGATCTTTTACTTAAAATATGATTTCTCTTGGTAAGAACAATATCCTTTTTCCTTAAAGACACTTTTTTTCTTTTCTTTATCTGTCACTGGACTAGGTCTATGGTGAATATTCTGTGTCTGGACTCCCTTGTCTTTCAGTTTTACATAGCTACAGATCATATGAGATTCTTTTTGGTATTGATTGATCTCTGTAATTAAGAACCTCAGGTAAATGCAGCATATACTTACTGGCTATTGTACCATCACCCTGCTGCCCCCCTCCCAGCCCTGCCATTGACTTACTCCGCCAACTTGTCCAAGTCTCTCATTGCTCTACCATGAAAATATTAGGCGTAGCACAAACTTTCTTTTGGGGCAGTGTCTCTTATTCTGTGTTTGGACAGTGTCTGTGAGATCTCAAACTAAACCTCTCTTTCTCTACCCCGGTAATGTCTGTCTGCTCTGTGATGACAGCTTGCTTGCCCAGTGAAACGCAGCCACTTCCAGCACAGAGCAGCAGCGGCTGAGCAACACGCAGCATCGCCACGCGGTATTGCAGGAGGCCAAACAATAACACAACAACACCACCCCGGAGTACTAGTGTGGAGGGAAGCGAGGGGATGTAGGTGTGATTAGCACGTTAACAACAGGATCCATAACCAAGAGGGAACACTTAATCCAGCAGCAAATAATTGTTAAATTATTACACAGTTAATAGTTGTTTAAAAGCAAAGCAGGAATGGTGCAGAAAATAGCCCTTTTTGAAAATGGTTTTGCAGGGCTGATCAACACAAGCGCTGCTGTGCGAGCAGGAGTGCAGCTGCAGAGACATCGCAAAAATTACCCAGCCCCTCTCGGGGGAACAAACAGTGACAGATCCATAATTTATAGGGGGCAGTCAGCGCTCAATAATTAGGGCATAATTTACACTGAGTGGGTTCTGGTGGTGGGAGGAGAGAGGCAGTTTTGTTTGTTCTCCTCTTCCTTCCCTGGGCGTCTGTCCCAGAGCTTGGAGGGGAGAGGATGCTCCTGCAGGCAGACCTGACCTGACCCAGCATGGCAGGGGCTCAGTACATCCCCTCCCATCTCTCCCTCAAGGCCATGAGCCCATAACAACTATTTTGCAGGTTTTTCAGATGGAGAGGTTACATTTTGCTGCTCTGATCCTTGGCACAGCTCTTCCCCTTTTGATGACTAATCCGCATCCTCTCTCCTACACCAGAGGCTCCGAGCATCCCCACAAGCCTGTACCACAACTCATCTCATGCACCCTAACAGCCAGTCTCAGTGGCTTGAGCACATTTGTGCCTCGCAAGGGGCTTGGCACTTTGTACTCGTCACCATCCCTAAGGCCTGAGGCAGCGGTAAAAACAACGCGACTCTTGTTCTGCCTCTCAGCCACAGAGCTGCCTTGCAACCAGGCTGCAGCTCTCCTGCCCTCGTAGCTGCCCTCATCCCCTGCCCCACCTGGGCTTGCAGGGTTTAACATGAGCCACCTTTGGTTTTCCTATTTACAGGCACATCTGGCCCTCAGGACCACCTCTGTGGGCAGGATGTGGCCATGCTTTGGGTGCGGAGCCGAGCTAAGCCCATTTCCACCAAGGGAGGCAGCTTGTCAGGCCCCAGGGAGATCCAAGGAGGGAAAAATCATAATGGGACACAACAGGAGCTACAGAAATCCTGAGAGTTTCAGGGCAGATGCCTCCCTGATGCATATGAGGAGGGGGATCACCATGTAGCCTTCTCAGTAAATCTGTGCCCAAGCTGTCATGGCGAGGAAGAGCAGGAGGCCGGTATTTGTGCAGCATCTTATTTGCAACACCTAATGCTTAAAGTTAAAGTTTACAGCTGGTGTGTAAACCAGACTAATAGGACCTGCAGATTTAAACTGAGAGGAAGGGGGATCTGCAGGGCCTTAGCCAAAATGTAGCTCTGCTAATTACCTCTTCCCTCTTAAATTACCCCTGTCCCAATGACACTGGGTGAAAGCTTTGCTGCCTGCCCCATCCCGTGGAGCAACATTGCTGCAATGTGTCAACCAGTGCTGGCTGCCCTGCAACAGCGGTGCTGAGCACCCGGTGCCCAGGCTGAGCACCCTGTGTGGCTCTGGCTGCTGTGACAGCCACCAACATGCCGGGCAGGATTGCTCCCCACCAAAGGCCACCCTGACCCTACCAGGGCAGCAACAGCAAAGGAGTTAAACTGGGTTTCCTCATCGGGAAAAGGCTTGCCAGGGAGGCAAGAAAAAAAATTACTTAGCTTCATCTTTCTCCCATTTTAGAAAAATTAACTTTTGAGAAACCTCCACAGTTTCACTATTTCTGGTGCTTAAATCAAGCAGGCTGACAGCCTGTCCGGGGGTATTTATGGGCTCCCTCGCAGGGAGCCGGGGCTTCATCTGAAGACCACGAGTGCCATCTTCTGGGATGCTGCTTCCCTCGCCTTCCCTGCGGCATCCCGCGCTCCTGCCGGAAATCTCGATTCCGGAGGAAAAAAGTTTCGCTACGATGCTCCTTACTCTGGGGGTTCCCCCTCGCCTTCCGATGGGGAAACTGAGGCAGGGAGACGGGGGATAAAGCAGCCTCTCTGCTCCCCCGCAGGTGCACGGGGGGGTCTGGGATGTCGTGTGGCCTCTGAAGCACCCGAGATGCTGCAGCTGTGCCCCGGGTTTGCTCTCCATCTGGAGCCCTTTTCTAGCGTCGAGTAATCAACAGGAGCCTCCCTTCGCTTTACTCTGCTAATTTTCTATTAAGGAAAGATGATTTTCTTCTTGCACGAAGATTTTACTCCAGAATTGTGCATTTTAAGATACTCCTGGAGCATCACAAACTCCTAGCCAAATCCCAGTGGAGGGCAAGGTTGGCTTCAACCCTTTGCTTAAAACAAAGGGATCACCTGAGCTGGAGCACGAGGCTGCAGGCAGAAGGTGGTCAGAGCATCCCAGGAAGAGAGATGGAGGCAAAAACGAGGGGACAGTGCCCCTCTTGCAGAGATTTACAAAGGATTTAGTTCCTTTTGCGGTAAAACTCATCAACGCTTTTTGCTGAGGTTTGGTTTATGGTAATGGGAGGGAGTAGATATCTGTGCCAGCCCTGCCAGAGCCGGCAGTGGCACCGAGGGTGCTGCTGGGCTGGCCCAGAGTGCCTGTGAGAAGCCAAAGAACTGCCCTTTTCAGTGAATTTGTTTGAATATTGTACGGTGGTTCCCATGGCTAAAGGTGGGGCGAACAGTTCCTTAGTGCCTGGTGCTCCTAAGCCTGCGTGGAAGCATGTGGGTGATGGGATGTCAAAAAATACAGCTATAAATATATAGGAGGTCCACAAAGCAGCACGCAGACCATACAGCAGCATGCAGCCCGTATGCCAGCACGCAGTCTGCACAGCAGCAGCATGCTGTGTGCAGTCCGTGCAGCATCGTGCAGCCTGTATGTACAGCAGGGTGTGGTGGGTACAGCAAGGTGCAGTTCGTACCGCACTGTGCAGTCCTTACGGCAGCACGCAGCATATGCAGCAGCACAGGCTGGTTCATCCAGCAGTGTGCAGTCTATATGGCACTGTGCGGGGTGTGCAGCAGTGTGCGATGCATGCAGAGCAGTGTGCGATGCACAGCAGTGTGCATACAGTATGCAGAGCAGTGTGCGATGCACAGCGGCGTGCATGCAGTATGCACAGCAGCGTGTGATGCGGAGCAGCGTGATGCACAGCAGTGTGTGACAGCAGTGTGTGATGCGCGCACAGCAGTGTGTAATGCACAGCAGCGTACATGCAGTATGCAGAGCAGTGTGTGATGCACAGCAGCGTGCATGCAGTATGCAGAGCAGTGTGTGATGCACAGCAGCGTACATGCAGTATGCACAGCAGCGTGTGATGTGGAGCAGCGTGTGATGCATGCACAGCAGTGTGTGACAGCAGTCTGTGATGTGTGACAGCAGTGTGTGATGCGCACACAGCAGTGTGATGCACAGCAGCGTGCATGCAGTATGCACAGCAGCGTGTGATGCACAGCAGCGTGTGATGCATGCACAGCAGCATGTGATGCACAGCAGTGTGCGATGCATGCACAGCAGCGTGTGATGCACGCACAGCAGCGTGTGATGCACGCACAGCAGCGTGTGATACATGCACAGCAGCGTGTGATGCATGCACAGCAGCGTGTGATGCACAGCAGCGTGTGATGCACAGCAGCGTGTGATGCATGCACAGCAGCGTGTGATGCACAGCAGTGTGTGATGCATGCACAGTAGCATGCGATGCATGCACAGCAGCGTGTGATGCACAGCAGCGTGTGATACATGCACAGCAGCGTGTGATGCATGCACAGCAGCGCGTGATGCACAGCAGTGTGTGATGCATGCACAGCAGCGTGTGATGCACAGCAGCGTGTGATGCATGCCCAGCAGCGTGTGATGCCCAGCAGCGTGTGATGCATGCCCAGCAGCGTGTGATGCACAGCAGTGTGTGATGCATGCACAGCAGCGTGTCATGCCCAGCAGCGTGTGATGCACGCCCAGCAGCGTGTGATGCCCAGCAGCGTGTGATGCATGCCCAGCAGTGTGTGACAGCAGCGTGTGATGCACAGCAGCGTGTGATGCATGCCCAGCAGTGTGTGACAGCAGCGTGCGGTGCGTACAGAGCGCCCGCCCGCACAGCCAGTGCCACACGATGGTGCTCGGAGCTCTCGCTCCTGCCTTTCCCGCAGGCCGGTGCCGCTGCGGCTTTCTCTGCCTGCTCAAGGACTTCTGAGTGTCCCTTCTGGGCCAGCAGAGACTCGAGTGGAGCCCCTCGGACCTGGTGTGACTTCTCTCTCTTTCTCTGCCTGGTCCTGCCCATTGATGGCTTCTGTCACGCCCCAGGGAAGGGTGAAACCTGCCACGCAGCAATGCGGGTGGCAAGGGAGCGCACTGGTCCGCGGGGTGAAGCGCCTCAGCAAGGGCCTTTGCTGCACCCCACCAGGTAAATGGCACCCACCCCGGCACGTCCCAGCTCTGCCACCCATCACCTGATGCCCTGCAGCACCTGGGGTGATGCGGGCACCGCTGCAGGCTGGCACAGCCCTCGTGCAGTCACGCTGCTCACGCCGCTGGCTTGGGACGCCTCTTGCCAGCTGCTCGGCTACGAGTTTGGGGGAGCCTCATGCAGCAGCTGAACCCCTTCATTCTGTGGCTGTAGGTTAAAAACCCATTCACCACCTTGCTACGAGCATGATCCCTGTGGGTCTGAAAGAACGTGAGTGAAAACAAGGCTGGACACGTATCCTAGTTTTGGCTGGGATAAAATTAATTTTCTTTTCAATAGCTGATGCAGTGCTGTGTTTCCAATTTAGTATGAGAACACTGTTCATAATACATTGATGGTTTTAGTTGTTGCCAAGTAATCTTTCTATTAAGTCAAGGATTTTTCAATTTCTCAGGCCCTGACAGCAAGAGGGCTGGCGGAACACAAGCAATTATGAGGGGACACGGCCAGGACAGCTGACCCAAACTAGCCAAAGGGATATTCCGAACCATAGACCATCATGCTCAGGATATAAACTGGGGGGAGCTGGCCAGGAGGGACCGATCGCTGCTGGGGGACTGGCTGGGTATCAGGCAGCAGGTGGTGAGCAATTGCATTGTGCATCAGTTGGGGTTTTTTTTCCTTTTAGGTTTTATTCCTTTCTCCCTCTGTCTCCTTTTCATTACAGTTGTTGTTGTTACTATTATTATGATTATATTTTGTTTAATTTGTTACATTTTTCTTATCTCAACCCACAAGTTTTACCTTTTTCCTGACTCTCCTCCCCATCCCGCTGGCAGGGGCAGTGAGCAAGCGGCTGTGTTGCTTAGTTGCTGCTGGGGTTAAACCACCACCACAAGTTCTCCTCCTTCATCCTCCCCTGCAGCAGGACCCACGCTCTGTCAGGATTACAGACCAACCCATCATCCAACCTGACAGCGAAGCCCCTCAGAGCAGTGCTGCTCCCCAGCCTCCCTCAGCGTCAGTTTTGTCACTTCACTGGCTTATCAGCAGGACCAATCTTTGGACCACACGGATCCGTCAGGTCTCAGCGATGGAGGGAGAGGGAAGGCAGCTGCATAGCCAAAGGTAGAGGTGGGGAGTCTGGAGCCCCACATCAAGCGTGTCCAGGAGCACCCATCCACCACCACGGCGAAAAACAGAATGTGGGAAGTTGTTGTAGCCCAGTTGTTGTTTTTCTCAAACAGAAAGTTAAAGAGTTTCTCTTGGCAGAGGGTCAGCCGGTGCGGGGCTCTGGTGCTGCGAGGGGCTGGACGTAGAAAACTTGAGCTCAGCTCACCTTGCTGGGCTCCTGAGCAGCTCGTTGAAGTC
Organism: Microhierax caerulescens; assembly: GCA_035590215.1. Classification (NCBI taxonomy): domain Eukaryota; kingdom Metazoa; phylum Chordata; class Aves; order Falconiformes; family Falconidae; genus Microhierax; species Microhierax caerulescens. The sequence goes on from JAVJGJ010000002.1 coordinate 5,131,715, forward strand.
GTGTTTGAAAAACAAAACGTGCGCAGTCGCAGCCAAGCGGCTCTGCTCTGCAAACGGAGCATTTCAGGCTGAGCCGCGGTGTGTTTTTGGCAGAAGCGTGCATCATGATGGGGCAGCTCACAGCTGCTGGGGCTGGGGGATTCAATTAGTGCTGGGACAGAGCAGGGATGGCTTGAGCGGATCCTAGGGTGATGGCTTTCAAAGGAAATAGCAAGCGTTAGGTATTCGAAGCCCCTCATAGCAGATTTCAATATCTGATGTCGTTAACTCTGCAAATAACCTCTTATGTGATGAAAGTTCATTATTTTTAAAGCTAAATCCCCCCCCCCCCCCCTATATTTATGTG
>JAVJGJ010000002.1:5132113-5153328 GCA_035590215.1 Microhierax caerulescens
TATTCCTGCTGACTTTTCACCCAAACAAACTTCAGGCAGGTTTGGAGAGTAACCAGAGTCCCCATCCAACCTGTGCTGGAGAAAAGGGGAAAGAGCATCTACCAAATTCAGTCCACTCGTGGCCCAAGCCCAGATGAACCAAACGCTGCCTGGAGGCAGGTAGTGCCCTCTGCGAGGTGATGACTGAAGTGATGCCTGCAAGGGAGTTCAGATAAAACTTGGTGAGGTTTTCGGAAGAATGATTCCCACCAATAACACCATAGGCAAGATTTCAGAACAAAGGCTTTTTCTCATGAGTTAGCAAAAGCAATGCTAGCTATTCACGATTTATGCCTCCCTCATAAATTAAATTAAAGACTAGGATTCTGTGTCATCAGAAAAGATACATTTTATTTTTATATAGCATATTTAACACACACTTAAGGAGAATGATGGTGTTGTCAGGGGCCTGGGGTGATAGGGAGGATGTCTTTTATTAAAAAAAATAAAAAACAAAACGAGAAGGGTTTCAGCCTGTGAAGTTGGGTGAGGCGAGTTACAGCAGAGTTGCCGGCTGACAGATTTAGGGGAGGAGGCAGAGATCAAAGGGAGAAGCCGGGTGCACAGAGACGGTGCATGTGCAGGAAGAGGCTCCCAAGGGAAAGCCATGGCAGATCTGGCCCCTGGAGGTGTCAGGTCCCACGTGTAGACCAGAAGATCCCTTTCCACAGTGTCTACACTTTCCTCTGCTCCCCGCCCAGCCCCTCACCCAGCTACAGTTGGAAAGAACTGCAAGGTTCAAGCCGTGCTTGGGTACCCGTAGCTGTATCTCCGTGGGATTGTCACGTTGGTGCGGACAGGTTCAGCCCTGATGCGGGATACGGTCGTCGTGTTTGCCACTGTGAATTGCTCAGACCTGACCTTGGGTCATCCAAGACGCTGGTCCATCTCTGTGGCGGCTCTGAGCTCTCCATGTCTCGGGTCACTGGGTTGTGTAAGAACTGCAATTTTGCAGGCTTAGGGGTTCTTGCTAAAACTTGTATCAGTGACGGGGTGCATCCTGGTGGCTCAGAAAATGGGAAGCAATAGGCCAGGCACGTTTAATGAGCGTGCTCTCTTAGGCTGCAGTGCTAGCCTCACGATGCAGTCACTGGGATCTGCACCAAGGTAATCCAAGCCTTTTTCTTCCCCAAAGTTTCCAGGATGACTTGGAAAAGCGAGGAATTCATTGAGTAAAGATGTATTCAACAGCTATATTTTCCTCCCATTCCTCTTGGCTTTTGTCCTTGTGAGCTGGCACATGGCTCACTCTAACCATGGTCACTGGTTACCAGTCCCTCAGCAGCTGTAACCATGACTTTTACATGATGTTTTCTGCCAAGGCTGGGGAAACGAGCTCCTCGAGATTACGGCTTCCCTGGGACACCCCAGGCAGGTACCCCCCTCTCCCTTGGCCTTCTCCTTCCCCCCAGGGGGCTGAACCTCCCCCATTGCGCTGCTTTGCTGCTTTCCAGGAGCTGGAGGCAGCCCCCTCGGACCCCAGCCCCAATGGCTCTGCATCACCCTTCTAGAGAGAACTTTTGCAAGTGGTATTTGCAGAGATTTGGTTTTATAAACTTTTCCTGCCAGTGCGGCACGTTAAAGAGCTCTGAAAGGGAAGGAGGGGAGAATTGCGTATCAGGTCATCTCCATGGGAACGTTGTGGGAAGATTGATACATGCCCCAAGAGGCGGGTGCAGTTATTAGTATGTTCTAGATGCTTTCCTGCAGCCTTCCCCCCCACTGAGGAGAAAGAAATAGTGTTTTTAAGGAGGAAAGGATATGAACATCTGAAATAAATGCACCACCAGCCCTCTCCAGGAGAGGATCTCCGTTACCTGCCAGAGCAAGCGCTTGCCGCGGTGGAGCCCAGGAGAGGACAACCCTGCTGGTGTGGTGGGACGGCACCAGCCATCGCCGGCTGGACATGGAGTGAGGGTGCTTGGCCAGGCGCAGGGAAGGAGAGCGGCTGGAGCAGCTCCTCGCTTGGTGGTCACGACCACTTGGTGCAACTGGTGTCTTCTCCTCTGCTTGCTGCCTCACCAACCCACGTCTTTCCACACCGCAGCATCATCCGAGAGAGTGAGATGGATTCCAGCTCAGTTTGGTGAGCTGGGCACAGATCTGAGCACCCAAATCTTTCTAGTGCAGCATTAACCCAGAGAGCCAGAGGAGGCCAGCTCATCTCCGTGTGCCTCAGTTTCCTCCCAAAGCCCTGTTCTCCCTGGCCAGCACTGGGGACTGCCAAGAGCCTTCACACATGCTAACCATTTCCAAGAGTGATGGTGGGCTGAAGACAAGCCCTTCAGTCTTGCAGGAGCCAAGAACGAGAGACCAGATGGTGCGTGACCTGATAAAGCCCCCTGTGATCTTCTGTTTGTTATTCTCCTAGAAGCACGTTGCCCTGGGAAAAATCCAAGGGTTCTTTTCCAGGACCCAGACTCTTTTCATGTGTAATAGCAACTGCACCTACTCTGGCCACACGCGTTGCTCACATGAGGCCCTCTTGCTGCTGCATTAAGGTTGGGGGGGGGCTGGTGAGGACTCCTAGAAATCCAGTCTTTAGCTCAGCATTCAGCTCCTCCAGGCCACAGCTGCAGTTATCCTCCCGTCCCGTTTGCAGAGCACCTAGCAAGCAAGAGTCCCCGCTGTGACAGTCCTCCCATAGGCACTACTCCAAAATTACTAGCAGCAAGAATATATTTAAAATAGAAACCGCTGCTCTGAGCTATGTAGGAATTAATCATTAATAAATCACAGCACTCAGGAGGAACTTTAATGCTGCAAAGCTGATTTTAAGAGCTTGTCTAAGTGGACCTGAGTGCAGAAGTGGATCCGTAACACGTTTCTCAGGTAGAGGGTGTCTACTTCCCTCCCACACCAATTAATTTCTGTCAGGCAATGAAATTTGGATGGCCGGTCTCTGTGGGGTGGATCGGTCTCAGTATCTGTCTATGCAGCATAGGCACAATTGAAAAAGATCAAGGCATGCATTTGCAATAATAATAATAATAATAATAATAATAATAATAATAATAATAATAATAATAATAATGTTCCCAGAGTGACATTTCAAATGCAAATGAAAAGAATAAAAATATCAGTTCCCGTTATAACTTTGTTGCTGCTGTAACCAAATCCAGGGGAAGCCCTGAAGCTGTCCCCGCTGCCTGCCAGGCAGCAGAGCTGCAATTCTGTTTATTTTCATTTCTGTCCCAAGCGGATGGGGACTCAGCCATGAGCTGAGAAACAAGGCGAGAAGCTGGGGCTGAAGACAGTCTCATGGTGGCACTTACCAGATGTTACCCTAGTATCAGGCATGAAAAGCAAAGGGTGACAGCAGCTATGCAGGGTGTGACTAATAATTAACCCGCCCTGGCTGGGGTGTTCTGCTCCTGGGCTCTGGCTCTCAGGGCTCTGCCAGGTGTAACGTGCCCCAGACCTAGCAGGAGAGATTTCTTGCAGGTCTGATTTCAGTCCGTCTTAACAGTTGTTGTTCAACTGCAATATCCGATCGCATCCCTCGTCTCTCGCTGTGTTAATAGACTCAGCTTCCTTCCCTTCCCTCCAGAGGTGCGATGGCGTAGAGTGCTTGCGGGTGCGTTTTGTTGCCTTTGCACAAATGCACATAGATACATATAACTAACGAGGGCATCTTTTCGTAAGAAATTACAACATCATTCCAGTTCAATTTTTTTAGTTAAAAACTTTGTGCAGCCTTGGAAGACAGAGGCACTGGGGTGCAGTGGTTCGGGCTGGTTTGAGCCCAGAGGCGCGGGGCTGCCTTCATCCTCTGCACAAGGCGACCCCTCATGCACAGTCCCGCTCCTTGGCCACACGGTGGGTCTTCTGGAAATCCAGAAGCACAAGTGTTTATCAGTTTATTAATTACAAAAATAAGCCCCTTAATATTTATCACTTAGGGTCGGAGTTTGGCTAGCCATGGGAGAAATTGGCAGCCGGGGATCACAGGCAGGATTTATGGCTGCAGGGCACATGGAGGTAGCATTTATCTGGGCCATACTCCCAGTAGCTTCTAAACCAAGACGGAGCTCTTAATCTGAAGAAACGTTTATTTTTTGCAGCAAAGAGGTTGTCTGAGAATGAAACTGATGTTTTTTAAAAAAAAACAAAGAGGAAAAAAAAAAGGAATCGAAACTGCGTAGGCTATTTTCAGCCACCAAGATGAATGAAACGTAAAAAAATAAAATAGGTTGCAAGTTTTGAATTCTAAAAAAGATCACTCTGAAAGCATGAAAATCCAAGCAGGTGCTGTCAGCTCCAAGCACAGACTAGGCAGGCTCTTCTGCTGGCAAACAGTGGAAGGTTTCAGCAGACACACATAGGGCAACACAAACCTGCTCATCCTCGGGGCTCTTTAATTATCAGTGGAGACCTGCGACACATTAACTGCTTCACTGTTGCTCCTTATTCCTGGCTCCTAAGGCTGGAGGCTGCTGGTGCAGCCACCACGAGGGCAGATGAGACTCACAACCCTGCTACAAAAGGCTGCAGCAGAGACCAGCAGAAAAGGCATTAATACATCAAGTGGGAGAAGGTGATGTGCAGCTCAGCCCTTCGCCCACCGTGCACATCGCCATCATTGCAGGCTTTCAGCCTCTGCCATTCATCATGAATTTTGCTGTAATTTACCTCCATATGAAGCAGGAAGAGATGATCAGGGCAAGGAAAGACAGCCTCACCAGCGTCACCAAACCTCGAGCCTCCCAGCAGCGCTACCCTCTCCCATAGCTCCACACGCCAGCTGAGGAGGGGAAGCCACGCGCAGTAATTTGGAAACGAATCTGAGCTGCCCATTTCAAGGTGTTGCTCAGAAAATTCACTTTCTGCTGTGTAGTGCCACGGTGGGACAAGTGTGGGTGGGTGGAGGACCAGGAGGGCAGGACCTGCCAAGTGCTCCAGCCCCGGTGCACTGCGCTCGCAGCTGACCCGGCTCTTGGTGGCATCCATGGCAAGAAGGAGCCGCTGCAGCAGCGGCAGCGGAAGGGCAGCCCTTGCCCCATGGCAGCAGGAGAAAGCCAAGCTCAGGAGCCTCCGTTGCCACCCCACCTGCCCTTCGGCAAGTCCCAGCAAGTGATGAGCTGGTCCTGGAGGGCCAGCGATGGGCTGTGTCCTCAGCTGGGAGACACGAGGCTGCAGCCCCTGGCCACAAGCCAACCTGCTGTGCTGCTTGCCCTTCCTGGGGTGCTTCAGCCCAGGCAGTTATCGTCGCGCAGCGCTGGACGGGGAGTGAAGGCAGCTCTGCTGTGGCCAGGGCCAGGTCACTTTTGGAGAGAGGGCAGAAAGACTTCCAGAAAGATGGAGCTGGTGGGAGCTGTGCGGGCTCTGCAGTGAGGTCCCTGCACCGCCTGGCCAGCCCTGGGCAGATGGGTGGTGGCAAGCCAGGTCCCAGAGACTCAGCGCTGAGCTCCAGCTGCTCAGCCCTGCGAGCCAGGGCTCCTGCTGCAGAGCCGCTCTCCGAACCATGCTGCTGAGCACGTCTGCTGGGATTTACGCAATCCGGACTGCAGGAACAGACTGAACAAAAAAGGGCAAAAGCACCTTTTCACCCACAGATTTGGGTTTGTGCTTGGGGGCCAGCAGAGATCCTTTTCTGGCTGAAGCAGAAAACACTTCCCAGAGCCCTGCCCCTCTGCTCTCTTGCTCATAGCAATCTGGATTGGTGCTGTTCAGCTGCGTTATATTTAAATTACCTGTCAAGCAATTGCAAACCATGGTCTTAAGCAATAAGACCCCATCTGGCTGCCCCGGGGTGCTTGTATCGGCCTGTGTGCTGACAGCACTAATGCTTTTTGCCCTGGTGACTACCCAGACGCACAGAGTGGCTGGGACTTTTAGAGGCTTTGCTAAAGTTTATTAGCTTTTATAACGGTCATGAAAATAATTGGATCTGAGACATGCACTAGCAATTTGGTACAAAGGAGCAAAAAAAACGAGGCCAGATGAGGTGTAAATCAGGAGTAACTCCAGAGCTGCTGGTGTGGTTTGAGCAGAGCAGGGTGAGCTGGAACAATGGTGAAATGAGTCTTGGGAGGTGGTGGGGTTTGGGCAGGGTCCTGGAGGCCATCCTTGATGCATCCTCACAGTTACCTGTCCCATCTGGGTGAGGAAGGGGATGATGCCGCAGTGCCTGGGCTGGGTGCTTCTCCCAGGTGCACTCAGGAGTGGTACCTGGCCCAGTCACTCCATTCACATGCTGCAGGTGTCTCACCACCATGGTGGGATGCTTGAATAGGTCCTTGAGGCACTAAGGGCACTGCATGACAGCTGTAGCCATGGGCAAGCGCCCATAAGCAGCCACAAGACAGCTGCCAAGCTCAGGGCTGCCTGTCTGTACCCACTGGTTACTGCCACCAGTTGGGACCCTCTTGCCTTGCTCAGCACCCATCCACACCCTGCCCCAGGGCCAGCGATGCTGGTGGCAGGCTCCAATCCTGTACTTAGAGCTTTTCCCCTCAACACTTCAAGGAGACCAGCATCGGCCCTTTCTGTTTGCAGATGGGGAAACTGAGGCCCAGAGGAGCAACCTCAAGGAGGCAGCCAGAAGAGCTGCAGTCTCCAGGGGTTTGTCCTGTGCGCTGGCGTAAGGGGGTTTTCCTGACCCCACTGCCTGCTGTGAGCCCTTCTGCCAGGCTTGCTCAGGGGGGGTGGGGGTGGGAAAGGGGCTGTCGGGGTGTGCTGACCCCGGTGGGGGCTGATGAGCAGTCAGGGGCTCTGGGTGCTGCCGGGAGCTGTGGGTGGGCTGAGCCACGCCATGAGCTGTGCAAAGAGCAGCTGACCGTGTGCTTTCAACCACAAAGCTGCAGATCTTCCTCCGGCTCCCTCCATGCACACATGCTCTTCACGCTGGCTCCGTCACAACAAAGCGGCCACTGTTCCCCACTCCATCCCCAGCTCCTCCCCAAGCCCTGTCCCAGCCAGCGCTGGATTTATGAATGAGTCCCCTGCACTGGTGACAGCGGGCCAGCCCGGGTGGCTCGCTCCAGGGTTGAAGGCACAGCAGGACTCTGCTGCCATCAGGAGCAGCACATGGTGGGGAAGGCAGAGCTTTGGGGTGCACAGCCCGCACCCCGCAGGGGGCATGGTGCCCTGCTCCCCTCCCAGCCCCAGCCTGGCCCCATGCCCACTTACTTGCTGGGGACTATTTGGGATTATAACTCATGAGCTGCCTGTGCCAGACTGCCAGCTGGCACGGCTGCATGGGAAACAGCTCCCGAGTCCTCACGCCCTGGCACAGCAGCAAAGCCCGCCTCGGTGCCACTTCCCTCCGCTATGCTGGGTCGGAAACTCCGGCCGTCCAGAGGGCTTTACTGGGAGAGAGGCCCCCCTGCCACAGCGCTGGGACCTCGGGCAGGCGGGCAGTGCAAACAGCTGGCCTGCAACCCACCTGCATCACCGCATTCGGCGCTTTGTCTTTGCTGCTATTAACACAGTACAGATGAAGGATGGCTGATTTCAACACGCTTCATGCAAAATGAAGATACAGAGCTGACAAAGCACTCAGCGGTGTCACAAGCTCAAGGCCCATCATGTAAAACCACCAGTGACAGCCCGTTCACTTGCCCAACACCCTGTGTGCCCAGAGCTCTGCGGGTACCCCTGGGAAAACCCTTCCAGCACCTCTCTGAGCCAGGTCAGGGCTCATCAGCATCCAGTCATCCAGGCAACTGAACACTTCACACATTTTCTGCTGGAGTTTATACCCAGCACCCACAGCTTCCCAGGAGCCAGAATTTCACCCTGTGCTTCCCGGCCATGCTGTTCCCTTCAGCTGAACAGCTTCTCCTGTGTCACCTGTCTTTTCCCTCTGCATGCCTGTCTTGGAACCTTGTCCTGGACCCCTGTGAACTGTAACAGACCTTTTTTGCTCATTTCAAGTGGCTTTGGATCAAGCATTGTGCCAATAGCTGAACAAGGTATTTGCATTTATTTCTTCTGCATCTAGATCGCTTTAAGTGTGATCATCAAAAATCAGTTCCCAAGACGGCAGGGGCTGTGGTCATTGTGTGCAGCATGGAAATCGCTCCTCCTTGGCATTTGGTGGCTGTGCAGCTCCATCTCCAGCTCTGCCCCTTCCTGCTGCATCCAAGAAGTCTTGGAAAATGAAAGGGGGGTGAGTGGGTGGTGTGCGCAGCCACCATAGATGGGGCTCAGCTCAGGGGTGAGGAAGGAGTAGGGCCTACCTGGTTGGGTTTTCACTTGCCTTGGTGCCTGGAAGCAGACAGCAGTTGCCATGCATCTCCATCCTCTCCTGAACCTTTTTCCCTTCTTGGATCTCCCACATGATCTCCCTGCTGTCACTGCTGGCTGCTCCCCTCGGAGCCACAGCCCCACGGCTGCCCACAGCAGCTGCTGCAACGGGCCGGGGGCTTGCGGGACCTCTTGCATGTCCCTGGAGGAAGATATGTGCCCCAGCCCAATGGCAGCAGAAACTCAGGGAGACCAAAAGCTCCATGAAACCACTACTGCTGTCATCTCACACCAGCTCCAGCCTCCAAAGAGACACATTCCCATGGGCTCCTTGTTACTTCTATTTATTTTTTAAGACTGCTTCACATCCATGCTGTTGGGCTGAGATACGAGCTATGCTTCGCTACCAGTCTGGTTTCATATAAACATACTGGCTACCCTAGCCACATGAAAAGATGTTTAAACCTGTACCTCAAACTACTTAGGGCTGGCTAAGCCTCTCTTTATAGCTGCATCTGCACACCCTTACTTTCTTACTTAGAGTCAACGTTAACATTTGTCCAGGATGAATTCAGAGGTGCACGATCCTGAGGAAGGCCTTAGGAAGTTACCTGCTCTCTGTGTCACAGCCTGCTGCCAGGGGATCTTAAGGCTACACAGAAGAAACCCTCGGACACACCAAGAGAGGTTTCCTGATCTGAGAGCAGAAGATTCTGCACCTGCCTGCCTGGGGCCATGCCCAGCCCTGCTGCACCCCCCGCTTCCCGAGCAGGCACCAGGGTCTGCTTGCAGGTGATGGGAACAGTAGCAAAAAATAAGCATCCTCATCAGCGTGGGCCAGCAGGCCTTAGATTAAGCTAAACACCAATTTAGATGCTGGTCAGCCACGTCTCTGTGCTACCTCCACAGCATCTGAGCTCTCTAAAGCCATGACGGTTATTGTCAGTTTATCTCTCTACATGTAACATAGATGTCAATGTAGATAGAGATGGAGATGGTACTGACCCGAGACTAGATCTTTTGGACAATCCTTTTGCTAAGTATGGTCGATGCTGTTCTGCCTTGCTCCATCGTGCACAACCGCAGAGCACCATAAGAAGCTTCTCCCGTCACCTTTCCTCAGCCAGTTTGACACAGGGGGTGACTGCACCTTCCCTCCTCACAGCTTACTCATCCCATTCTCTAGCCTGGTCCAGAAAAAGATCTGTGTTAAAGGAAACCCTATTATTATTATTATTATTATTATTATTATTATTATTATTATTATTATTATTATTATTATTATTATTATTATTATTAAGTCAGCAGTTTGTTTCTCTGACCTAAAGATATAATTCTCCAGTAATTTAAGCCTCCCTTAGCACGGAGGTGTGCTCACATAAGGTCTAATCACTGATCTAATTAAATTGATTTGGTACTGTGTTAAATCAGTGCAGTTATATTGAGCAGATCAGGTCTAAGTTTCTATTCCACCTCATCATAAAAGAATGATAATAAAAAGCACCTTGAAAACATCAGTGCTAAGAATTCAAACAGAAAGTTACATTTATTATTTTAAATCTAGTCTCGTTATTTCTGGGATGTGAATTTTTGAAAGGGGCTATGCTATATATTTGCTATATGCCAATTGGCATTGGCAATATTCATTTCTCATTTTATAAAGACCTCTATAACACATACAAATATTTATTAATGTTCCAGAAGGGTCTAAGGAGTTTACAAATCTAAAGCCCATTGAAGGTGACAACTCACTTTTGAAAATAAAGAAAACAGGCAAGTCAAAAAAAACCTAACTGTTTTTAAAATCAGTTTCAAAATTATTTTCATTCATTATTTGAATTTTTTTCCTTCTAAAATATCTTCATTGTTTTCTCCCTGACAAAATTACTTTAAAGTAGCTGTTTCCACTTGAGGTTTTAGTGGATTTCCTGATCACTGGTTCATGTCTAGGCTTTCATAGGTCTGTTACAATACTAATGTTGCAAGTTATTTCAGGAAAGAATTATGTTCCAGCTAAAACCATCACAAATAAATTTAAACCCAACAATATTTACATTTTTATACAGAGCTATCTAATTTGATAAAAACTACAAATTTTGTCAGATTCACTCCATCAGTGGCCCTTTAAACTCTGATTTAGAGAGTCAATTAAAGAGCTGCAATAGCAGCTCATTGGATTTCCAGAGCCAGCAGTCTTAGCCCAATAGCAGGACAGTAGTAGGCTGAGACAGAAGCATCTCCCAAAAACCTCTCCAGCCCGACGTGACACTCCCGTGGACCTCGCATCCCACTGCAACATCGCATTTGTGATTGGCACCCAGGAGCGCAGGTGCTGCTGGCTCCCGGGTTTGCTCTGCGGGTGAACCACAGCAGTCCTGCCCTAAGCGAATGACCCCAGCACACCCTGCGCTTCCTCTGCTGATGGTTTGCTGCAGCGTGACATTAAGTCAGGGATTTGCACCCAGACTGGACCCGAGCGTGGTCTGATGGGCCACTCCTGGACTGCGAGGGGGTGCTAAGGTCTAACTACCTCCAGGGAAGGGGTGCCACTTAGCAGACCCAGCCAAGGGCTACCTCTGCTCAGTAACAGCACTTACCGTTGTAATTAATCAGGCTGATGAGCTTAGATGTGAAAATGCCCTGACACCTTTGAATCATTCTCATCCCATCAGCAGAGGACCCCAGGCTTGTATTTCTCACCCCATCCCCTGTGCTGGTAGCTAGGAACCGTGAGCCTGGTTTGCCAGATGATGAGTTGAAGCACAGAGAGGCTAAAGGCAGGGTAACCTGTGGCAGATTGCCCTCAGTGTAGGGGGTTTGCAACCCCAAAAGCAGGGCCTATCTCCATCTCAACTTTAGCCAGTGTCAACTTGCAAAAAACCTTCTGGCTTATTTTCCTTCTGTGCCAAGAGGGGAGCAGGTCTACTCAAAGCCTGGAAAGAACCACAGGAGAAGGCAGGTGCTGCATCTGCCTGCTGAGATATCATGTGGCAGAAACCCTTGGAGCTGCTCCTGAGAGCTGAGACACCCAGCAAGAGCTGCAAGCACCAGCATGGCTATCCAAGGACAGCACCCTGTGCTAAAGGGAGGGCAGGATAGGACCCCCAAAGATCCTGGTGAACCAAGCAGGTGAGTGCAGTGCTTCTGTGACAGTCCCTGCTCACCCATCCACCACTGCCATGTGAAAGCAGGAATTCAGTGAGCAGGGTCACAGCTGCAAGCATCACCCAAGAGTAAGTCTGCCAGAGCAAGAACCAAGCAGCCTTTGAAGCCCTGTGAGCACAGGACTTTCACAGAACCATAGAATGGCTTGGGTTGGAAGGCACCTTAAGGATCATCTAGTTCCATCCCCCTGCCATGGGACACCTTCCACTAGATCAGGTTGCTCAAATCCCCATCCAACATGGCCTTGGACACTTCCAAGGATGGGGTATCCACAGCTTCTCTGGGCAACCTGTTCCCATGTCTCACCGCTCCCCTTCTTCCCTGGATAGAACCACCCAACTGCATGGGACCACCGAAGCTAATAAAGCCTTTAATAGGCCCACATGTCATCTCCTGACTAAGGTGAGAGCAATTAACACCTCACTGCGGCTTTGAAGTCGGAATGGCCCACATTTGGTCAGACCCCTCCAGCCTGCAAGGCAAGCTAGCAAAAGGGCAGTCCCCCACCATCCAGGGTCTGGGGAAAACAGTTTTCCAGGCAAGACTGAACTTAGGCTACCTCAAAGCCCTCAGGCTAAAGCAGGTCTTTGGTGTGAATCTTGGGGTAAGAGGGCAATGGCATGCTGGCACGCTGGGTGGGAAGCTGTACAGAAAGCCGCTGCTGAATTTTCAGTTCTTGCCACTGACTTGAGCAAAGTTTTTAAAGGCTCCTTTTTAAAAGTGCTCTCGGGTTTAGCAGGGGCGGTCTCTGGGATATGTCTGGCCTGGCACTTGGAGTGATGAGTATCAGAGCTCCTGTGGATTTTGGATGGGTTTAGGCTGCTCAGATCTCCTGGAGTTGGGCCCAGCATTCTTCACGTGGCATAACTCCAGAAATGGAAGCACTCCAAGTTAGCAGTTTCTTTCCCAAAATGGGGATTCTTCTTTCCTTTGGATGGAAAACACTACAGACAGGGGAAACATTATCTCATTGTACTGTGAAGGAGAATCATTTATTAACTGTGGGTACCAAAATTAACTCTGGGTATTTTTTTAATAGCAGCTCTGATATGAATAGAAGAGTCTGGACCCTTTCCTTGTATTGTCAGGAATTTGCATCACAGAATTATGCCACTATGTGAGAAACTGTAACTAAAATCAGCTACAGGAGAAAAATGTGAACCCTGGCTAGCCTAAATTCATGAGCAATTCATTCCAGGGGCACAGATTATGTGAAATGGCTCCTTATCTCAGTTATATTTGCAACATGTTAACACTCAAAAAGAGCCATCCTATTGCCTCCTACACTTGCCACATTATGCAAGGGTGGCTTTTCTCATGTGCTCTGGGGCTGCCGAAGCACCCACGCTCTGCTGCTGGGAGCCTAGGCCATGGGGTAATCTCCAAATACAAGGCGCTGCCCTACACAGTAAAACCAGGAGGACAGCAGTGGGCTGCTTATGGGTTTCTCATTGCTTTTTCAAGCAGGAGAGTTGCTTTTATTTGTTAGGAGCGGAGAGGCAATGTGGCATAGTGGAATATATATGCCTGACTGCATTCTGTGTTAGGCAATGGTCATGCAGCAGCCACAAATAAACACAGTAGATGTATATGGATTTGTTTTGTTAGCTGGCTCCATGAGAAAATGTAGTTACATACTCTAGATTGTGATCCAAATGTTATTCTTTCCATTATACCAACTTTTCTACCACTTCTGGCTCCCTTAACCATAGCAAATGAGGACATAATAAAGTTCAAGTGATATCAGCTATTGTTTTCTAACTAATAATTTCCCAGGGCGTCTGCAAGCTTCCCCTGTCCCGGGTGAAACTGTAATTAAGACTGACCTTTGAAAGCTCCCACTTACAATGGTATCTGCTGGTTATGCTTAATTTGTTCCCGTCTTACATATAAAACTGTGAATAATTGCTGCAGTTTATTAAAGTGGAAAATAAAGAGCTTTCAAAGCACTGAGATCATTTAGTTTCAATACATTCGACAGTACGTAATAGGTCTAAGTGTTTTGAGCAGGTTATCCTAATGAAAAATGAGAGGGAAGTCATATATCTGACTGTTCCTATTTTGTACAAGTGTCACTTTTTTCTAGTGACAGCAGGTTTACAGGATTACACTGACTGGGAAACCTGCACATCAGGCAGGTCTCTCTGGCTGTGAAAAATTGTGGAATAGCAATATAAGTATCCAATCCATAGCTTTTACAAATTAGCTAAGACTCGGAAATCATGATAGGCTTTTAAAAATGAGATTTTTGGTGTTTAAATCTGTTCTGTAACTGGTCTTCTGCTACATCTTCATTAGCAGAATGCACTTGTTTCATAGCCGGAAGTCTCTTTTATTATTATTATTATTATTATTATTATTATTATTATTATTATTATTATTATTATTGTTGTTGTTGTTGTTGTTGTTGTTGTTGTTGTTGTTGTTGTTGTTGTTGTTGTTGTTATTATTGTTATGATTAATATTTTTTTCCCTAAAACATAAGTACTAGAAACTCGCTGCTGTCTGTAACAAAAGTAGAGATTCTTACAAAACAATATCAAGGAAAACAAAACAAGTGGCCTTGGGTATGCGGGACTGGTAATAAAATTGCATGAGTTGGCAACATCGTGTTCTTCCTTCTGCACTCTGAAAGAGGGTCAGAGACCTGAACTTTTGATATGGAAACCAAAAATACCATAATATGGATGTATTTAATTACAAAATCTATTTCACTTTCAAACTTCAATGCATCATATAATAAAGTTGAACATAAAGGAGAATTAACTGAAGGGACACAGCATGATGGCTTCACCTGAGGCTCAAAGCAAGGCAATGGCTTGGAAGGAGGACTACAGAGGGTTTAGGGGCTTAGATGTACAGGTTTTGTTTCCTGTGTTGGTCCTACAGCCTCACTTTTGTATTTACCTTCGGTTTCTTAGGCCTAGGACAGCACAGCCTTGTTTTCGCCTGGGCATCATGACCCTTTGGAGCTGGCTCCGATGCTCAGGGAAGGCAGGAGTCCTGCTTTTGCTGCATAGAGCACTGCCCAACCTTTGGGGTCAGCTTTGACAAAGCCTCTGCAGAGACCCAAGAGCCACTGGTCCAACTGCTGCATGAAGGAGGCAGGTCTGTGGAAGCTGTTGCCCCCCTGAACTCTGTTCTGGATAGCGTCCAGAGAGAAGCAGTGCAGAAGTGGAGGCTGAAGCCACCACCCAGCAGGCACAGCACAGCCACGAGCCTGGCCTGGAAAGGGCATTTCCCACATTTGCAGATCTCATTCATGCACAAGACTGGGGATTTAAGCTGGAGCAAGGTGTAGGATCCCATCCTGACACAGGACTGCAAAGCTGGTCAGGAAAAAGGCACCCACCTACCTCTCCCAATACAGGCACCCTGAGCACAAGAAGAAGCCCTGAATACACCAAATAAATCAAATCTCACAATTCACCAGGATCAAGAATTAAAGGGGTTCCTACAGGTTTTATATCCAGGACGATTTATGATTTAATTTAAACGTGTAGTTTCCAGCCATTTCTTTTTGCAAGCAATCACCTAGGCTACATTAACCTGATGGTGATGTACTGCAGTCCCAGGGAGCCCTGGAGAGACAGAGAGAGAGGACAGCACTCAGAGGTGTGAACTTCCCCCATTTATCTTGGTGTGGTGTGCACAGCCTTGCCAGGGAAGCAGGTCCAAGCATGTTAACCACTTCACTGCCAGCCTCTGCTGTTGAAAGGGCTGGTTGTACAGCAGCGTGTCCTGTATGGGCCTTTCCCTTCCTTTGGTAGAGCCTCCCCAGCAACAAAGGATGCAAACTCGGAAGGGGATGAGGAAGGTGCAGGCTCCTGGAGCATAATGGTACAGGTGATAGGTTTGGAGGCATCCTGTGTGATCAAATGGGGGTTTTATCATACAGCTTGTTGCAACAGTTGTGGCCATACAGGTGTTACAGATTAATATGCTTTTGAACAAGCTCTGTGTCTCCCTGCCTCTTGGGATCAAACAGTGGAGCAGAGGCTCCTAAGCTAACAAAATGTAGTAGATGGGGACTGATCCTTGGAAGCCACTTCTGCCTCTTTTGGGTACAGATATTTCAGCTGGAGGCATCCTTCATTGTATGAGTGGTATTTCACAGCAGTGGCATAAGGTTTTGCTTGTCACCAAAGGATCTGGCACAGCTGTCATGGGAGTGGTGGTTATTAGGACCTGAGCTAACAAACCAGGCAGCTTCCTTTACATTCAGAGCTCTCCTATGTGGCTGGCAGCAGACTCTTGCAGGCAGCACAGCACTGAGCTTCTGGTGTGCCAGTTTTGAGGCTGTTTTGTAACCAGACAAACGCTTGCAAATTTCTGTGAAGATGGCAGCTGCTAGAAGAGGTAGCGATCCTTTCCTCTGAACAGGGCTGCCTGCAGCTGCAGTGTGGTGGGGGTTGCAGCAGGTCTCTCTCCTGTGGAGCGCACAGCCACCTGAGCAAGGCTTCTTGGGGAGACAGAGATACGTAAGATTTAAAGTGAAATTGCTGCTTCAAAGAAAGAGCTTTTAGGAATCTCTAATGCTGAAAGACAGAGGTGCCAGACTACCCCGAGACTGTCCCACATCGGTGGACACAGCCTCTACACCCCACCACAGATGTTAGCCAGGAGGGGCTCAAACCCAGAGCAAAGCTCCCTTTCATCTCATTCTCATGAACTAAGGGCAAAACACTTCTACCAACAGCAGAGGTGTCTGAAACAGCCTTTTCATTATGTTTATATTTAAAAATCTAACAGTGACTAAAGCAGTTTGCATAATAAACAGCTCTAGAGCCAGAAATACTTGCTTGCACTTGGTAAAAAAAGGAAGTCCTCAGATCCTCTTCTGAAGACTGTAAGAAAGTGACAGAGTTTTCCCTTTACAGGCTATAAATATGCAGTGCAAATAGGTGGCTGCTGTCACTGCTTACATTTTGATGTATCTCTTCAGATAGCCTGGCAGTGCCAGGTTATTTTAGTGTCAAATCAAAGCTCTGCTTGTGTAAAGAAGCTGAGGAAAGGTACAGTCTGTGTTGCAGCACAGGATGGAAGCTCCAAGAAGACTGGAGGCAGTCCTGTGAGACATGTACCAGCCATGCATACTAAACCTGCCATTTAGTACACCGAAAAGAAAACCCCTTTAGTAAAGCTGCTGCAGAACAGAAATAAATGTCTTCAGATTTGGGTTAGAGCAGAGAAGCATTTTTCTAGGGAGGTAAAAGATTCATTCTCACATTAGCTAAAAGAAAGGAAAGCTTTTGTTTCCTTTTTACCTTCAGTTACCCCGTGAGAGAAAAAAATTCAAGGGCCTGTTTATGCTGGAAGGAAAATCTTGCTGGCTGATCCCTTTTCAAAGCAGAAAGCTCGTACTTGCAATGCGTCGTTGCTGTCCTTGACCTTAACAAGTCAAGTCAGCCCAAACTTGCCCGATTCAGGTCCCTCCTTTGCAACACTATTATCTGGATGCAGGGCATCCACAACATGCAGTTGTGCAGCGCCAGCCACAAGGTAATGTGTGTTTACTGTGGCCTCTGCATTTCAGCCCAATACAGTCATGTAGACAGACTAATAATGAGGTGGGTCAAGTGCTCAGGCTCTTGAGGAGCTGCACACACTACGGTCAGCTGTAGGAGATGCACACACTACACTCAGCTCCTTTCCTGCCATGGGGAACTGGCAGCTGCGTCATTTTGAACTGCTCAAAATCAAACTGCACATCAGGCCACTTCTGCTTATACAGGTTCTGTAGGAGTGTGACTCAGCCAGACTCGAGGATCTCCTCCTGCTGAGAGCTGGCATGAGGGCAAGGCCCGCCAGGCCCCAGGCCCACCAGCAGCCCATCGGGAGGGAAGAGGCAACCCAGGCAGATTTACCCAGCCAGGAGAACACCGCCTGTGTTTCCACACACTGCAGCCCTGCCTGGCACCGACCAGGATGCTGTAAGCGCGGCCACAAGCAGGGCCCTGGCGCCGAGGCCGCACGGCGGCCATGAGGAGACGCCCCGTCCCGGGGCACGGCTGAACCTTGCCCGGGAGCAGGGGTCAGACTTGCCAGGCCGCGGCCAGGCCCAGGGCGTGCCCGGAGGGCCCCCAACGAAACCCAGCAGCCCGCTGGGTTAGCAGGGACAGTGGGGCCGTGCGCGGTGCTCCCGATGTCACCGTCCCGTTTTCACGGGGACGCAGACGCAGGCCCACAAGGCCGCCCGCCCGGGCGCCGCCATGTTCCCTGGCAGGGTGGGGGCGGGGCCTGAGGGGTGAGGGGCGGGGCTTAGTATGCAAATACAGCCTGCGGCCTGCGGCGTGGGATGGGACGCATGCGCACTGCGCGCAAAGTGGGGCACGGGTTCTTACACAATGCGCCGGGCTCCTTCAGCGGCGGGGAGGGGAGCGGCGAGGCGCCGTCGAGTATGTAAATGAGTGCCGGGTTTTGCTGCGCGATTGGACAATTGGGAGGAAAAGGCAGGACCGGATATGTAAAAGCGAGCCGGCGCAGGGCGGACGGGAGGGAGTGCGCGGGTTGGTTGCGTTCGGAGTGAGCACGCGGGAGGGGCGTGGCCCGTATGCAAATCTAGCCGGCTCGCGCGCGGAGAAGGGCGTGGCTAGAATGCAAATGACCCAACTGCTGTTTGCCAGGCACCGCCCCACCGTGTTCCCCTGCACCGCCGCGGCCCCGCCCCGCCGGTAAAAGGCCGCGCGCCTGCGCAGTGCGCCGAAACGGGGACTTAGTCTGTTACACAACCGCTGTGGAGCCAGGGCTGCGCTCTCCGCCGCGTCCAGCTCCGCGCGTTCCCGGCGGCGCGGCTCGGCTCGGCTCGGCTCTCCTCGCCTGTCCGCTCCTCGCCTCTCCTTCTGCTCCGCTCCGTTAGGGCTTCCCGCACCCTCCGGTATGAGCGGGGACCAGCTGCACAACGATTCCCAGGTGAGCGCCCCTTCACCGCCCGCTCCCGGGGGACCACGGCCCCTCGCTGCCGAGGCCGCAGGGTCCTTGCTTCCCCTCAGGGTCGGCCCTAGGGACCTGGCTGACACCCCCCCGCCCCTCAGGGAGGGGAGACGTGCCCTGCTGCTGCCCCCTGCCTGCCCCTGGTCGGGGTAGCCCGCGCGTCTGAGGAGGGCCCTGTCAACCCGGCCTGTCTCCCCCTCGTCGCGCTGGGGCGTCCCCATTCGCCGAGCCCCCCCCCGCCCCGGGACCCGTTTCTGCCCAGATGGGGGGACGCTGGGGGGGAGAGTGGGCTTGTGTGTGACCGGGGCGGCTGGCCACCTTCCCCTGGCTCGCTCCCCTCGGGGGGTGGGGGGGGGTCACCCCAGAAGCTGTGCGGGTTCCGCTTCACCCTGCCTTCCCGCACCCCGCTCCGCAGGGCCCTTTCTGCGTCGCGCTGGTCGTCTCTTATTTGATATTTAATTTCCCTAAAAATGAGAATGAAGGAAGGAGAAAGGGGGTGGGGAGGAATTCAGCGCCCCCACCTCAAAAAAAAAAAAAAAAAATCCATCCCCTGGCGGGACGGCGTTGTTCACGGTGTCTCCCTGTCTCCTCTCCCCGCAGATCGAGGCGGATTTCCGAGCGAACGGTGAGTGTGGCCCCGGCGCGCCCCTCGCCTCGCCGCGCCGGCCGCGCACAGACATGGCGTCCCAGAGACTAAGTCCCGGCTCCTCGCTCACCGGCCCCATTGTTCCCATCGAGCTGCCAAAAGCGGCCCTTTCCCGGCGGCCTCGCCCCACCCCGACCCCCGCCGCCTCTAGTAGGGGCTCCGGAGGCCCCCGATCCGAGCCCATCGGCTCTCCCGGGATCCCCTTTGGGCCCCGATTCCTCCCTGGAAAGTCGCCTTGTCGACGGTCGGGACTTAGTCTCTGCGCCATTTTCTTTTTCTCCTCTCTTCTGTGTGGCTTTCTCGCCTTCTCCTCCTCCCCGAGCTGCCGGCAAGGAGCCTTCTACAGAGGCACCGGGCGGCGATCCCCGGCCCCCAGCCCCTTCTTAACGGAGGGGAAAGCGGAGTTTTTAACTAAAATAAATCCCCAAGACGTTTTTTATCGCAGCTTCCCTCCCCCCGCTGCTCCCTGTCTCTGTTCCTTTCAGGGAATCCCTCCCTTCCCCTAAAATGAAAGGTGATTGCAACATGTTGCTCTTTAAAAGAATCTGCTGCATCCATTTTAAGATCCGTCTTACTTCTTGCCTTGCTATTTAATTGATGTAACTTTACCTTGCTGGGTGGAGATTTTTTAATTAAAATAAAAGTCCACACTATAAAAAAAGAAAAACAACAAAAAACCAAAAAAACCCCTAACAAACAGCTGAAAACCTGTGTAGACAATTCCAGAAAGGTAGACAACATCACTTCAGAAAGTTTGCAAGGTAGCTGTTCATTTTGTTCATAAACATTATAGGAGCCCTGTAATTTTATATCAGTGTATGTATATATTTATATATGAATATACATTTAGATGTCGATATATATTTATATTCATATATATATATATACACACACATACAATATTATCTTTTCAACAGCCTAATGGCTGCTAACTTTTCCCGATAGTTTATGCATATTTTCTAGGAAGCAGGCTAATTGCAGATTCTACCACCCCCAAGTTGGTAGGTGTCAAATTGAAGGGTTTAAACAGGGTGGAGGGTAGTTGAGGACGTATAACCTACCCTTTGTGTGTATGTGTTATTGTCACTGTTTGGGATGTGCAAGGAGCTCTGAGCTGTCCTCTTGACTGGTGAGGTGTGGTAGAGGGCAAAAAAAATGGTTGAAGATGCCTGCTTGACTTATACTGATTTTTAGCATGCGTTTCTGGATGATGTCCGTGTGCCTGGTTGCTTTGTAGGCTACTGCATGTAAATATTTACAGATTACATTTGCGTGCACCTTTCTGTCAGTTCATTGGAATGTGATTTTGTGCAGTGAGAGCAGGCAGTAACGAATATGCATTTTTCGAACTTTTGTTTCTATTCTGAATCTGTAGTAGGGCTCTATATGTAATTCTTAACAGAAAAAAGGGTACAGAGGATTTTCCAAGAAATGCAGGAATAACTCTTGAAGGAACTTAAATATAAGTGTGTATTTGAATACATGTAGACTTGTTATGCTGGGAAATATTTGCTTCGAGATCATCTATCTTTATTTAGGGAAAAGTACTCTGTGGTAAGCTTTAGTTATATACTGATTTACATAGGGGAGATGATACGTATTTGACCTTTCCACTCCAGCTTCTAGTGGACCTCCTCTCTTTTTCTCTTCTACTGTGACCACGTGCTGTTTTATTCTTTTAAGAATTTTGGGCATATAGCATTTAAAACTCCTCCAGTTTTTATTTCTACCATGTGTTGGAGGAATTCAGTACAGAAGTTCAAAGTAAGACACCTTGGTGGGAAAAAAACGAACTCCTGGTAAATCAAGCATACCCAACAAATTCACACTAGTGTAGGCACCCTTCTCCTATTGTAATTATTTTATGGCAGTTGTGTAACACATTGTGACTGATCAGAGGGCCCCTAAAATCCAAAATCCTTTTTAAAGCTGAAAGGTGCCTGTAACCCTGTTAGTCTTGTTAAGGGAATAATGCTGAATAGACACTGTCCTCTCTGACCTTGTGACCACAACTGATCTTCCTGAAAACCTGTCACCTCTGCTTGCTCTGAGTCTTGTTTCCTCGACACAGGAGTTCTTTGCGTTTCTGTGTCAGGAATTGTCACGTGCGGATCTGAGAACAGCAGTTCTCATTTGGGCATAGTGGTGAGGCCCTAGCTCTTATATTCTTGTTTTGATCCTATTTAGTGGCAAAGATTAGGAGTGGGTGGTAGGAATATTAAGCACTTTCCGCGGGGGGGGG
>JAVJGJ010000002.1:5155782-5172827 GCA_035590215.1 Microhierax caerulescens
GGTGATGAGCCCACATTGTAAGAAGTGCTGCCCACAGCCTCAGAAACAATGCTTGGGGTAGCTTTAAGTCTGAAACCACTTAACTTTTTTTATTTTAAAGTATTGAATGTCAGGCGCCAATCTCTGCAAAAATTCTTCATTTTATTTTCAATTGATTTTTCAGTATGTTCACAGGAATCTATTGCAGGACTTAGAGAATTGAAGTGTTGCTTTACTGTAGGAATCTTCAGATTGCTACAAGTGAGGGTACTGTGAAGTAAATTGATCATTTATGATGCTTCTTGGAAATGTAAATAAATGTACTGTTGGTAAGCTGCTCTTAAATATCATGTGCTACATAAGTTGTGCGTGTTAATTTTCCCAGCAGTAGCCTCAGAAGGGCTTTACTAAAGACCTTGAGGTCTGTTGTGTTAATTGTTCTGACACATTCAGCATTCAGGTTAAAACTTAATGGGTGTCTTGTGGGAGTGGGGAGTTGAATGCGTTTCTGTTAGCTGCGGCCAACTTTTGTTTTTGTTGAAACTCAGCAGAATTACCTAAATGTGCTGGAAGATGTGTTTTGGGGGTTAATGGCCTGTGTGCTTCCTACCTCTAGCAGATTTTCTTAAGATGTTTTTCCTTTTACTACAGTGTTAAGCACTATCTGTTATTAACATGCTATCAGGGCTGCTTTGTTTACATAGTAAAACATGAAAAATTTTTAACCAGGAGACCACTGTAAAAGTGTGGGGTTTTACATGGCTTCACATAAATTAGATACACGGCTCATAAGCATGATTGAACACAAATTCAGATTTAATTTCATTTACAACTGTGACTTCAGATATTTGTTAGATAGTTCATTGAATTCCAACCTCCTGAGCTGCGCTGTCAGCAGAAACTGCAATAATATGTAATTATAGCAAGTACTTAACATCTCATTGACTCAAATTCCTCTGTTAATGATTTCACTGGATTCTTGTTAAAGTAATACCTGCTGAAATAGCACAAGCCACTGCCCTATTAGAAAGAGGCTCCAGGTCAGATTCTTACTGGCATTGTAAATTGCTGTAGTTCTGCTAAAATCAGCGGAGCTCTGACAGTGTATCTGCGTTTTTGCTATTGGACTGCAGGGATGGGCTTTAATGATAGAGGAGGACAATTTAACATAAGAAATCAGTGCAGATTTTCTTTTTCTGTGGCTTTTCAAGATGGAATAGTTTCAAGTCTGCTTGAGCTGGTTGTGCTAATATAATTTCGCATATCCTTGTAAGACATGCAGTCATTCAGAAATATTTATTGGCTTATTAAATTGAATTGCCTTTGCGGCTGCTAGTTTTATAGAAACTGCCCTAAGTTTTATAGAAAACCTCACACTCCGAAACATGGGAGCAAAACGCTATTTAGCATTATGTATTCCGTTCCTGCTTGCAGCTTTGAAGGACTGTGTCTTAGATTTCCATATCTGAGATAGGATGTTCCTTGTAGAAATTGGTGTTTATCATCTTGCTTTTCTGGGGCTGTTTCATTTAACTGAGACTGCAGCATATGACAAATATGTCCAGCCATACCTTCTCCCTGCATGCCTTTCCGTTCTGAGCTGTTTAGCACTGTCAGCGTTTAAATATGTATCATCATTAGATTTCAGAACACTTCCTCCTGTTCAGAGAACAGGAGAAGGGTATGGACTTGCTGTTCTTTCAGCAGTGAGTTTGCTGGTGACCTGCTCTTCTGAAAGAACAGCAAGAAAATCAGTTTTAAACCCAGTTCTCAGCTACAGTAGGATTATTCCTT
Source organism: Microhierax caerulescens (assembly GCA_035590215.1). NCBI lineage: Eukaryota > Metazoa > Chordata > Aves > Falconiformes > Falconidae > Microhierax > Microhierax caerulescens. Next base: position 5,157,556 of record JAVJGJ010000002.1, read on the forward strand.
TTAAACAGTGTCCCCAGCTCCTGCTGTCCTTACTCTGCTATTAACTGCCACCTCTGCCGGTGGTGGCTTCCTTTGTCACTGGCTGAACGCTGGAATTAATGCAGGGTTGAAGTGCTGTTTTGGGCAGAGCAGAGAGTGCCTTTTCTAGGGCAGGCTCCTGCTATTTAGTAGTTCAGCTGAACAAGTTGTAGTAGTGGTTTCCTGGTGTGTATGAGACTACAGTATTTTTAGCACAGCATTTGTTCAAAATGTCCTGGCTGACATAAATACGAAATAGTTCCAGTGGATTTAATCAGATTTATAGTTAGAAATATTTTCATCTTGAATGCTTGCTTTTGAAACTAATGATCATAGAGAGTGAACTGCCGTGATATCTTCTGGTGTCACAGTGAGAGTTTAGGACCTTTGGAAGGTGACGTGAAAAGAAAGGGTGAAGTTAATTTTGTATTCTTGTGAGCTGCAAGGTATAGAGAGCAGTAGAAAGTGGCTGTTGGATTTTGAAACATGAGCATGTATCCATATTTTCAGGTTGAAATTTGGTTTCTAAATTTGACTTCCGTAGCTACTCAGTGGATGAACAAGTGAGAGCTCCAGGCTTGAGGATTAAAGTGGAGAGTATGGAGCTGCCCTCAGTCTTCCTGAAACTTGTTCTTCTACAACACCTGCCTAACAATTGATTCTTGGACTTCTTTGACATCAAAATAAGATTTTGTTAAATCTCAGTCTGTGTCAGCAGGAGCGTGGTGATATGAAATATACAGTTTTGTGCCAGTCCTTGAAACAAAAAGTATTCTGGGAGATCCTCCAGAGCAATGGGAGGCTTGATGCTTTTGGGGAAGTGGGAGACCTTGGCAATTGGCTCCTTGTTGATAGCTAATGATAGAGGTAGAGTCCTGTAATGAGAAAGAGGAGTAGGAGAGGGACATTGGGATAAGAATTGCCTCATAAATTTGCTAGGGTGTTATCACAAAGTTCTAGTGATGTTTTCTATCATCTCAAGGCCTGTTTATCCACTAGAGTAACATACTCTGCAAGAAAAAGAAGACGTGGCCAGACAGCTTCCATGAACATTACATCTGATCCTGTTGCTTCACCCATGGGAAGTTTCCTTTGTTCATAGCTGTACTTAAATCTCTATAGCTTCATTTGAAGATGGTCATAGTCGTAGTTCAGTTTAGACAAATAACTTGTACTGACAGCTGCTGTGTGTTTCAAAACAGCTGGTTCCAACATGGAGTCACAAGGACAGACAGTATTGAGCATGCTTTACTCCTGTCTTGGAAAGCTTTGGAGGCGGGGGCTGGAAAATGTCTGAAATGCATGTCTTCATGGGATGGGGGCAGTGCAGGCTCAATTATGGGAGGCATAGTGTAGATGCTTGTCATTCAGCCTCAGCAGACAGTAATTCATCAAGAAAAACAACCTGTATTTCCACCTAAAGTACTTAAATCCCTTTTTAAGTTAGAAAATCGTAACTTCTGAAATTGAGATGACTGCAGGGTAAAGAGGGACAGCATCAGGCCATTGGGAAATTGTTTTATTAGCAGGCTTCTGTCAGTCTTGGAGCCAAAAGTTGCTTCCCACAGAGCTTCTGATTGCTAGATGGTTTTTTGGTTCCTTATTGATATTTTTGACATGAATGTATTTGTTCATGTTCACAAGCTTACCATATGCTTTGTGCAGTTGTGAGCTGTGTGGGTGTGCATGTATGTATTTTTATCTTATACCTTTGTCAGAGAAGGGGCTTTTTAGGGAGTGTTGAGACAATGGCTTCCTTCTCTGGCAATATTGCAGAGTGCTGAGCTTCATGGTTGCCACCAAAAGATGCAGATTTGCTCCTTCATAATTCTGCCCAACAGAGATGATGGTGTGTTAAAAGACAGATGGACATTCATGAAATCCAGTGCTGCAGCAGAGTGATTCTGCAGCTGGCTGTATCTTTCCATGACTGAAGGGGGATTGATTTCTGCCTCAGGAAAGCTTGGAGTGTACTTGTAGCTTCACCGAAATATTTTGATCGGTCTATGTAACTTGTCTTTGGTTAGGTCATATCTGTGTCCATTGAAGACATGCTCCATGGTGAGTATGTACTATCTAAGTGCTTGTTGTGGCTCATCAGCTGCAGTATGCAGCTGGGAGTCTGTTACAGACACACAGTATTTAGCATATATAGTACAACTTTATTTGCGGGAGAAACACTTACATCCTTAATGAAGGCATGGTTATGATTTTTCAAGATGTCCCCTTTTCTCCCATAATGCTATTTTTCAACTATTTTCTAAAAATAAAACCCTGGTGACTTTTACTACTTACTGCTCATTTTGAAATCCCAATCGTTGATTTGCACAGTCTTACTAATTTTTGCAGCAAGCATCTGGGACCTCAGTAGTAGAGCATTTTGCTGTGTTATGGAATAAATTGTAGGACCGAATGAAATAGGAGGTCTTGTGTTCAGTGTGGGTAAGATTGCGTACCGCTTGTCCTGTTTGAAACCCACTGCATGAACATGGTCTTTCTGGCTGTTCTGGAATGAGTTTTAACAAATGCTTTGTAATTTCTGAAGTGTTGGGCTCACTCCACTGCTCAGGGTATACTGCACGGGATTGGAAGTTGTCTTGTTTCCATCCAAATGTCTTGTCAGTTTTGTGCAGCTAGGTGATGTGTGACAGTGTCTAAATGGAATAACTTTAAGAATTATTTTTTTGTTACATTGACCAGAGATGTGGCTTGATGGTAAAAAGTCAAGAAAATAAATCATAGGCATGAAGCAATACCCAAGTCCAGATTGCTTTTTAATTTTTCCTGGCTTTTGTCACTCACTCTGACCTATTGCCTAACACTGCTTCTGACACATGAGAATATGAACTTAGAGGGTTATCCAGAACCTTTTTTTTTTTTTTTTTTTTATTTGTCACTTCTCTTCTGTACACTTCTTCAGTTTGAATGCCAATGGGCTAGTTTTTCCTTTGTATGTAACGTGGAATAGATGAACTGTGTTTTAGGGTCAGGACAATGTACTTTAGTTGAACTTTTTATTGATGGCAATGTATTACTGCTCAAGGCTTACTCTAGTATTTGAACGAAGGCCAGACTTGTCAAAACAGCTGCTCGTCTTCCTCTGAGGTTGCAGTTTTTTGTTTTGGAGAGGTGGCCTAAAAAGATCTTTTAGGGAAGAGGGTGAAGGAAAAGTGGACTCTCACCCTTATGAAATGTGGTGTCTGTTGCAGATCTTTAAGTATCTGGAGGTAGACTTGAGAAACATATAGTGGTCTTCTAACTGAAATGTAGAGATTTCTGGAGTTAGGGTAGCACAACTAAGAGGTTTGTATTTTTGTGGTCTGTAAGCAGAGTTTTAAGAGGAGAAAAGTACAGGTGGTGGCAGGGGACACACTGTTACTTAGCTTGTGCCGTGAGATGGTTTGGAGATCTGATAACCAGGTAGGAGAGTTGTCTTCATCTGTTCTGCAGTGGATGCAAGTGAATGGAGTTATTTCTGTCTTTAGGGAGATTAGTAGCTAAGTTGGCAATTCTTATTCCAGTTTTTGGTTCTGTGTGGTGCTGTCTTGCCAGCTATCGACATAGTCTATTGCTCAGTGCGCTGGTCAAGCTATGTGAAGATTAAGGGTTGAACGAGGAGACTCTTGAAGCTGAAGGCAGGAAGCACTGGGGAGGGACATTCTGGTACACAGGGACTCTGTGCCTGGGATTAAGGTCCTTATTACCCTGTCCTTAGGCCATATTGTTTAAATAGGCAACGCAGTGGGAGAAGAGGGAGTACTATGCTCTTCTCAGAGGTAGAGAAACGAGAACAGAGTGGGAGTGATTTCTTCCAGCACAGAAATAGATATAAAGCTGTCTGGTTAGGATGGAGATTCAATTCCAACTTGGACATTTGTTTTTGATTTTTAATTCTCTCTCCAGCTAGAAGACTGAGGTGGTTAGCAAAGGGCAGTATGAAAAAAAAAAAAAGCTTCTGCAGTTTTAGCATGCGTTGTAATTTCTTCTTAAATGCGGAACTCATCTCAGGAGCTACAGTGCATTTTTCTTTTTTCCTGTGGTATTAAATTATTTCATAAATACTGAGATATTGCATGCTGGGTTTTGCAATTAGTGAAATCACCGAATTTGCAGAAGGGAGATCAGTGGTTTTCTGGTCTGTGTGTGGGATTCCAGTATCAAATACTTGACAGGTTAGACTCTTGCACCATATGTGCCACCTTGGTATGAATGTCTCCTAACTGTGCCTTGAGCAATAGGAAGAGTATATTATGTCTTCTGCCAGTTTGTGAGCAGTTATTGGAGAGGTAAAACAGCTGGGATGGGCAGGTACCAGTTTTAACTTGCCTAAGAAGGTACACTTTCAAGTTAGACAGGCACTCTCCATTTTAATCTAGCCTTTTGGGAAATGGGAAGCAGGAGCTTTTTGGAGATCTATGTGAGGGTATGATTCATTGCAACACAAGCAGCATGTACAAAATGGAGGGATGGAGTAGTACTAGTGACGTACTCTGAGGTTTGTAGTCTAGAGTTAATGACCACCAGATGGGAAATAGAAGGCTGCCTGCTCTTCTTCTGAGGACCGAGAAAATGTGCTGTATCTGTTGTAATGCTTCTTGTGCACAGGAAGCCCCTTTATGTGTGGATCAGAGTAAGCTCTTCTTACTGGTGTTTCCCCTTGACACTTCGTTTTTAGCATTGGTTTTGGCTGCAGATTAGGTTCCTTCAGTTTGGTAACAGTGCACCTCAGGGATAAATAAGTCTGGAGTGCTTTCTGGCAGTAGGAAAAGGCACAAGTTGTATTCCAGTGCACAAGTGTAAATTGCCAGATCCAGAGGCAGTAGGTTCCTGTGAACATGAATACAATGCAAGAGATGAACTCTTAATAACAGTGACCTTGATTAACTCTTGCAGTGTTGCCCAATCATGTTGTAGGTGTCATCTTGATTCATCTTTTTAGTAAACACTGGCACAAATCAGAGTCAGGATATCAGTGCTGTTAACTGCAGTCTTGCTCCAGCAGATAGGAACATCTCTCCAGCTGTCTAGGTTACCTTTGGATGTGAATGTGAATAACATGCATTTTTCACTTTTGCTTTCTTGTGTCCTCCTGTGTTCTCCCTACTGCAAAACCAGGAAGCCTCTCAGGAGCTAGCATCTTGTCTGAGTCATAACATCTCATAGCTGTGTATGTCACCTGCACTTCATTAGGGAAGCATAAGCAAGCTGTCCTTGAAATACCTGTTTTTATGAGTAGATACAGTCTTCTAATTTAAAGTACGCTGCTCTCTGGAGTTTGGTAGCTGTCATAAACATTGTTTTTCTTTTATCATCAAGTAGGCTTATTCAGCATCACTTGTATTGAAAGGAAGCTTCTTTTTAGGTTTTAGACTGTTGTAATTGCATAGATATAAAGAGGGAAGTACGGCTTGGCACTTAATTCTCTGTGCTTGTCTTACACAGTTGTCAGCATGTGGTCTTGGGAGAGCCCAGCACAGTGTAGTTTTGTTTGCTCCAGTCCGTAGTTTGTCTTGCAGTGGATAAGAGACTGCAGCTAGCAATAAGCTGGCTATTGCAGTAATTTAATTCTTAAATTGAATCTTAGGCAAAAGGCAGAAGTACTTGAATTGACGAGTCCATCAGTTTCTAGTTTCATAAATGAAGGTGTAAAGCTGTCATTCTTAAAGCATTGCCTTCTGTCTAACGTGTTTGCCCCTTCCCTTGTGCGCAGCCCTGTTGTTGAGACTTGCCCAGTGATGCATAATCTTCAGTTTATAGTTTTGCTATCCATCACTGTCAAAGCGTGAGCGTGCCTATGTAGAGGTAAAAGTGAAATTATTGTTGAGCAATAGCCTGAGTTAAAATATTATGTTTTTCTCTGCGTTGATGAGTATGCCTCTTACAGCACTCATCAGTGCAGTATTTGCCTTTTTCAGGAATCTGATAGATTTTTCTTCAAAGCTGCCGGTGTTGTCTTTGTATGCCAGCTGAATCTGGGCTGCATGCAGTTCTGTGAACAGGTTATGTGTGCTATTGAGAACAGGGATAGCTACTTCAGAGCTCATCACTGTACTTGGATAGAATGAGAAATGATATTAAAGCCCTGGCCATGTTTCCAAAGGGCTGGGAGGTTTACTAAGTCTTTGCTTACTGAAGTTGAAGTGTGTATTTTTAAACAGATTCCTCTATAGAGAATGAAGCTGTTGAGCATTGTTTTCTGAAATAAGTCCCCTGTAGCTGTATTTCACAAGAACATGAAACTGTTCAAAACAGATGTGAGCCTCATTTATTAATGGCAGAATTAGTTTGTTTTTAATTTGAGTTCTTATTTTTTTTCTCCTTTTTTTTTGTAAATACTCCACCCATCCACTTAGGCACAGGAGCCTCATGCTCAAACTCTAATCCAAACTAAGAAACCTTCAATCCCAAACTATGTGATTTTATTTTTTTTTTCCTAAACTGAATTTTTATGATGTCTTTTTGTGTGTGTTAACAGTTTAATCTCAGCAGAGCTCTGGAATTAGTCTTTGGCAATTAGCTCTATAGGGGAACAGAGTTAAAAAAAGCCCTCAGTTCAGCTGTTTTTCCCCAGGATTGGAAAAAGTATTTAAAAAAAATTAGTACGTGGATTGCAAACAAGTATAATGGTGATTTTTACTATCTTAGTTGCTTCAGAGACTGGAAAGGTTAAGTTTTCCACTAGTTTTTAGTTCACACAAGACCTGGTGTTCAGAAGGGCCGTCTTCTAAGCATCTATGAAGTATTTGAAGGCTTAAAAATGAATAAAAATTTGTGTTGTTTTTGGGTTCCTCATAGGTCTCTTATTTATGTGTTCTGAAGTCTGTGTCATTTGGTCACTGTTAGTGACACTTGCTCATGTCTTCATTGCATAAGCTATTTCTTAAATCTTCGGTGTCATCCTTCCTGTCGCTGCCAGGTGTCCAGATAGTATACTGTTAGGTAGTTAACGCTTTGCTAACTGCCGCTATGTGATTTCCCAAATCCTGTAATCTGGATGGGTTTATTTACATACAGAATTAAATTAAGATCAAATTACTTGCGGAGATTGGTACTCCAAAAAGGCATCAGTACAGAAATAGGTTGTTAAACATCCTTGTACACCAGGAGTCAAATGAGGCTTCCTCCCTGTAGGTCCCTACAGTTTTCCCTTACTCTTAAACCAGAATTACTTTTGTATGTTAGACGTGCATGTAGTTCGTTAAGCAATGTCTGATACATTCCTTGATGGTACAAATGCTGAATATGACATTAACTGCAGACTTTTCACTGTAGAAAAGTTAGATTTTCCTGAGGATGTTTGGTATTGGCAAATCGTCTTGTTGTTTTACTTGTCTGTGGCTATTTCTTTTACAGAAAAAAAAATAATTGCAGTTTCTGTATCAGGGTAGCTGTCTTACAGTAAAGTGCCATCAGGCAAGAGTCTACGAGTTGTCACAGAGACTAGTGGCAGAAAGTATCTTGTTTTGTGTTTTAATCTCGAGGTAACTGGCGCTATGAAGTCTTTTGTTGTGAAAACGGTATGCTGAACTGTTTTTCTGGTCATAGATTCTACTTTAGGCAGAGACTGCTGAACTGTTTCACCTCTTAGATATGCTAACAAATGTCCTTAGGAAATCAGGTTGAACTTAGATTATCTGTCTCCAGCAAATTTGGGGTATTTAGTGCACCATCACTAGAAAGAGGAGTGTTACAAGCTGCTACTTTCAATTTTGTTATATCTTCTTATACCTCTTTTCTCCAGAAGTATCTGTCCATTCAGCTTCTTAGTTTTGGGAATGGCATGTGAAGTAAAGTATCTTGCGTCATTTGCTGATTTTTCAGGATAGGTTATTCAATATTAATTCTTTCTTACGGTATAAGGGGTACTCATCATGTAGTTTTCCGACTTACAGACTTTACTTGGTACTACCACAATCATTAGTGAAAGCTTAAGGCTTCAGTACTCAGTATTGGTGCCATTCTACATGTGATAGTATCAAGTAAAAGATGATCACAGGTTGCCTTTGATCGCAGGGAAAAGGGAGTTTTCTGGTCTGCTGGGGGCTGGAGTACAGGAAATAAGACAACTGGTAGTTGTAAAACAGATCCAAGTTCAAAAATAAATTAGTACACCTTAAAACTTGCAAAATAATGTTGCTGAAATGCATGCAAACTCAGGTTAAAAATCTTCAGGTATTGCAGTTTCAGAAAGCACTGGGGCTGCAGTGCTCTTTCAGGTAAAACAGAACTTACTCGAAGAATGTTCGCGTTGCTTTCTTCTGCTGGCACCTGGATGGTGCTTTCACTCCCAGAAGTGGTTTTGTCTAGCACAGGCTTGAAATACTTGCAAGAGGAGGACAGGAGGGAACAGTACAGCTGCTGCTCTGGGCTGTGTGCGTAGGAGCACACTAAATCAGCTGGAGTGACTACAGCTTTCAGGGTGGTATTAGTCCTTCATGTAAAATTCGCAATAAATTTTAACAGATGCATTGATTTAATTTTGACTCTAGTAAGAATCATAATAACTTTTTTTAAAAAGGCCTCAACACATATAAAACTGCCAGCCAAGAAACTTATAAAAATAGTTTTTCCTAGCCTTATAGTTGAATCATTCCGGAATAAATTATGACATTGTAAAGTCTTAGATGTTCCTCTTGTTTCCTTTGCCGATTTCTGCTGTCAAATAATAAAGTGGAAAGAAATACTTCTTAATTTTTCCTTTGGAATGCTCCTGAAAATAAGCTAATAATTTGTTTTTTCTCATTTTGGAATAATGAAGTCTTAAACCCCTATGGTTGCTTGTATAGTGCTCATTTGAGCATGTTTCTAATCCTCTCACCAACCCAACCTCTTAAAATATTTAAGTAATGTTATGTTTCATGCTCAGAAAACTTGAAAAGTGGAGAGTGTGATTATGTTGCAGTAGTTGTAAAGCAGAGCCTCTGATATGATGGAAGTCATTAGTTAAGCACTTGGAGTTTGAAGTGTAGTGATAAACAAACTTTTGATGACTCTGCACCTGCAGCATATTTTCTTCAGTTTAAACAGCTCATTTAGTGGCTGATTGTGGAAACCATTTGAAAGCTGAAAAAAGAAAGCTGCCTTTTCACACCTAGTTATTTCTGCATAGGTAAAGAGAGGACTACACTTAAAATTGAGGGACAAGTTAACCAGAAGCAGTTGGTTCAGTTCGGTTTTCAAGGACTGTGCTTTGTTTTACAAACTTTAGATGTCAAACAAACTAAATAAATGTTTTTCTCCCCTTCATAAGTCTCATAGAAGGCAGATGTGAGTTTTATGTAAGGTGGAATTTGAGATCATTGGCTGTGCACTCCATCCAAAGATGTAAACCATTAGTTTGGAAAACAAACAAACAGACAAAAAAAAAAACCACCCCAAAAAAACCACCACCAAAAAACACCAAAATCAATCAAACAAAATCCAACAAAAAACCTCACCAAACTGACAACATACTGCACGGTGCTTTTTTGATTGAAAAAGTTGGGAGTTTATTTTGCATAATAAAGTAACCACAGGATGTTATCATGCATTAATAGGTTACATTTTATATTCAGGTATTTGTATCAGTGTGATTTAACAGTTGCCAGCTAGTGAGACTTGACCTGGATTTAACAAAACAAACATATTACAGGTGCATAACAAGATTTAAATCAGTGACTTACAGTAATATTTTGTCTACTGATGTAAATTAAAGAATTCCAGTGGAGTTTTGTGCACCATATCTAGGAGCTCTAATTACTAGTCATTTAACTATTGCAATTATAACCTTATTTTAAAACTACTGTGGTGATGCTTCTTTCTATGTCTTCTCTCCCTTTCAGAAGACTGAGGAGTACAGCTTTAAGTACAGAAATCTCAACTGTCATTAAACATTTACCTTTTGTTTACTCTCTCGTGTGTTTTAGCTTGAATCGGGTTTCTTCTTGTGTGCTAATTGTGGTAATGTTCCCTTAAGGCAGGTGAATTGCTTTCCCTCCTTGTCTTGAGAGTGGAGCTTGTGGCAAAGCAAATTCTGATGATAAAATGCTTGCAGATAACTGTTGGAATTAGCTTGGCAAGGGTGAGTGATCACTTAACTCACCCACAGTAGGAACAGAGGTGAAATCGGGCTGTATCCATCCAGTGCAGACCTATACTTGAAAGAAATTATTGTAGGTAGAAAAAAAAAAAAAGAGGGAAAATAAAATCCAAAACCAAACTCCCCCGACCGGTTGGAATCAGTGTAGGAATTGCTCCTGCAGTGAGGAACCAGCTTGTGTGTGATAAAAATAATATAAAAGCCTGGTCTTCTGAATCAAACTTTTTAGTAAGACTTTGGCCATGCTTCCCCCATCAGTTTAGCTTAGCAGGCATGACATTAAACAAGTAGTAGGAAAATCATCTGACACCAGCATATAAAATTGTGGTACTGCTTGGCAGAGGTGATTTAGAGCTTGTACCAACCACTTTTCTGTCTTGCAGACTCAATTTATGCCGTAATACTGAGGATTGCAGGGACCTTATGTTGTTCCCAGGGGTGCTGCCTCTTCAAGTCTTTCTTCCCTACAGCAAGCAGGGGACCAGCGTTGGCCAAAGCCACATCGTGTTGTTAAGGGATGGTTAATAAAGGCTTTGAACAGATGCCATTAGAGCCTGTCCTCTGAGGACAGCTTATACCACTCCCATGTGTATAAACTGTGTGTGATCCTGACTGCTGACAGGAGGCTAGTCATTCACTGCTGCAAGAGAAGCATTTCAATGCAGCTACTTTTTTTTCTTATCTTCTGTCTAATTTTTGCTTGGGGGAGCCCTTGTTCTGGGTCAAACCCAGGATAGTCAAACATGCCAGCCCTGTCCTCGTGTGTTGTTGGTGCAAATACACGCTCTGTGTGAGCTACTGTTGAGACATCACTCTCATGCTGAGGAAGTGTAGGATTTCGGGGTAGTCTTTACAAATTTCTTTTTCATGAATCCGAGAATGGTAGTGACTCTACAGAGCCAGCAAGTGAAAGTATTTTTCTAGTTGACTTCATTGCAGTGTAATTATTCCTGATAATATAGTAGTTTTCCTATTGGCTAGTGCTGTTTTTAGAACTGAAAGGTTTTTTCTTATGCCCCAAAATAATGTCAATCTCTATTTTTTTAGTATACCTGAAGTTTCTGTTATCCTCTGTAAGGACTGGCAATTACAGTTGTTTGCCCCTGTTTTCTCCTGATTCACTTGTCTTGAAAGTTTGCATGCAGTAAGCAGCTGTGGACTTTGCATCACAAACTGTATTGTTTGCACCTTTCTAACGGTGGTATGAAGAGCATATGAAGGAGGCGGAAAAACCTTCTGCTAAGGGCACTGACTCAGTCTATGGATGGAGTATGGTACATGAAGTTCTCTGTCTGCAGTGTGAATTTGTCACAGATTGCACCAAAAGATTTTCTTCGCTCTTGACCCAGTCTGCTGAAGTAACTCTCAAAGCTGTTTCCCGGGCAATTCTTTGTCAAAAACCTCCAGAAGATTATGATTCAGCCCACCTACCTGTGACAGTGATGCAGGCAGGAGCAGAGTTGCTGCACTCCTTGCTTAAGGTCTAGGCTTGATTCTTGGGCTACAGTTGAGCGTAAGCTGGGGTTCTTCGAGCTGTGAAGCAACCGGAGAGCAGAAGTGTCTCTGGTGTAAATGTGCTTGGTGGCTGAGCAAAAGTGTGTCAGTCCAGCCTGGCTTGCACAGCCTTCGTGGCAGGATTGTTGAAGAACAGTGTGTTATCCCAAAAATTCTGCAGCCTGAATTGCTAGCCAAGAACTTACAGAAGAGGATTCCTGCAAACTAGAAAAATAAGGGTTCAGTGAACCATTTTGTTCAGATTTTGTTGAAGTATAAGGGGTAGGTTATCTTCTGCAGTCCCTGATAGCTCTGAAGTGTGAACATGACTGTAAATGTTGCAGTTTGCCCCCTGTAGCAAACAGTTTGGCAAACCAGGGCAGAAGGTGAGCACAGAGGTGTGAGTGCCTCTGGCTCTTGCTGCTGAGCAACTCGCAAGAGACCCTGGGCAGTTCTTTGTGTCTCTCTGGTGTGCGGCACATCCATCCCTCGGTGCAGTGTGTATATCCCTCCTGCGTACATCCCTCCCTTTGTCTCTTCCTGAGAGATGATTTTGTGTGACAGCACCGCGTGACAGTTTCTGTACTAAGCCTTGAATCTGTGCTAAAGGTTGGTTGCTTTCTAACTCTGAAAATAGGATTAGTGCCCCTTGCTTTATCTGTTTGAATGACCTTAAATTTTACCTTCTTTCAGGATTTTAAATTACTTTTGCATTCCTGTGAACAGTTGTTCGGTTCTCCCAGCAAGCCTGTCCTTCCTGCTGTGCTGGTTATGGTAACTACGTTTTGCACAGTGGGGGGGAAATGGGTGCAAATTTGGAAAAGCTTGATGCTGTAGTAAAAATTGCTTGATATTTGTGGATCTAAAAGAAATCACAAGGAACCTACCCGGAACTACTTTTTTTATGCAGATTTTTTTCCCTGAGCCCATTGGTAACAGCTGTTTCCCCTCAGCCACATTCACTTTATATACCCATAAGGCCTCCATGGTCTCAGTCCTGTATAAGTGTGTATTAGCAAATTGGAATACAGATTTAGTTGCAATGAGTGTAAGGCTTTTGAAGCCTGAAAGGTAACAAAGCTCAAACTTTTTTGGCTGTCCTCTGTTTGCTCTTTCTTTTTGTGTTTTGGATCTGGTTGTGATACTTAGATACAGGCAGAGATGGCTTTGGAGAGAGTCTTGTCTGCTGTAGCTGCCTAGCTTTCCACTTTCCTGTTTGGACCCCATTATGGGCTGTGGAAAGTGATTCTGGGCTAGTTTTGAGGCGAGAGCAGGAGGAATAAATACTTTTTGACAGCAAGGCAGTATTGCATGACCACAGCTGGGAGTGAAGTGGGCATACACAATATAAAATTGCACGTGCTTCCAACGGAGCTTTATTACCTACCTAGAGTGTCCTGGAGCTTTCCTGAGCCCCACAGTGCTTGCTGTGTGGATTTTTGCCTAGATCCTTCTCTCAGCCTGATCCTGGCCTCATGATATACAGAGACTTAATGGGCCATGGCTTTTGAAACTTGAGGCAAAGGTGTATCTTCAGTTTTTGCCACAGCTTTACAGATGTACCTGCAGTGTGTAGCTTTGTTCATTTGTGTGGGTGTAGACTCATAAGGCAACAGGAAAAAAATTGCTGCAACTATTTCTACCCCAGTAAGGGAAGGGGGGAATGTTGGTATGCAAGGTACTCAAATTCCGAATGGAGGAGGCTATGGAAAGCAAGTAGTTCTATTCATAAAAGAATGTAGCCTTATGAGAATAAATATCACTAGGGACAAGAACAGGGTTGCTCTTACCTTGTTCCCTTAAGCGACTGCTCTGGCCTTCCCTCTTCCCTGCCAGCACAGCAGCATTTTGAGCTGTGCACTGGTGCTGGTAATTTCCCTGAAGTTTTAAACTTGCTGTTGTGTTTCATTCTGCTTTGTTAGTGGAAACATACTAATGGGTTTCAGCCTCTGACTCTTATTTATACAATTACAGGAGAATGTTTTATAGCTTGGGAATTCCTGGAAACACATGTTTCTGTTCACATTGAACTTTTTTAGGTTTTGAATGCAAATAATGGATTGAAACTTCATTGTTGCATCTCTGTTGGGAGCCCTTTGGCATGTGTAATAGCAGCTATTAATTTAGCCTTTCTGTACAGATCAAACATGTATTTTCATGCATTATAAGGCTTCCTCGGTCTTATCCTTTGTGTAATATCTGCTGTAATTCTACTTGCAGTGATTTTATGCATTTGTAACACAGCAGCTAAGATCTGCTGCAGAATAGGCATATGTGAGTGTGCCACCTCTTTCAGAAGAGGCCAAGTAAAAGGCACTGACAGGTCATTAAACTTGCTGCTGCTGTCTACACTGTTAGTTGTTTTGCTACAAAATGCTTGCAGTGCAGCAGTTTCTTAAGGTCAGCATCCCTTTATACCACATAGCTATCTCAATCACTAAAACATTAATTACCCACAGAGTATTAGGTACTTCCCCAGCAGGTGGAAAAATGAGGTGCACAGAAAATAAGTGATTAATCCAGTGTGGCTGAAAAAAATTGAAAGGCTCAAAACGTGCACTGAAGAGTATCTGTCCTCTTGCTGCATAGGCTCTTGCAGCACATCTTGCTTACCTACCCAGCTTCTGCAAGTTGGTTTAGATTGATGAAATGCCAGCAGTGACATTTGCTTCAGGATGACTTCATGTCCCAGAGGCTTCAGTAATGCAAGATAGGAGTGGTCAGTCTGGTTTTGGGTTGGTGGGTGGTGGGGTTTTTTTTTCTGTCCTCCTTAACCTATGCTGTTAAAGTTTGGGACAGGTAAATGAGTGTACAGCTTGGCTTGCCGGCTTGGTCCTGTGCCTGCCATACTCTCTCAGTTCTGTCACATTGTTTATGTCTATTCCTTAGATTGAAGTTGCCTCGGGGTTTCAGTGGAGCAGACGGTGTGCTGATCTCGTTTTGCAAACTTTGTGTTTTTAAAAAGCTGTGCAAGGTCCTTGCTTTCATAGTAAAACTTTGCTGGAGTGTGAGTGAAACGTCTCAAGAAGTTGGTAGGAGCTATTCTGAAAGACAAAGAATGGAAGAATTCATTTCTTCCACCCCAGTTCATCACCAAGTTGTGCCACAGGTTTCTTCCTTTCCCTGTGTTCAACAGGAAGGAATACAAGGCCTTCAAATGACAAGATTAATGAAGAATGCAGTAACTAAGGGGCCTGTCTTGTTCTGAAGCCGTTTCACAGCACAGTCATTCTAAGGGTCAAGACATAATATCTGTCTGTCCCTGTAGTATCTTTTGCCTCAAGTAACTGCTGAAGTGTGGGGAGGGCTTGTATGGTCGTTGGTTTTACTCGTTTCCATCAAAAGTACTGAGTTTTCAAGCTTTGGCAGAATTGGATACCATGTGGTGTGATCAATTCTGGCTCAGCCCAGAAGGAGTTTTGTCTCTGAGCAACTATAGCCTGGAAAATAGGTTGACTCAAATCTGTTCAGTAGTGATATATTTCTTCATTTCACCCTTAAAAAAAGGAAGAATGCACTCTGGTGGAGTCTTAATTTAGCCAGTTCATCCTTCCTAAGGCAGGAACTTTATTACTATTCTGCTGTACTTTTCCAGGCTCCCTTTTCACGAAGCTTTCACGCTGGGGGGGGGGGGGGGGGGGGGGGGGGGGGGGGGGGGGGGGGGGGGGGGGGGGGGGGGGGG
>JAVJGJ010000002.1:5172837-5220582 GCA_035590215.1 Microhierax caerulescens
TTCCCCCCCCCCCCCCCCCCCCCCCCATTTTTTCCCTTGTATGATTGGAAAATGAATGAATGAGAATCTAAATTCAGAACCAAAAGCTGCCTTATGTATTCACCTTGTGCTTAGTCAAAATTAATTTTTTGTTTTGCAGTAAACTATAAAACTCAGATTTTTATTCTGGTTTATGGAGGGAAATGGTGAGCACTGTTCGAGTGTCAGCCTCCCTGAAGTGGTGTACCTGACCCAACACCTGAAGTGAAATAAGTTTGCGATAGCATAGTCATTGTGCTTCATTTGAATTTGACTTCAAGAAGAATTTTAAGGATTTAGAAATAGCTTTCTGTGGCAATGTTGGTTGTGGAGATGTCTTTCAGCATGGGTAAAGGGTTGTGTGTCAGGTTGCTTTTGAAAGGTCTATCTGTGCCATTAAGCGTGGCACTGAGGAAGCAGAAGCCTGGCAGTCTTGTTTCAGTATTATTGTAGTTTCTTCCCTTTCTTGACACCTGCTGAGAACTCAGGTCCTGCTGCTTTTATTGAATTTCATGCCTAGGTTATGTGGGACTCCAGTCATGGTCTTGGTGAGTCGCGCTCATTTCAGGATTCCAAATGTTTTTCAGTCAGCTATTGGAGAAATAAAACAGCACAGCAAACAGACCTGCAATACCTTTCCAAGGTAAATCGCCTATGTGTATTCTGTAGTTGTGTAAATAGGGCCATTAGGCCAGTAAGTGACACATCCAGTTTCACATGGAATGTTTATTTTAGGTTATGGTTTTCTGCTCCAGTGTATCATCTACAATACCGTAATTTCTCTCTGAACAGTGCCTTCTGGGTATGTTTTTCTGCTTTTGAAGCTTATAGCTGTGTATAGATGTTTTCCAGTTTCTGTATCTTTCATAGCTATAGTTCTGTTTTCAGTCTGCCCTGCTGTATTGGGAAGGTGGTTGTCTCCAACACCTGGATGCAGTTTTGTTTTCTGTTGAGTAAGTAGCTTTTCCTCCCACTTTTTGGGGCTACAGCAATGGCAATCCATTCCAACAAACTTCAGAAACACTGTGTAATCAATTACTGGAATACCATGATCACACTGTGATTTCTTCCAACTGGAATACAAATATTTAAACCTCCTCCAGACTGATTAGGTGGGATTACTGTACATACCTTTAAATTGTTAAAACATGTAAAGTCAGATAACTAGTCCAAGTAATAGCCTACCTTAACAGTGAGGATCCTAATGCCCTATGCATCGGGCTGTGCCACTTTCTTCATGTGGTTGCTATTCTGAGTCATATGGGATCTACAGATGGGCTTTTTCATCTCTGCACAGTGGTTGCTTTCTCAGGTGAACAGTTTATAAATTGATCAGAACCTCACAGAGCAACCTTTACATGTGGGTTTACTGTTGCCTGTTTATGTAACCTGTTCACCCTGTCACTATTCATGTTAAAGATCTTGGGTAATGATGAAATGTTAGTCTTTCTATGTGCTGATATAATCAATATATTGTAAAAGTTAGGGCAACACTAAACCATTTTGATCACCTGCCTAAGACGAAATGACATATTCTTTGCCAGGGATATGAAGAGTATTTTACACACCTTGAACTACATTCAGATGTTTGAACATTTGTAGCACTTCTTGACATCATTTCAGCAAATGAGCCTTGATAACTTCAATAGTATTTTTATACCCAACATAGCAGAAATTGAACTCTAGAAGTAATATGAATTCGCAAAATAAATGGCAACAAATGATAAAACTTGAGTAACTTGAAAATAAGAGGCCTTTTTCTGATGATCTGCAGTTTTAAGATGACTGTTTTGAGGCCAGCCTGTGGGGAAGGAGAAACATCAGTAGCAGTGTTTCATTTAGGTTGTCCAGAGTCTTTTTGCTGTTGTTTCCTCAATGCTTTCTCAAGAGGTGAGGAGGAAATCAGGCTAAATAGTAAAAGAACTGCTGCTGTGGAGTAAGCGGTCTAACATAGAGGTGGTGTTTCAACTGAGAAGGAACTAATCATTTCTCAAGTGACAGGAAGGTTCATGAGAAGTTTTTGAACTTGACCAGCTTTTGAACCTAATCCAGTGTTACTGAATTACCTTTCTTTCAGCCGTATAAATTAGCAGGGGAACTGGAGAATTCTGCTTTTTTTTTTTTTTTTTTTTTTAAGACTTTCTTCTCCTTTCCAGAGGAGAAATTGAAAAGACCCTGCTAGTTTCATCATGCATGTTCTCTATGGTGATAGTAAAGGACTTCTTGCTTATGCCTCAGGTTCAGGATAGCTGAATGTACCAGTAGTAGAGCGCTATGCTCACCAGACCAATGATCCTGAAAACATCTTGAGAGCTCGTATGCTTCTCTTGTAAAGATTAAGTAATATTGAGACACTGGACTTAAATTGGAACAGAGATTTCAGCCACTCGTCTGAAGCAGAAGTGTTACTGGAGTAACAAGTTAAAAATGTTTGGGTTTTTTTTTGTTGTTGCTAGGGTGATGCATGTTTTCATGCTGTGTCTTCAGATTTGGGCACAGATTTCAGTCCCAAGATTAAGGTGGCTTAAAAGGTGTTTTGGGACATCAGTTTAGAGAAGCACTGAGATGAGGCTTCAAACTGATAAAATACCAGCATAAATATCAGTTGAGGTATTTCTGGGCTGTCTGATGAGAAGAAAAGCAGTTGAGGTGTTGGTGGAACCAGAAATAAAATACAAAAAGTCCTTGTCCCCAGAACCTAGTAGAAGATTTCAAAAGAACAAAGACTGCTGGCAGAAACCTTTCTGTAAGCAGGTTAATGAAGTATTCAAATTGTGCTCACAAAACTTACAGGAACATGAACTGAAAGACAGCAAATAGGGAAGGCTAATAGATTTATCTTTAAAAGCTACTGTTGACCAGAAATTGGGGTTACCAGGTGTTAATTTGCCAGCTATCTCACTTAATTTAAGAGAAATGAGAAGAAACCAGAGAAGAAACCATCTTCCCCCCCCCCCAGTTCTTAAATGGGATAAAAAGGAAGTGGGGTAAAAGTGGGCGGTGGAAGTGGGATAAAATAGCATCTATAGCAATCCTCTACCATGTGCCAGCAACACTCTCCCAAATAATATTGATAGATGTACTAATTGGGCATATGAGAACTTATGCCCCTTTCCCTGCTTTCAGTATTTTATTAGGAAAGTTGCTGTCAAAACTGAAATATTCATGTAGAAAGTAGGTCTGCTTCCCCTGATTGTGATATGTAAGTAATCCTTTTTGGGGATGGGTTGCAGAAAAGGGTGTTCAAAAGTGTTTTAAAAGCAAATTAATTTTTCTCATGAATTAAAACAGTATAGTCCACATAATTGTTTTGTCACCAGACTAATCTATTAAGCCAGGGTCATTCTCGTTATGAAAGGAGACTGCTCGCCTTTGCTGTATCTGTTCTTGTAATGCTGTAGTTAGAGATGCCTAACCTTTTACAGCTCTGTTCCTGGATAAAGAATAAAACTGCACTGTTCCAGTAATATATATGTACAAGTATTACAAGTAGGGTTATGACTCAGCCTTTCCCCAGAGACTTAGCTGTGGAGTGAAGGTGGTTGGGGGGGGGGGCCGACACACAAAACAGCCACAGACCAAAAGTGCTTAGAATTTCCCGTCCTTAAATCAGGCATCTTTGTAATTAAACAGAGTTGAAAGATGAATCAACATACAAAAATGTGGAGCTGCTCGTGATTGTTGGAGGTACAGGGAGAATGGCAGGAATAGTACAGGGACTGCGGTAATCTTTTGGAGATGTACCAGGCTCAGCATTAACAGACAGAGATCCAGTGCCAGAGACATCAAGCTTTCTAGAACAGAAGAGATGCCAAAAGCTTTGTTTGGATTAGAGGATACTGAAGGGAAAGCCTTAGGAGTAATGGATCCTTGTTCAGTGAGCATAACCCTTGTCCCCGCTGTAACCTTGATGCTGGAGAGAGACGTTTCAATTTCTGAAATCTTTAAATATCACATGAGCTTTTAGGGGTTTGAACTTTGCTCACAGGAGACAGTGGATTTAAGTAATGGTCTTAGAGAAGGAATAGTCTTTATCTCCTTGTTTAGTGTTAGAGGGAGCAGACATACTTAATGGAAGACATAAAAGGCAGGAAACAAATCTGAATGTGTGATAATGTCAGACCTTATTCTGTAGCTCATGTGAGGCTGGACCTGTTCAGCTGCTAATCAGCTGCAAGCTGGGAGTTACCGGAGGCTGGAAGATTCTTCCAGGAATCGATATGCTAAATTTATCAAAGAAGATATATTAGAGACAGGATCACTTCCATTGATTGCTTCTGTGTTGGTGAGGTTTGGTGTGAGGTAGCCTACTGTATCTTAAAGTTTTGTTCACAATTCAGTCATCTGTTGCCTGTGTAATTCAGTTGGAGGTGATGCTATATTGGTTTCTTGAAGTGGGTACACAATCTGGAGTGAAATGGCTAAATTTGTTTCATGTCAGCCACCAAATAACCACGAACTTGAACTCCTAGATAAAGCCAGGCTGGAACAAAGCATATTTGTGTGATACACAAAAAACGTAATTCATCCTTTTTAATGGCCCAGTCTCCTGAAACTCATCCAGCTCCACCCTCAAAAAAAAGACAAACAGCTTTCATGCCTTACGAAGATACAAGTATGTCAGCTTAAGAAAATTTAATAAATGCTTTTGAAGTCTTCGTTCTTAACCTAACTCGTGGCATTCTGTCAGAAAGCAACAGCGTGGAGCCTGAATACCAGGCAAATATTCCAGAATAATTTAATGCTTGGGAGACATGCCTGGGAGGTAGTACACTTACCTCCATGGAAGTACTGAATTTAAAGTGTTGTCCAGTGTGGGAGGCCAAGTACCTATCCAGCCTTGACCGCACTTGGCTGAAAGCTCTCCTGACAGTTTTTCTCTTCTGCTTTCAGTACCATGGGCACGACCCCTGTTCTACCAGTGCTCTGGCCTGCGTTTCAGCCAGAGTACCTCTGTGAAAGCCCTTCCTGCTAGGAACCCTTTGGTAGAAGGCAAAGGAAAGCTGAGTGCTGACAAATAATAGCAAGCAGAGCTAGTTTAACTGGTCAGGCACTTTTTTTTTTGTTGTTGTTGTTGCTGTACCAGACTTTTAATTGTCTGAAAATACCAAATTATTGTAAGCAGTGCAGAGTATTGAGGAAATAGATGTCTGACTCCGATGTTTCCAGGGTATAGCCCTGGAACTACTTTTTAAGAGCAAATATTAATTTCAGCTGGAAAGCACAAGTCAGCTGGAAGGGAATCTGGTGGTGAAGGTAAAAGACTGTTCTGTTTTCCACGTTTTTGTGTAAAATAATCTTGTGGTTCTAAGCTCTAAAGAGAATAGCACTGAGCCCAGTTGCACATGTTTTCCATCGATTGGTTGGTAGAAAAAAATTGACTCTGTGTCGGTATGTGCCTCGTTACAAAGCAAGTGTGTTATAAAATAAGCTTAAATAGTTTTATGTATAACATCAGGATGGTTTTTCTAGCAATTTGCCTATTCACCAAGTGTAAATAGATGGCTGTTCACTTCAGCTGGTGCTTTAGGAATCAGTGAGTAAACTCTCTGTGGAATAAAACCCAGGCAGTTTGCAAACAGCCTGAGCTTCTAGCTACTGGCTAAACTGAAGAATCCTAAGTGTGAAATGCATTGCGAAAACATTTTTGCCAGTGAAATGTGTGTTGTCCTGGTGAGAAGAAGGGTACTGAGAAATTGCTTCTTGGCAGTCCAGAGAGTGTAGGTGTCCGGTCCCCACACAGTTTGCCAGAGATGCCTGCAAAACTCTGCCTGCTGTGAAATAGATTTTGCTGTTGGTACTTGAAAACTCTTAGGTGTTTTATGCTGTAACATCAAGTGTTCCACATAACCTGCCACATGCCTGTTTATCAAAATATAGAACTAAATCTTGTGCTTTAAATGTATATGCTCTATACACCAGTGCACTAGGAAGTGTCGCCGAGTTCAGGAGGGTTCAGGAGAGATGCAGAAGGCACATTGGAGGTTTGAGTGTCAGCATTCAAACAGTGTTTTACATTGTCTTGCTGCAGGTGTCTGAAAACAGTACCTGAAGTTAAAGAAAGCAATAGATTAAAATCATGTTCTGTTGAAATGTGACTGTGAGTATGTTTCCACTAAAAGCAGTTGAATGTTTTGAGGTTTAAGAGCTGGTGTCAGTTAAGGAGAAAAATGAATTTGTGGCAAAAGACTTGGAGTGAGGAGGACGAGGCTTGTTCCAGGCTCTGTAATGCAATTCCTATGTGACTGGGCAAGTCACAAAATCCTTTTGTTGCAGTTTCCTATTCTTAGTGCAGGGAGAGGCATGGTAACATCTATACAATTAATTAAGCATTAATACCTTAAATCCAAGATCTCTGGTGGAAGTTCTGGTGCTATTATCTGAAAACTGTTGCCAAAGTCAGCGCAGCCTTTTAGGTATCCTGAGGAGCTCACTTAATTTTAGTTGCTTTGAGAAGCATGTTCAAAACAAAACCTGGGGGGAGTCTTTGGGTACGTACATGTTCTTACCAACATTACAGTGACCTTGACTGTAAATGGTAGTGCCTTTTGAGGTGGGTTTGAGGTGCTAGTTCAGCCTCAGCTCCTTCTTGATCTACTTATAAAGAAGATTTAAGGAGCTAAAGATGCTTGTCAGTGAGTTTATTTAAAGTTGAACTATGTTGCTCTTTTCCTGTGCTGGATCTATTTCCTTGGTGCTTTAAAGGACTTTATTGTATAGTACAAGTTGTCACTGAGGATGGGAAGTGTCACTTGGAGTAGAAATTGATACTGGTAAAATTGCTGTGTTCATGTAGATTTACTTGAGTGCCATCTTTCATTTATGACCTGTCACTTAATTGGGCCAGTCCTAACACATGTAGGTGGGTTACCACTGGCACATACTCATTACAGCTGTCATGTTGGATTTTCTTGGTGTGGCTCTTACCAGAGGGAGGCAAGTGTCTCCAGAAGAGAAGCATGAAGAGAGAATTCCTAGTCCTCTTTTCTTTTCACTCTTTACTTTTTTCATTACTCCCCCTTTCCCTTGCTGTGTGCCTGTCATGTCATCCACTCTTGGGGATAAGAATAAGATGATTTTAATGGGGGTGGGGGTGTGAGGTGCTGTTTTTCTCTAGACTAGACATTTGTGGAAGTAGCAGTCTAAATTCTAGGACTCAGCAGGCCTAACATTTCAGCTTTATGCTCTGTTTCTGTATGCTTATGTATAATATATATTATGTATTATGTATAAATACTTACTGGCATAGGAAGCTAGGTTTCCCATCTGCCAAATAAGATTGAACTTGCTATAGCCATACTTATCTATTTAATAAGAAAGGTTGCATTTCTTCAGGGTCTGTAAAGCATTTAAAGGTCATTGAATTAAAGACCATATAAATGCAGCTGTTGCCAATATGAATTAACTTGTGCTACAGGAACAATGAATCCATTTAGGACCTCTCAAAATTTGTAACAAAAATCTTAGTTTCAGTCACAGACAATACTAATATGGGGTGGGGGAAAATGCAGAGGTTGGTAAGGGAGGTGTGGAGTTTTCTCCCAACTTAATTTCTTAATTTTTTTTGCCTCTCTGCTTGCAGATTCTCACAAACACAAAGATAAACACAAAGACCGAGAACACCGGCACAAAGAGCACAAGAAGGACAAGGAAAAAGACCGGGAAAAGTCCAAGCACAGTAATAGGTGAGGAAAAAGTCAATGAAGTCCTCATAGTCTAAAACACTGTTGCACATGCAGTCTTAAAAGACTTACTCTGATATGAGGATGAAATTGCTACATTTTGAGTGTGGTTTATAGGAGTGTAGGTGCTTTAAGCCTAACTTCTGTTAATGCGTGCATTTCCATATGGGTAGTTGAAGTAGTGTATCTTGCAAATGTGAGCCAATACTAATGTATAAAAGATTATTGTAGTTAGTGTTACTAAAGGTGTTGAAAAGTAGTTTAACCCCACTATCATGAAGATCGATTAATTTTGTTCGTGATCTTTTTCGTGTGTAGTTCCACGTGTTTGTCAGAAACGTGGGAGCTCTTTTTGTGTGTTGGTATAAACTGTTTCAGTGTAGGTGAACCTGATGTGATTGCTAAGCCTCCTAACAATTCAGCGTCTGGAAAAATGGTTCTCCAGAACGATGCAGGTGTCCTTGGCCTGCTACCACAATGGCTGGGTATCTCAGTGCTGTGAGGCAGTGTTATGAACTACTGGGCTAGATAGTGAATTTGAAAGGATTGCCTGCTGTTCTGTCTTTTGTGGTTGATACACTACACTGCAGCTGTATGGGGAAGGTGTTTCATGCAAATCACCTGCATAGCATCCACACTGAATATAAGTGCTTATTTATTCTGTGGTGACTTGCAGCACCTCTTGAGGTGGTGGTGAATGCCATGCTCCAGTTGATACTCTAACTTTGGCTGTAAACTGAAGAACCAGGATGTGCAGGTCTGTGGTGATTTGGTACCATGGGGCACAGGGCAAGTATGTCACACAGTGGATGTTACTCAGAAAAGCTTTCCTAGTTGGAATTCCTGACATGCCAGTGCCACAGAGTCTATTTTACAGTGAAACTAGCAAAAAACAGTCCTTGGAGGGTAAGTTTCTGTTGTGACTGACACTTGGTGAATGGCAAATAGTGTTTATGCTACAGCCAGGCAAGTGTGTTATTAACTAATTGCTGTGCAACTGTGATAACACAATCTAAAAATGAATAGAAAACCTTGTGTCAACAGTGATTTCTATTAAAAAGAAGCATGGAAAGGAGGAGAGAGTCTGTGCTAAATAGTGGATTTGTTTTATTTGGGCTACACTTTGAGTTTTCTGTGATCTTTTGGGAAGTTACACAACCTTACAGTTCTATAGTATGTTCTCTTTTTTTGAAAGTAAATGGCTGTGGGGGAATAGAATTTAGGCCAAATAAGTTGCAGCATATACTGGTTTCCACAGCAAAGATTAAATGCTTTGGACACAGTGTTTGGACTTTTTGCTCACATATCTATATTGCCTTGATTTCTGATTTTCATTTTTCTGATATTCAAGTATGTACCCCAAAATTTTCTGTCTTGCATTTCCAAATGTTCATTGCTTCACTTGAAGGAAAAAAAAAACAAAACCAAACAAAAAACCAACAAAACAACACAATCCATACTCCTGCAATCTTAGGAGAGTACATCCTTTTGTAAGGAGTAATGTAAGCACTATCTTTACGTTTCCAGAATTCATTAATGAGTTTGCCTTATTTGTGTAGGAATTAGAAATGGTCAGCAGATTTTTAGCTGGAACAACTAATTATGGCTTATAATGTGAAGCTGCATGCTACTGATCGTGGAAACAATAAATATGAAAACAGTGGAAAGGAGATAAGAATGGCTCATATGTTTTGTGAGGTGTAGTTCATGATACGTAATCGTGCTTTATCTTGAAGTAATTCCTTCTCCCTGCAGTGTTGCCTTGAAATCCCAGTGAGAAAGGCATCGTGTTTTCTAGGCACTGTCCCTAAAGCTTCCAGTCACTTTCATGTATATATTAAGTGTTTATTTGTCTTGTGGACACAACATACTGCATTTTTAAGTCCCATAATAGGATACACCTATGTGGATGGCATGACTGAGTGCACACATGTGCCAGAGGTTTTGTTCAAGGCACGTTTTGGGGAAAGATTCCATAATACTGTGTTGTCTTTCAGGCCCCTACACAAGGTGGGACTTCCCTTCCCTAGGCTGAGCACACATCTTGCGACTGCCACCTTAAAAATGAATGTATTATAGTGCTGAATTGTGAGAACCTGTTGTGAAGGTTGTACTTGGAGAAGACAATGTGTGCAGACACCCGTGTGGCATTCCAGTTGGATCACTCCTTCAGGAGTGATCCAGAACCTTCTCCGCCCCACTCACACTTGGTCACACACAGGGTACATAGCTGTATAAAGCCAGCTGACTTCTAACACAAACTTTTTAGAAATAACTGACCTTGTAATTGAAATGCAAGCATTACTTCCTGAATTCTTTTGATTCAGCTGGCATCTATGTAATTCCATAAATGTAAGTTGTGCCTGTGAGGATTAGATTGTAGGTGACCATTGTCTTGTGAAGGAAGTAGCCCAGCAGTGCATGACGTGGGGGTAGAGGTGGAAGAAGATAGTGGTGAGCAGGGAATTGCTTAGAGAGGAGCTGCTGGAAAAACCTGAATGGAGCACGTACTTGTGGCCGGGCTGCTGGCAAGTGTTCACATGGAAGGTGTTAATCCAAGGATAGCAGAGGCCGGACTGGTGAGTTATGGGACAGGATGGGGAAGGACTGAAGCAAGTTGAGTTTCCATTTGGTTTCTGTTACTACAGTCACAATACCAAAATACTTCCCTGGACAGAGCCAGGATGAACAGAGAAATCTGAATTTTAGGATGGCTGGTGTGACTGTACAGTATCTATTACTATCATACTGCTAAGCAGTTGGGTTGTACTGGGGAAGGGACATTTGTTCACTCTGCCATTTTTAATAGCTTTTAATTTTGTCAGCAATGGGACAGGAATAAATTGCTTTGTGGAAAAATACTGGAGAATTTCCCTATTTTGGGGGGCTCTTACTTGTGATATAACAAGACCAAAAGCAAAATTTTTTTTTTTTTTTTGGGGGGTGGTGGTGGTGGGAAGAAGAGTGAGGGCTCTGCGTACATTTCATTAGTCTGGCTTAGCCCTTTGTAATAGAACCATTCAAAGGGCTGGTTCTAGGTCAAGTTTATATTGATACTTGATTGCAATGGCCATCACTGCTGAGAAAGGTTCCTCGTGCAGAAGTTTATATGGATCTACATGGGACAAGTGCCTCATCAGCTGGGCTTACGAAATGGATACTTGTTCTTCAACCCATCCACTGACTTTCATGACACTGGGCTGGTAAATGGATGTATTCCCCAATGTCACCCAGTTGTGCTTGCAAGCTAACTCAAAGGTGTTGCGTTTTTAGGAGATGGATTCAAAACCCATTGGAAACTCTTGAAAGTTTTTTAAGACAGGTTAGAAAACTTGGTTTCCAAGTTTTTCAAGTGTGCAGCTAGGAAAGTTTTTCTTGATGACACACTTGAATTGGTTTTGGTAACAAAGTCATGTACTGATGGATCTGTTCTCATGATGCTGTCTCTATAGCAAGAGTTTCTTTCAAAAAGCATTTACTTTTTTAGCTGTTGTTCAAATGGTACCTTCACCTTGAAGGGGCACCTTGAGTGTGTTTGGGTTTTGAGTAATATCTGCTAGGTAGCATACTACTGACAGCAAGCTGTCATCAGCAAGTATGCAATGCTTTTTTTGGTAAAAAACCAAAACCAAACAAAACAAACCTCTTCAAGTTCAACAGCTCTTTTAAGCCCTTTGCAGTGAGTTAAGTGGTGAACCTCTTAAGTCACAAGAGATTTACATGGTCACTCCCCCTCTCATTATGACTTGTAGAGACTACTGGGTTGAAGGGCTTGTTTTTATAAACAAAGGTGACAAAGTGCCCCTTCCTAAACCTAGCCCTGCAGCAGTGCCACCACGTTACTGTCCCTCCACTGTGACCATCCAACACCTCCCATCTGCAGCACAAACATCAGCTGAACCCAGTTGCAGGGGTCCACAGCAGACCTCTGAGAGCCTCTGCCCTGCTGAGGATTGTGACAGCTGTTTTAGTAGGGAATATTTCTGCGCAGAAGAATTTGAAGGAGTAAAACCTGCCTGTTTGTACTGAAGTTTCTGTTTGACAATGAAAAACAAGTGAAAAATAGCCATTAGTCCTTTAGAAATTAAACAAAAATTCCAAGGTAACAAGAATGTGGGGTTTTCCAGTGTTTTTTTACCTGTATGGGGAATTCTTAGTGTTCCATAAAAGGTTGTCACCTGTGCCTAAAATAGAAAATTAATCCTTTAGAAAAGTTTTTCTTGGATCAATAGAATTGCATGTAAATCTACAGAAAAGCCATTGTGTATTTCAGAAAAGCTGCTGTGTTATTGCAAAAGTTATGCTGAATCTTTGATAATTCTCAGAGGTTGAATGGTGCTTTAGCAGAAATCCAAGCCATTGTTGTCAGTGAAACTTGGCTCTGTATCTCCATGGCATTTTATACAGAGTGTATGAAGAGTCCCATAATTGCATTCTGAGAAGTACAGTACTGCATTGGACATGGGACACAGTTAAGAGCATTGTCTAGTTGTTTTTGAAGCAGATCGTTTTTAGGTCTGTCTGTAATAATTTTGTCAATTTCATATCCTGCCCTACACTTTAAAAAGGCTTTTAAAATGAAACGTGCATCAAGAAGGCAGAGAAACTTCAATGCAGGAGAATAAATGTTTCCTGTATCCAGACTTTGAAGCATCTAAACTGCCAAGATAAGTCTCAGAAATACCTAAAATAGATATTTTTTTATTTCATATGGCAGAAGTGTGTGGAGTCATATGTAGAACTTCTTAATTTTGCTTCTTGCTTTCCTCTCCCACTCACAAGATGACACTTCTGTATCTTAACCACTCATTTACAGCTGTAGTAAACTGAGAGAGAACATTTGTATGCCTCAGATCTTCTCTGTCACCCCTCAAGGAAAGAAAATGCAAAGCCCACTTAAGAAAAATCCATATCAAAGAATAAATCCACATCGCTATAGAGCAATCTCTATTAAGCAAAATGTTTTCTTTTGCTCCTTTGCTCAGCCCTGTACTTCCCGATCCCCAAAAGAACGTTTCACACACACCCATTAAATATAAATGTCAGTGGTTAAAAAAATAAAATTAAACAAATCTGATGTGGCAATAGGTTTCTGATCTGTGGGAGACAAGTATTTCAAAAAAGTAGAACGTACAAAATAACAAAATAATGGGTCCTTTGAAGCCAAGGCTTGTTAGAGATTAGTTTAGAAGCCTTCACAGCAGCAAGTGTCATTCTGCCAGGTGTCTTGGGCTTTGTGCATGGAGGGTGGGCTGCCGGTAGACTGAGGAGTGCAGGAATGTCTGTGATGGGGCAGGGGAGCAAAGAGGCTGCTCTTGTAGCACTGATCTGTGTTGTCAATGTGACAAGCATCTGAGCCACAGGAAGAAAAATCTTCTGTCAGATTGCATATTTCCTGCGTTTACTAAATCTCTTGTGATCACAGCTTGAGACAAACTGAAGCATGGAACACAGAAGGGATTTATAGACATGATCTTCACTGGCATCATGTAAGTTTTATGGTTTTGCTAGGAAAAACACAGATTCCAGGCATTTGCTAGTCGTGAACAAAGATAAATTTCAGTTCAGACTTCTTGCACATCTCCTCTGATTTATTATGTGATCCTGAACGGTTAAGAATTGTGTGCATAGGGGGCAGAAGGAGGCAGGGGTATCTGATGTAGAGGGGAAAATGCAATTTTAAGAAAGTGTTTCAGCACCCCCTATGCTCTAGCATGCGTGAGATTTTTTTCATTCCCTATTTGAGTGCACCGTTTACCTTGTTGAACTTTCTAACATGTGACACTGCCTTCCAGTAGTAAAAATATTTCCTTTTCATTTAGTAATATACCTGATTCTCACGCATCCGTAGAAGGTACATGCTAAGCCTGATCCTTGTCTCAGTCTGTGAATAGTGTTCTAATTTTTAATATCAGCTGTTGATTAGTCCAGCTTTTTATCTTGTTCCTCTTGCTGAAGGCTTGCTCTGTGAATCTGAAAATTGGTGAAAAGACTTCTTTCAACTCTGGGAAAAGTCATTTCAGGTTTTTCTTTATTATATTGCTGAAATCCCAGCAGAAGGACTGGGGCTCACGTGTTCGTTCCCTGTAATACCATATGATAACACTTTTAACTGTGAGCATAAAATACTGCAAGCCAGCTGAAAACTTGTCTTTTGCTGGTGTGCCTTCTGTTTCTGAAATGCTCCCTGCACAGTCAGCTGTTCTTGGTATGCATTAGTCTGAATATGATCACAGTTTGCCATTAATACTGTGTTACGTCAAACGAGACACAGGCTGCATAACCTATGCTCTGTCCCTATTGTGTTTTTAGATTTCACTAAGATCACAGCTCCCCATTATTTTACGCTTCAGTTGCATTGTAGGAGCTCCTATGTAGGCAAGCAGAGCTCTGCTTGCAGCAGGCTCTGGTGCTTGCTAGTAGCAGATTCCCAGTCATGAGCTAATTACAGCTGAGAATATGAGAGAGGAAATAAAAGACACTTTACATAAAGCATCCTTCCCAGCTTGTGATTTTGAAGCTGGAATGGAAAGGGCCTGGGAAGGGATTATTAATGTACATAAATGGCACCTGAAGAATGCAGTGTTAAATTACTGCAAAGCTGTTGTAGTTTCAAGAAGGAAGCTGTGATCTGCACATCTGCCATTCTTTGGAAACACTTTCCACTTGTGACTTTCCCATGTGATCGGAGCCTCGGCAGCTGCTGCCAGGTGGCTGTTGTCCCTTCCTCTCCTCCTTCCTGCCCTCCAGCAGGCATCCTCACTGGGAAATACAGCCACGTTTTCAAGGGAAGTGGCTTCTTCTGTTGCATTTACTACTTTGTCTGCTTCAGCCTGAGCTCTCCAAGGCCTTCAGATGTCCTTGTTCACACTAAAACTCCTTAAGTGAAAGACGGGTAAGCAAGCTAGCAAAAATGTATTTAGGAAATGCATTTCTACTCATATGGCCTTTCTGTGAACTAAGCCAGTACCATGGGATATCTTCAAATGATGTAATCCCTGGTTCTGCCTGTATTGATACGGTGTCCTGCTGTACTTTGTTACCTTAAAACAAACAAAAAACCCCCCAAAACCCAACAAAACCAACGGTGCAGGTTATCAAAATTAAGTACTTTCAGAGATGTAAAACTCTTAAGTGCTCTTAGTGGTAACTGTAATGGTCTGGGTAAAAGGGAAGATCTTATTTTGTCAGCACAGCTGGGTATTTCTAAAACAGATTGTGAGCAACTGTTCCGTGATCCAGTTGTCTTCAGGCTAACTTGCACTCAACGTTCCATCTATCTTACGGGGGGGTTGCTTGCTGTCCTGCTTCGTTGGCTTCAAGCTGTCTTATCGGCAAAGGGGTGCATGCAGGAAAGGTAACAGGATCCACAGCACTCCAAGAAATTAATTCAGGATAAGTTATCAGGGTGTATGTGGTCTTCAGACCTTTTATATTGGTTGTGGTTGGTCTTTTTAAAGAAAAGTGGTTGGGGTTTTTTTCAGTTTTGAATTGGCCAGGAAGACAGACTTCTGATCTTTAAATTGTTCCCAGTCTCTCCTAATAATAGCTTTGGGGTTGTCTGGAAATAGCTTTCTGATAGAAGGCTGACACTCCTTCTTCAGGGTAAGGATGGCATCCTGTTGCCTTCTCTTTTCTTTTGAGATTAGTGTGGTGGTTAAATTGTGTTCCCCTGGAGGCTCATATAAGTATCTTAGCCAAATGAAAGACCAAAGCAGCTCAGCTTGCTGGCTGAAGTTAATATCTGAGCAACTTGCTTTGCTTTTGGAAGAAAAAAGGTTATTCTTCTCAGGATTGTTGCTTGGGGCCTTTGTTATCAGCATGTTTCCAAATGAGCTTTTCTGGGAGATGCAGATTTCAGGCCCTCTTAGGGAAGAGGAGCACATGCCTTCATTGTTGCACGTGTCAGAAATTTTTGAACCAAGTTGTTGAAGTCAGAGCTGTGGTCCAGTGTCTAGAAACACATAGGACTGACAAACAATCTGCTTACAAAAATGGAAATAAATTTATGGCTTTTTTTGGTTGTTGTGTGTTTTTTTGGTTTTTTGTTTTTTGGGTTTTTTTTTACATTGTCGTGAGTAGCACATGAAATCAGATTTTTATCTGGGGAATTTCTTCTAGTCACCTACCAGGAGCAGCAGCAAGCGGAACCTCAGAGCCTGGCCACCAATACTGTTGTTATGAAAATGAAGCTGCCGTGTGAAACTGGAGACACAGTTTCCTTGGGTTATCTGAGCCCCCTGTTGCTTTGGTGAGAAATTTACTGCTTTGTAGAGCAAAGGGGAAGAATAGTCTTGTGATTAAAAAACAAAGCTTAAAAAAACCCCAAACACCTAAGACTGAGTCAGGAATCCAGATTTCTTGATTCTGACTCTAGTGCTGAAAAATCTGAGCTTTAGATTAGATTGTGTAACAGCTTTTCAATGGTGGCCACTTACTGTCTTTCGAGGGAGGCGTCTTTTGAGCTTCTACTTCAGCAAGCCTAAGTTTTTAGCACTTTTGTCTTTATTCCAGCTGTAGTCTGTAAGCATTCAACATAAAAATTCTCACCGCTTCTTTTAGGCCAATGGGATTTTCTCCCTTTTTCAGCATTAGGTTTGCAGATGTAGATTGTCACCTATTAATTTGCTTTTAATCACATTTTGTGTGCATCTCTGGGCTCTGCAAGTCACGTACTGAAAGCTAGTGCTTTTGGCTGCTAGAGAGGAGTATGGTGCTTTTGAAAACTTAAGCTTTTTTTTTTTTTTTTGCTATTCCGAACTCCCAAGCAACATTTACCTTGGATAACCAACTCCATTGATTGCAGCGTGTACTGTGCTTTGAAGATGCAGATTGAGTAAAACGTGTTATTGCAGGTAGGATTTAAATACCAAATAAGAGCAAGTCAGAAAATAGAAACAAGCAGGCTTGCAGAGAACAAAGTGGGTCAAAGCCTTGCATGTTTGTTCATTATGTATGTTTTTTTTCCTATATGATGATATACCTTTGTAATTGTAAAACTTAAATCTTTGGTGAATGATGTACCTAGCATACAGATAACAGTACAAGATACCAAGTCAGAATTTCCAGGTCTTCCTGAGTTAAAAAGGGATTAATCAATGTGTGGGGTTTGTGTTTTCAGACAGTCAATGAATCTTGTCAGAGCAGAGGAAAATGAAATAGGTGTCTTAAGTCTGAGATACTGATGAATAAACAGGATACAGAAACTGGGATGTCAAATCTGAGCAAGAGTAGCAAGCATCTCCTGGATTTCCAAGATCCAGTGTCAGGATGTTCTGTGTATGTAATTGCATGTCCTGATCTCACAGCACACATAACATGATCTGCTGGGTAAGAATAGTCTGCAGTTGTTGAATCTTCACTTGCAGGCAACATGTGGTGGTGTGCATCTATTTCTAAGAGTGCCAGTTGCCTTTTGATGTTTAGATACTCTTTTACAGTTTTATATGTAGTATGAAGAGGTTGCTAGAGAGTTAAAATGAAACGGGTTTCTCTTCCTACTGATC
This sequence comes from Microhierax caerulescens, assembly GCA_035590215.1. NCBI lineage: Eukaryota > Metazoa > Chordata > Aves > Falconiformes > Falconidae > Microhierax > Microhierax caerulescens. The sequence goes on from JAVJGJ010000002.1 coordinate 5,190,044, forward strand.
TCTTTTAATGCGACACAGTTTGTGAATATACTGACTTCCTTCAGGGATGGATTTTCATGCTTTAGCTGCTTGGGCTTGGAAGGCTGCTGTGTATTTATTGGAGTGTGTGGGACTCTTGAGTTTGAATAATTTAGACCTTTTGCAGGTTCAGGTCCTTTTGTGATAGTGTTATGTGAGGCTCTGAAACTCTCCGCATTGGACTTTACTCGGCAGTTCTACAGCTGGGTGTGGGTTGTTATATTTGTGGCTGTGGCTGCCTTCCTCTTAATCACATGCAAGCTTTATGGGAGCTAGTTAATGTGGTGCTTGTTTTCTGTAGCCATTTAATATCCAACCCTTTTCTAGTCTGGGTTTTATGATAGAAAGAAGACTTGAAGCATATATAGATTTTAAAAATCACACTCCTACCTGGTATTCCCGGCTTGCTGTTTTTCAGGGCTGTGTTCCCCCAGATTGGTTTGGACTTGCACTTGAATATTGAAATAACTGAAATAAGGAAGCTACCTATTTCTAGCAAAGGTTTGCATTGCATTGAATAGTCTTAGGGAGAAGTGGAGTGCATCCCAGATGCAGTAGTGATGGGAGTCAAGTGCTGAGGAAGGAGGAGCATGAGCTGCCAGCGTGAGGAAGGCAACTTGGTGGTGCCTAGCCATGCCCAGTAGAAGAGAGGCTGGTTTCCACTGTGCCTTTCTTTGGTTTGCTTTTAAGCTCAGCATGACCTCGGAGTGCACACAACCTTATAAATGTGTACTGAAGGCCCGTTGAATTGACAGGCTTGGCTTCCACAACAGTGCTGCTAATCCTCATGGCCAGTGCTTGCAGTTTCTAGCACAAGTCTCCTGAGAGCATTTGCTTACTTTCTGGCCCCAAGGATCAGGTCATTCCGTGTCATTTTCATTTGAAAACAGTTGCGTCTTTTTGGTTGATAAGAAAAACTTGAAAATGTGATTCCCAATTTACCTAAATGTATTGGAAATCAGAAGGATGTAGAAAAGGAATAAAAAAGGTTGATTTTTCTTCTCCTTGGGGGTCTTTTTGTCCTCTGTTCTATCTTAAGAATTTTGGGTATTTAAACTCTCAATGCTGTTATCCATAGCACCAGCCCAGATTTTTACCTTTGGTGAGTTCCCATCCTGCATGGCAGGGTCGTCTCAGCCAAGCAGAGCTTGCTTGACCACCGTGGTGAGGCACAGTGATGAAACAGCTCCAACTAAGGACTGCAGCATTATTCCTGCCTTTTCTGTTTGACTTTGCATAAACACAAGGACATCGCGTATCCTGTTTGCTCTGGTTTTCCCATCTGTTTGGGAATAATAGAGATCAGCGGTTTTCTCTTTAAGTTCCAGAGATGAGAGCTGCTACAATGACAAACTGTTGTCTGAGCAAAAGCTGACATGGGCATTGATGGGACTGGCGGCTCTATTCCAGTGACCTTTTACGTGGACTAGGAAAAAGAGGAAAAGCAGAGACAGTGGGAATTCAGCCTAAAGCGTTGAGCTTTAAGTGTAGCAGCTGTGGGTTTCCTCAGCAATCCAGGCTGATGGGGGTTTTCCTGAGGTGGAGCTCTTGGTCTGTGGCCTTGTGGTATGTCCCCCTCCTGTTCCTCTTCCTCCGAGGAGCATGGATGACATGTGACAGGAGACTGGTGGATCTTTCTGTTGAGGTGATCTCTTTATTTTGTAGGGTTTGTAATGATCAAAACCAGTGACTCTTTACTGCTGGAAGCTGTCAGTATTAGTTCTCCTTGTGTTCCCCTCTGCAAACATACTCTTTTGTCTTGCAGTGAGCACAAAGATTCCTCGGAAAAGAAACACAAAGACAAGGAGAAAACCAAACACAAAGATGGCAGCTCAGAGAAACACAAAGACAAACACAAAGATAAAGACAAGGAGAAGAGAAAGGAAGAGAAGGTATGTGTCTCCTGTGGGAGAGACAAGAGGATGGTTCTGGTTTATACTACTGAATGTTACAAACTCAGTAGGTTAGATGTAGCTTATACTTCCAAGTTTTTATCAGCCTGGAGAGAATTATCCCAACGTTTACCCAGAGACTTAAGTTTGTGGAGTGCTAGATAGGAATTTGTAAGGACTTTAGCTGCAGCTGTGGTGAATTACAACAGTTCCACAGTGAAGTTGGGTCGACTAGCTCCACATTTTTTCCCATTACATTTCACTTTGTCAGGGCAGGAAAATCTGTTAGATCATGTTCATTCTGTGCAATTTAACATACATACACAGTTAACTCCAATCTGTTGAAATTGAGGGCCAGAAAATACAGAGTTGGCCATGACTTACAGAAAGTGTTGCCGTTTTGGTGTGTCTTGTAGGTCACTAAAGGCTACAAGGGATGAAGGTGGAGTCACAGTGCCCTTTGGTTCCTTCCACAAGTTAAATATCCTGCCTGTGTTGCATACTGGAAAAATGTAAGTGGTCTGGGCAGCGCTAATCACCTCCTACTTCTTATGTTTTTCAGATGAAATCATCTTCTGGTGATATAAAAATAAAGAAGGAAAAGGAAAATGGCTTCTCCAGGTAAGAATTCAGGTCTAAGATCTGAAAAAAAAATAAATAGCAGTTTGACTTTTCTTAGGTGCTCAGTGTTTGACCACTCTCACTTGGTCTTGGGAAAAAATTGGAATGCTTTTGACCCCTTCAGATAGTATGTTCTCAATTACGGGAATTGGTAACTGATACACTTACGTAGTAACTGGAGCTTGGAGCTATTAAATACCTAAATAAATATCTGCCTGCAGATGATGGATTTGTCCAAGTATGAAGAAGTTGAATTCTGCCAAGGACAGATTGAGCTATGGAAACGTTGGTAGCTGGAGTTGAAAGAACCTCTTGTTACGGAATTGGTACCTGAACCTGCAGGCAGTCTGCTGGAGACAGGGCTTTATAAAGACAGTCCATGTTGCTCTCGAGTGTCCCTTCTGTAAGTGATGCAGCCCTAAGCCTGTGCAGAGGCATGGCAAGCAAAGGGTGCTGGTGTAAAATCAGAAGTACCTTCAGAAAATGCCTAAATATCCAACTCTGTTAAATTCCTGCTAATAATACAGGCTCCTGGACTTAGTTGTATCAGTCATTACTAAGTGGTCTTACTAAAAACTGGAAGTGAGTAGTTGTTTCTGAGTACTTTTTTCTAATAGTTTACCAGCTAAGATCTCTTGTGACTTGTTTAAATGCAGCCATTTGTGATTTTTAAGGTGGTAAATCCAGTCCACTAACTTATTGGAGGTCTGTGGTATGGTGGATGCATGTGTTAGTGTTTATTAGTCCAGGAAAGCTTTCAGTCATGTGCCCAGTTTTATGAATTAAGTTATAAAAAATAAACAAAATCCTTCCAGTCTCACCACGTTCTGTGGACACAGAGAGGCTGGGTGAAGATACCTGTCTAGTCCATGCCTGTTAGTTATTCTTTGTGTATTTTGAATGTGCCCTCTTGACAGGAGTTCATTTTCTTACTCCTATTTAGAAATGCAAACCAAGTAGTTGTGCTTGGCGCAGGGAAGAGGCGCCCTCTCCAGGCCCTTTTGGGGATGCTCTGGAAACAGCAATGATGGCATTTAGGTGTTCCGTGGTGGTGGAGACAGTTAATAATAACTCTTTTCAGCCTCTGCTATTCAGCAGAATTGCATAAATGTGCTAACCTCACCAGGAAAGTTGCGTGTTCTCGTATCAGGGTAACTGGGTGCTCTTTAGGTCCCAAAACATTTTTTTGTGTGTGTGTTTGAGGAAAGCCTGGAGGAATCCATCACAATTGTGCCTTCTTCAGGGCCTGAAGCTGGCTAAGAATAAAGTAATTATTTTATTTTTTTCCTGCTGAAATGTTCTTTTACAAGCTCACCAGAGAAAAAATATCCTCACTCAGATGGTTTTGATTTTCTTCCTTAAGACTGGGTATGATGAGCAATGTTACAGTCTTGGAAACAATGCAAGTCAAGGTTCAGCTTGGTCACGGAGCTCCTTTTTTTAATATAATCACACTTTTTTTTTCCTACTATTACAAAATGTTGCAAAATATTTCACTGTTAAAATAGACTAGATAAAATTCGTAGCAAATTAATGAACAGTAGTTCTAGATTTCTGCCTGGAAGGGAGAATAAATTAAACAAGACAAATACTTTTTTTTTTTCCCATGTTTTGCAACTGTCTGTGTTGCAGACTTGTGTCTTAGTTAATCATAAGCGATGCCACAGAAATGGGGTCTTATAGCAGCACGTATCTGTTTCCCCTGAGTTGTATCTGCCAGCACTGCAGTGGCTTTACAGCTGTGAAAGAGCAAACTGCCTTGTTCTGCTTCATGACACGTTGCCAGCTAAAATAAGACTCCAGAATGTCTCTTGCTGACTGTGATCTACAAAGCATAATGGTGCATTTTTTTTCTCCCACTCCATCCAATTGCGAAATCCATATGTTGACTTGAAAACTGAGTCAATTTGATATAGAAATTGCTGATTGAATATATGAATAGGAAAGTCCAAGATGGCACTCTTTCTACCTGAGTGGAGCAGCACTAAATGCTTCAAAATGCAATTGTGGACTCCTTGAGACATCTTTTTCTTTATGAAGATAAGTGAAATGCTTCTGTGAAATCCAGAAATAATGAGTTTGTTTAAAGGGATAGTATCTCTTGTACTCATACTCTTTTCTTTTTCTTTTTCTTTTTTTTTTCTTTTTTTTTTTTTTTTTAAATTACTGAGGTCTTCGGACATTATGTCTGAAAGTGTTGAACCTAACTTAATATTTGTGGTCTGTTGAAAGGGATGAGATTGTTTGCTTCCCACAGTTTGGACAGTGAAGAGAGAGTGATCAGTTTTAACTTTGCCAAATCTTTGTTTCCTTTTCTGGTTTTCACATGCCTCTGTATTTAGTTGGCAAAAGATTCATGGGAATAGCTTTCAAATCTTTGTTTAGTTGATAATCTTTTCCTCTTATCAGACTCAATAAGGATATTGAGTTGAAACTAAATAATGTCCTCTATTTGACTGTACACATGCATTTCAGTTTTGTGTTAAGTATGTTTGAAAGTGCTGGAAGCTACAGTTGTTTTTACTCAAAACCTCAAAGAAACACAGTGAAATCTGAACAGTTGAAATTGATCTTGATGTTGCTTAAGAAATGGCAAATAAGTAGGCACTGAATGACTCCTTATGCTGTTTGTGGATATTCAGAGAATGATACAGTCCACATCTTGGGGGTCTTAAGATGACAACACATTCCAGGACTGGAAGACATGCCCGTCTTGGAGATGATAATTTCTTAAAACTGAGTTGTTGCTGGTTTCCAGAAAACCTCATATTTGAAATTTAAAACCACTTCTTGGCTTCTTTTTATAGTCCACCTCGTATTAAAGATGAACCAGATGATGATGGGTTTTACATGTCTCCTAAAGAGGACTCCAAACCGCTGAAGAGACCTCGAGAAGATGACGAGTAAGTGGTGTGGCTGCTGGTGATTTAGATGTTTGGCTCTTTAAAAAGATAACATTGAGGGAGAAGGTGGGATTTCAGGCCACCAAGGCAAAAACTTGTTCATGTGGGTGACTGGAGGTCTAAGACCAGACTCCTTATGCTGTTATAAGTCTTCTGTGCAGGTGAAGGATAGTATTTGTGGTGTCAAACGCAAAATATCATTACCTGCTCTGCAGATGGTGCTGTGAGATGTTGCAGTGCTAGTAAATAAAAAAGAAAAAAAAAAAAAACCAACAGAAGGTAGATAGAGAAAGAGCAAGAGAGGTATTTATGCTAGCTAAGTAGCTTCGGATAGTGTGGCCTTACTGGTGGTCTGGAGGTAAAGGGTTGGAAGGGTTTAACCATGGTGGCATTCTGTCCCAGTGTGGTATTTCTCAGTTTCCAAGAGGAGATGGGTGTGACATCCTTTGTGTTATCTTTTGCTGCCCTCTGTTAAACTTTTGTGACCTCCCATCTCGTGTCTGCAATGGAAAGATTAAGAATTTGCCAGTAGTCAATTTTGCTGTTGAACTAGTGGGGGATGCAAAAGGTGAGCCTTGTGGGCAGGTCCCAGACTGATGACTGGAAAAGGAGTTGGGCGTTGAACATGCCACAAAGCTGTTGCCCATTTATCCCATCCCATGTGATCACTGGGAAGCTCAATTCTTCAATCAAGGGATCAATTCTTTTTTTGGATCAATTTTGGATCAATTCTTCATCAAGGGAGATTTTTGCTTCAGCAGTTTGAAACTTGTGGGGAGATGTTCACAGTAACAGCTTACGGGTTTTAGGGTTTTGTAGGCTGTTTTGCTGGATAGGGATTGTTTACTCTTCTAACAGTGGGGCATAAAATTATATTCTTTAGAAATGAAACATGCTAGAAATATTGTGGACTTGTGCACGCTATGTATGACTTCTCTTTATTTTCTTATACTGGAAAATTATTTTCATCAGCTAGTGATTTTGTTTTTACAGTGCTGAGTACAAACCCAAGAAAATCAAAACAGAAGACATCAAGAAAGCAAAGAAAAGGAAACAAGAGGAAGAAGAGGTAATGTGATAGATGAGTTTATTTCTATAATCAAGAAAAGCAAGGCTGACAATTTGGTGTTGGATTACGTAGAGCAGGGGGAGTCTGATTCAAGGATACAGAGGCAGGGGCCAGTTCGGGACGAAGCTGCACGTGGTAGATAACCACCTGTGGTGCAGGTTAACTTGTCTGAGCCACGATGTATACAAAGTCAGGAAAACTTTGTCTCCTACTCTTAAAACAATGGATGGAGAAGATGCCTCCAGGACATGAACTTCAGCCAGTTCCAGGCAATTCACAGTCCTTCTGTTAAGTAGCTAGCAGAGGATAGAGGAGCCTTACTAACAACATCTGGTAATTGCACAGATGATGTAGCACAATTCAGAAGCAGAGGAGATGAAACAGAGCAAAGCTGCTAGAAAGATGCTTAAAGCTTTGAGATGGAGCGTAGAGTGGAAGTCTCTTTGCAGAGGGACTTTACTGAGAGGTTAGCCATAATTTGAGACTAACGAACTATGCTCCACATCTAGCAAAGGTACCCTTCTGAGGCACGTGTTGCAGGCACCTCCTGGCAGCGTGGTTAATTCTTCATTTCAATGGAAGTGTCTCTGGAGTGAGCATATACTAACTAGTACGTTCCCAGAAGCCACCTCACAGTGGTGCAAGTGTGCTCTGTAGCATTTGCCAGACTAGATACGCTAGTGCAGGCCAAAGAGGGTGTTTCTATAATTAAGCAATTGTGTTACTATGGCCCAGGCTCCTCGCTTATCAGGTGAGGCAGAATAACTGACTGTGGGTGCACTTAGCATGCCCCAAGTGCAAAGTAAAAGAATTTAGCTTAAAGCATAAGTGGGACCATCAGCAGATTTTAACTTATAGGATGATCTAAGAGCACATTTACATAGCGAAGCCACAGGAATTCGGTTGTTTGCAGTCAAATTTATATACCCCACGAGACAGTCTTCTAGTTTTAAAACATCTTGTCAGGGAGGGGAGAAGTAGCTTGTTCTAACAGATTCTTCACTCATTTTGCAGGATAGCAAAGCAAAGAAAGCTAAGAGCAAAGATAAGAAAGTCCCTGAAGCAGACAAGAGAAAGAAGCCGAAAAAAGAGGAGGAGCAAAAATGGAAATGGTAACTATATATCAGTGATGTAGGCTACCTCTGCACCTGACCTTTCCCTGTTACTTCCCATGCTGACTGAGTAAGCATATCTGGCTTTCTCTTTCTGTGATTCATGAAGATTTGTTCTGAATAATTGGCTTACTTTTTCTGGTAAGCTCTAAATAAGTATCTCCTTAACTATGTTCATCCCCTGAAGTAGAAGTGAAATACCTTTTTTGGTATACCTAGAACAAGAAACAAGTTGTTTGTGAGGTTGTTTTATGTTGGTTTTTTTTTTTTCTTATCTGTAGAATGTAGAGGCTGCCTGTAATGATCAGATACCAGTATTCTGGTGCCCAGGACCTGCTCCATTCTGACACTCTTCAGAGCAATATGATTACTTGCAGGCTTGGGGGAATATATAAATAGTGTGGAACGATTAACTAGTATTCTGGTAGATCTTATCTGTCTTATATAGAGGGTACAACATGAGTGGATGTCTACCTTTTTATTCTAGCTGGATGTCAACAGTGTGCCTCTCAAAACTGCTCCTGTCCTTGGCACAGACATGAAAGTTGGTCAATGGACTGGTTAAACTTGCATTGTTTGGACAATGGATTTTGAAAATAAGTTTTGAACGGAAAGCCCAGGATCCTAAAGTTGTGCTTTTTTTTTTTTTTAGAACATTTTTAAAATAAATCTGGACTTTGTGGTTCATTTGGAAGACAGGCCTATGCTGCATCAGTGGTGCTCTGTGTAAGAAACCTGCTGGATTTATTTTCTAGCTATCCACAGTGATTTAAGCTGTTGTTACAGCTAGATTTGAGGAGCTATTACTTGTGTGAAATTTGGGCCTTAGTACTTCCCCCAGTTTAATGCATATTTATTCAAAACCATGTGTATTTTCTACACTCTTGTAATCTCCTGTAATGTATTTTTATGCCCTTTTGGAGATGATGTTTTCATGAGTGTTTTATCAGATCATTTGGCTATTTTTAATAGATCTGTAGTGTTGTGGAATGCCTTTGCAATCTTCAATCATTTCAGGTTTAGTCTTCTAACCCTTTATTTTCCCTCTTATTGGTTCATCTTTAAAAGAAAAATTATTCTGTAGTGTTTATAGCGTTTGCATATTTCTTTGTCACAGCTTCCTTAGAACATCAGCACTTGCACAATTTTTTCATACTTGTATGCTCTCTTAAAAATTTGGTTTTCAGGCCCTTCCCCAGAAGTGTCCTGATGGTTTTTTTTTTCTTTTTCCCTGAACAATCCACTTTTTTCTCGATCCCTTGACAACACATTTTTAATGTGCTTTGACATTAACAAACTATAGGGGCATGGAGCAATAGGAAGCTACAAGAAGGTCTTTTTAAGCTTTGGTGATCTGTTGTTGTCTCTTTGGCTTTGCCTCATCTGCCCTTGCCTGTTCTATCTAAATACTCTGTTATCACAGCTCCTTTTTGTTGAAGTCTGTATCCTTCACAGCAAACCTTTACTGGAAAGCTGTGCTGTTCTCACCTGCCTTGGCAGCATGGGCCCTGGTAGCTGTGTTAAGCTCTGCGATTTGTGCTTACCGCTGAGGAAAACCACCTTTGAAAGCATGTTTTGCAAAATTTGGCAGTAGTTAACTGCATCCTTCTGCTGATGTTCCTGTCATCCATCTGCAGCTTTGTATAGCATGTCTTTGCTGGACAGGGTTTCATCTGCACTTGCGTCTCTTAAGGGCATTTCATGTTCCATCTGAGTCAATTTTCTGAAAGTCTGATATCTTTTTTTGGCTGCTTGTTCAAGTGCTTACTGCCTTGAGCGTTTTCATCCTCACTTATGTGAATACTTGATGCTAGACATTCCCAAGGCATTGGCCTTGTTCAGCACTGTGTGGAGCTCTTTTAGAGGTCATTTTCACACCCTGTCAGTATGTGAAGAATATGTGATCCAGAAGTATACCTTATGAGTACTTCTCCCACCTTGTGTTATAGCAAGTTCATTTCCTTGAAATAACATGTCCTGGAGGTATAGTCTGGTTTTTTTTTCCTAAGAATCTTCTCTATTTTCATTCCACTTGAAAAGCCCTCTCAAACTCTACCTTCCTGAGCTGCCCAGCGTTCTTGATAGAATCAACAGGCTTGATACAGGAATTAATCGAGGAACCTATGTGACTGATTAGCACAGTTTCTGCTGAAATCAGTAAGGCAGCTTTCCTAATAGGCCTTGTTCTCCCTGATCCCATGTAATCTTTTGTAGAACATTGCTTTAGGACCAGGAGCTATCTTGGACAGTGTTGTTCTAACAGGTTTTTTTTTTGTTTAAAACCAAATGAGGATGAAAAATTGGTTAAACTCAGAATGCTTACTTTTACTTTTTGTCTTAATAGTTATGCATGAGGTTTAGGAAGGTGGAGGTGGGGTTGGGAATGGCTTATGATCTTTTTGTGGCAAACTTTCTGGTAGCCTTGGGCTTATAAACCACCCATGGACCGTGTGTTTCCTTGTAGCCTTCCCAAAAGGCACAACATGGTTCAGCTATCTATCGAAATGGCTACCTTTCTAGGACTCGTTTTACATGTGCCCTTCATAAAAGAACAAGAATGGGTAGAGGAACAATTTCTCATCAAGTAAATACCTGCATCATAAATCTTAAAAAGACATGGCTGAAAAGCAAGAGTGACAAACTTATCCTGTGAAGTAGTGGCTACTGTGAATGATCCCCACATTTTTTTTCTTACTTGACTAAAAATACTCATTGTGAGAGGGGATAGCTGGGAGGAGAGGCAAATGGTTTAATTTATTTTGCTGGAAGGAGCTTCTGGGTAGAAGAACCTAGGCCTATGTTTGACAAAATATTTAGATGTCTAGCTTCTAATTAATTTAAAAAACAACCATTAGGAATGTAAATATTTGGGATCTAGACTTCAAATGTCAATATTAGTTTCTTATGTAAACATAGTTTACTCAAGCCTTCTTCCCAGCCAGGGACTGAAACTGACATGCAGGTTTTGTACTGATAGCTGGGATTGTGGGCTTTGCTGTTAAAGGTATTACTGTCCTTCTCAATTCAGGGCTAGGGCTGTGGTCAAAGACTGTGTCTTTCTAACTATGTCAAGGTGTTGCATCCCATACAGTTGTTGTTCCTAAATTACTGATGTACAGGCACCAGTGAAGCATTTTGACTGTCTTCTGGCAGAAGCTCTTTTCTCTCTACAGTGCTTATCTTCTGTGCTCTGACCCTCTGAATCTCAGCAGGGATGAAGTGATCTCTATTTGTGTATCACGATTCCTGACATGCATGCAGTACATGTATGCCTTTTCTCAGCTGCTGTTGGACCCAGAATGGGACTGCTCCATAGGGCTGACACTAGAGGGAAGCTTAAACTTTTTTTTTTCTTTCTTTTTGGCTCAACAAAGTTGTCTGGCCAATTCAAAGACTGAGTGCTGTGACAGGTTAATGGTCTTCCAGTTGATTAATCACTAAGGTAAAATAGCCTTTCTCAGCAGGGAATCCTATGCCAGCAGCATGTAGCAGTAATGTTCTGGTAGTCATCAAAGAAGTGTAGAGGGGAGGGGAGGAGTGTGGAATCAGTGGCTCGGGCACACAGGGTACTGGGAATTGGGGGGAGGATACTGGCCTGCTGGGACCCCTTTTCTCTGTAGATAATTTGCTGACCCTGTGAATTTGTTCAGTTGGAATGTGGAATTGGTGCTGCCTACTTTGCTGTGTTGTGATACCCAATGCATCACTTGCAAAACATTTTTACAGAGGTGCTTTCAGGCAGGTTTGCGATTTTCCAATGCTACTCTGTTTTTCTTCAAGTATTGCTTTTCTTACCCAAAGAGTTGGAATGAATTTAAAATAACAGAGCAGGTTTTAGTCTTTCTGTCCAAGCAGGTTTGTTCTCATTTAGGTCATAAATGAACATCTGTTTCTTTATCTCTGTCCTTAATGGCATACTTGTCCACATCTGAAAGCAGCTGCATAATATACTACAATTGTTTGGCTTTGCTGAACAGGCATTCTGGACCTGATGTTAGATCACAGCTGACTCTAATTTGGCATGATCCTAGCTGTTTTACAAGACTGAATTCTTCATTTTCTTAAGTTCTAAGCTTTTTCAGCTGTGTGATTTTTGTGAAAAGAGCAGCCAGTGGGAGGTGAGGATTATGGTGTCATCAGATAACCTGTGACCCAAGGTTCATGGACATGGCTGTGTTAAAAAAAAAAAAAAAAAAAAAAAAAAAAGAAAAAGAAAAAAGAAAAAGAAAAAAAGAAGAAAAAAAAAGGGGGGGGGAACGTGCATTGAGTATTTGTACTTGGTCTGTGCCTGGCAAAGCAATGATTGCTTGCTGATTTCACTTTTTTTAGCATACCCTTATAGCCACATAGTAATAAAATGAAAATTAGGAGCTTAAATTTGTATTGGTTCATATTTCTTTCTTGAAGGTGGGAAGAAGAGCGCTACCCTGAAGGCATTAAATGGAAGTTCCTAGAGCACAAAGGTCCTGTATTTGCTCCACCATACGAACCTCTGCCTGAAAATGTCAAGTTTTATTATGATGGTGAGTTAATCTGTGTTTCCACTTGCTGGGAAGAGAAGTAAACTTTCTAGGGTATTGTGGTGTTCTTCCAGGGACTGAAATGATGAGGAGGTGGTTTTGTTTTAGTGGTTAGCTTAAAAGAAGTTCGTCAACTGCTAAGTGAAGGAATGATCTGTGAAAGTAAAGGAACAGCCTACTGAATTCTGCTAATAGGGTTGACATGGAGGTGAACTTGTTCTCACTCCCTTACAGTGGTAAATCTCTCAGGTTACTTAACAAAATGAGAGTGTTTTACGCCTGAGAGTAGTGGTTTGTAACTAGTAGATTGTAGCTTCTTCATTGCTGGTCACCTTTAGGCTTGCTCTGTTTTCTTTAATGTTCTGAATTGCAACTTCCATCATCCGTGGTGAAATTCATGATCACTTGATAGCATGAGCGGGATGAAAAACAATTGAATTTTGATACAGATGATTAGGATCTTGTAGGAATGCACAGGATGACCCTGACCTCAAGGACACAGCCCTCTGGTGTAAGTCATGGTCCCACTCACTAACCATTGTGTGTGGTAGAACTAATTGATGTGGGATTCTAATGTGCTGGGCTGACTGGTTGTTAGAGGCTCATGTGGAAGGGATTATATGAGGTGATGCCTGCTGGAGATTGGACTTGATGACCCGTGTGCTTCATTTTAGTCCTGTGATCATGTTAAATGAAGGATCAAATTAACCCAGGATTGAATTAAGTGGGAGGCATTTGAAAGGATGAAAATGTAATTTTTGGTGAAGGGGACATCTGTGCATGGGACTCTTCCAGGAGCAACGTGCTGTTTTCATGTGACACGACACAGTGTTTTTAAATACTGAGAAATAGGTGACATTCATTTTCAGCAACAATTTAGTGAAATGAACATTGCATCCTGTTAGAGGCTATCTCCAAGCAAGTAGCACAGTGATCAGGGATGTCTACAGACTTCTTTCTTAGGGTTTCATAAGAACTTGATAAAAGTTGGAAATTTTTTTCCTCTGTTGAAGCATGTATGTTGCCTCTCCTGCTGTCTAGAGAAGGGGAGGGGCAAATTGCACTGTAGCTATCTGTTCAGTGCAGGCAGCAATAAGCTCCCCTCTATCTTGCTGTCATGATTCAAACCCAGCCAGCAACCAGGTACCATATAGCCGCTCACTCCTGTCTCACCCAGAGGGATGGGGAGGAGAATTGGAATATAAAACCTGAGGGTTGAGATAAGAACAATTTAATAGGTAAAGCAGAAGCCATGCATGCAAGCAAAGCAGGACAAAGACTTCATTCACTGTTTTCCATCGGCAGGCAGGTGTTCAGCCATCTCCAGGAAAGCAGGGCTCCATCACGTGTAACTGTTAACTCAGGAAGACAAATGCCACAATGCCAGATGTCCCCTCCTTCCTCCTTCTTCCCCCAGTTTATATACTGACCATGACATCATACAGTATAGAATATCCCTTTGGCCAGTTGGGGTCACCTGTCCTGGCTGTGTCCCCTCCCAATTTCCTGTGCCTCTCCAGTCCTCCAGCTGGCAGGGTCCAAGAAACTGAAAAGTCCTTGACTTAGTATAAACATCACCCAGCAACAACTAAAAACATCAGTGTGCTATCCACATTGTTCTCACACCAAATCCAAACCACAGTGCTGCACCAGCTAATAAGAAGAAAATTAACTCTATCCCAGCTGAAACCAGGATATTAGCCATCTATGTCATGAAATCTCAAGGAAGCACAGGGATTTTTGCAGCCTCTGTCTCAATCATGGCAAAAAATTTATCAGTAGGCTCAACAATTACAGGGTGGACAGAGGGATCTGGCAAATAAAGCAATCACATAAGTCTTCCTTGAGAAACTAGGCAAAAAAATCAGATGTCTGATTTACACAGCAGCTGCTGAGAGCCGCTGTCCGTGCTCACAAGGCATTGTCTAATTTCAAGATTATGCTAGGATGATTTGTAGAGTCCAATAATCACGCTATGGCCGGCCAGCCAGCTGCCGGGCTGCAGGCTGTCACTGGAGGAATCTGTCCCTTGCCCAGTGATTGCGCTGCGGTGGGACTGCCTGTTTTCATCTAACAAAATGACTGCTGGAGCTATTGTTAGTGCCTATAATATCAGACTCAGTAAAGGAGCCTGAAATGCCGAAGCCATCTTTAGAGCTTGACTCTCTGTATGTTTGAGTGGCTGTGTTAACCAGCTGCTGCTCATACTCTGGAGGTGGCTTGAATTTGCATGTTTTTCTCTAGGTGGGGCAAGATAAGAGTGTAGATAGTGGCAGTTGCATTTCAGTCATGGCCATGTGGTCTCTTCTGCTCATTATGTACCCTGGTTGCTCTCTGGTTTTCAGTTTTTAAGTCAGGTTACTAATATTCACACCTCTGGAAGAAATCTCTTTTTCTTTAAACGTACAGCCCTGTCACTGAGAGCCTTTTCAAACCTTTGTAAAAAGAAGGAAATCAAGTCCGATGAAATAACTCTAAGGTGATTAGATAAAGGTGACTGAGCCTTCAGCTATTTGGGAAAAATATCAGTCATTTGAGCCCCATAATATGTTACTAACTCAATAGCCTCTTTCAGGCTAGACTTGAAGCCTGGAAAAACAGTTTCCCTTGCTGTCTCTCCCTTCCCCCATTTCCTGTTAAAAGCAAACAAATGCTGTGGTTTAGGTTGCAGCTTAAAAATTGGCAGAGTTACTGGTGGTTTAATTTAATTGTGGAATATTCTCAGATCATTGGGAGGACCTTTTGCTAATTCCTGTTTTATGGGGATTAATAGATCTTAAGGCTTTATAACTGACTCCCATGCTTTAATTTTAGAGATGACGCAACTTCTAAAAACATGTAGTAAACTAAAAGTGGTGTTTTTTCCAAGAGCATAGAATCAACAGTAGTGTTTCACGTATTCACTTTTGTGGAGTAAAATTGTTGTTAAAATCCACAGGTGTTGACTATCTGCCAGCCTATTGGGACTTTAAGTATTTCTTGCAACTAGCTGGAGATGTGAGCTGCATGCAAAGCCCTTCACAGGGATCACTGGCACCTCGTGTGTTTTGCACCAGGAGTGCAATCTGGCCCACAAAGATGCTAGATGTGAATGTTCGATGTCAAATCCGTAATTTCAGTGTTGCAGCAGCCTCTTTTCCTTTGTCTGTTAAAGTCTTCCCACGCAGCAATTTCACCTTGTACTGCAGTCTTGCAGATAAGCTGAAATGTGACCTCTTTGTTCACTGAAAGCTCAGTCTGTCTTAAAAATGACTAGCTTTTTGAGCCCGATTTGGAGAGACAGGAGTGCATTTCCACAGCAAAGGGAATGACTAGCAGAATCCTGACACATTTCCCTGCAGTGAAGGAGAGTTAAATATTTGGCAACTCTTTCCAGCCTGTTTGTGGTGTATCCATAGGAAGAAGGGCTCTTCCTGGCTAGAACAAGCTAAAGGCTGGAAGGGGTATTCCAAAGCAGAGACCCTCTGTGGGTAGAAGTGGAATACAAAGACTTTATTTCCCATATATGTGAGTGCTGGAATATGAAATTTAACAAAATCCCTTGCCTTTTCCACTTCAAACAGCAGTATTTCCCCAGGAGCATACATACCACTGGGGTGTCTCAGCATAGGGTTTCCTCCAGGAGGCCTTTCCCCTTCCTGCCCTCCATGTCTCAGACCTGTCTCACATAAGATTGCTGTTGCTTTTTTTTAATGTTTAGATTCTAGAGGAAACTTTCGAAATGTTTATGATGCAAGTCAAGCAATTGTGCTCCTCTGTTTCCTTTGTCCATCCAATTTGCTGTATTATGTATTATTTTTTTAGGAAGAACCTCTCTGTGGTAAAAATATAATGTCCTTTAAGGTAGTTACTGTGACCTCTTTCTGGCTTCAATTCCTGTTTACAGTTTTCTTTAAAAAGAAAACCTTTCTTTGTAGGTAAAGTCATGAAGCTGAGTACCAAAGCAGAAGAAGTTGCCACATTCTTTGCAAAAATGCTTGATCATGAGTACACTACAAAGGAGATCTTCAGGAAAAACTTTTTCAAAGACTGGAGAAAGGTATGCATGTAGACTGGGGCTGCCGTGCCTGCAGGCATGCTCAGCACTGGGCAGTGAAAAGGGGCTACTGCTCCATGCACAGGAAAGTTTGCTTAAGGCAACTAAAAGCTGCCTTAGATTGTAGCTGTGAGGTTTCCAGTTCATTCTGTAGTTTCACCAGGAAGGACCCTATTATAAGTACCTTCCTAAACCAGCAAAGTCAGACTTTACCCAACCAAATCTGCATGTTATAGTGTGATGGGGTATAGCTAATCTGACTGTTACTTGCCTTGTTGAAGAGCCAGCTTTATATTAGAAGGGAACTTCTTCCAAAGACCTAAAACTCAGAACTTCACCTCAGTCATCAAGCCGTAAGATCAGACCTTTCGATCAGGTGATGCGGTTTTCCTAGATGGGTTACTGGGGTTTTCTCCCTATCCCTCAACAGTCCCAGGCACTGTTCAGTGCGAGAGCGCTCTGGGAGGTGGTACAGCACCAGCGCTCTGAGATCAGAATGCTGGAAGGCCAGCTCTCCATACGCTCTGCTCCTTGTCCGTATCTCCTTGACCTTAGTTGGAGTGAGCATGTGGAACTAGGGGATGCTTGGGAGTTTATTGTGAGAACCTGTCTATTCTTTCTGTTAAAAGTGCCTGGGGTAGGGTAAGCTCTGCTATGCATGAAAACTTGCTATGTGTGAAAACTTGAAGTGCTGCTTTCTTTCTGGAAGGAAATGACCTCTGAAGAGAAGAGCACTATCACCAACCTCAGCAAGTGTGACTTCACCCACATGAGCCAGTATTTCAAAGCCCAGTCGGAAGCTAGGAAACAGATGTCTAAGGAGGAGAAACAGGTACCAGAGGGAATTCTAGGAGACTTCTTGATTCTTAGCTGGCTTGTTAACATCTTTGTGTAATCATTTCTCTGCCTGCCTTGCTGTTTGTAAGTTAGTGTTTACTAGCTTTCAAGTTACTGCTTTAATGTTAACTGTAGGAATCTTTACTGTGCAGCTCAGGTAGGGCAAAGCACTGCATTTACAGCTGAATCTTTATCCTGACTTAAAATTATATTGATAGGGCTAAGGCTCCTGATCCTGCTTAAGTAAATAAAGAGAATCAGAGGTGCTACCTCCTTGGGATCCTTGATTCCTGGCCAATAATGAGCAGTAGATACTCAGTTGAGGACAGATTTTTCATTTTAGAAGCTCCTTGTGTTTGGAGGACAAAATTAGTGATGGTGGAAAGCGTGCAGCAATGACATCAGCAAATAAAATGGGAGAACAAATCTTAAGTATCAGGTAAAGAAGTTTTCTGAATAAAAAAACAGATTTTATTTTCCAGCAGCATGGCTACAGTGGCTTGTGGGGAGAGAATTAAATAGTTTAGATGAGTGAAACTTACTGCAATGCATGTTGGAAACTTGCCCTGAGTTCTCAGTTGATCTTTTGCAAGACTACAGTAACTGTCCTTTGAGTGGGGCCTGGTAGCTTGGAATTACAGCTTTTGGGGTCAGAGGGGTCCCAGCAAAATAGAGAGCCCATGTCTTACTGCTGTTCCCATTTGATAAACATGTGAGTGAGCCCTTCTCGGTTCCCATCCGTGGTAGCTGTTAACAGTGGAGCAGAAATGGCTTTTTCTGTTAGTTTCTTAGCTGACACGCCAGTGGTGTCTATGGGTCAGATGTTTTATTTCAAGCTGCAGTGTTTTTATTTTTCCTTCTGTATAATTAGAGTTCAAACACAGAACTATGCACTGAAATCTCAGCACATTTTTACTTAGACTGTGTTGTGCTTCTGAGACTATTTGCTGACACAGGCTTGACGTGTAGCAGACTGGAGACATTCCTCTGCCTGCTTTCTGATGCTCAGTTCAAACACAGAAGTCTGAGGTTTTTATACAAAACCAAGAAGATGTGAAGTCTGGTGGATGTCAAATGCTGAATAGATTGTAAAGCAGCAGTACTGTGCTGGGGCTGCTCTTGCAGCTGTGATACGTGGATAGAGGTACATGCCTCTGTTGTAGCAAAATGGTAGCTGTCTTCACCAGCCCTAATCTGTTTCCCTCAAGTACCAGGTTTAAGAGAGTTTTCTCACATTCTTTCCCTTTTTCCAGTTCGTGCTGCTTGCACTTGATGAATGCTTTTCTGGACAGCCTGCTGCGCTGTGTGTTGATACAGCCCTTGGCATGGTGGGGATCTGGTTTTGAGTCTGGTCTTCAGTATTAGTGTGGTGCGAATACAAAAATGTTTTAAGTCTTGGCATTTAGAGATGTGTGTGGTGCTGGATATACCGTATCATCTTTGCTTTTGGCTTTTTTCTAGAAAATCAAAGAGGAGAATGAGCGGCTATTGAAGGAATATGGTTACTGTGTGATGGACAACCACAAGGAGAGAATTGCCAACTTTAAGATTGAACCCCCAGGTCTCTTCCGAGGTCGTGGGAACCATCCCAAAATGGGCATGTTAAAGAGACGCATCATGCCGGAAGACATCATCATTAACTGCAGCAAGTGAGCACTGGATGCTTCACACCTTAGCTTTACTTTCTAGATAGGATAGCCACTTTTCTAAAATCCTGTATAGGTTGATACTCAAGCCTGTAGAAGTCTGTGTGCTGCTTATCTTACTCGTATATGGGTAAGAAACTGAGTCACACAAGCAAAGGCTGAACAAGGCTACCATGGGTTTCATATAGAACTCTGTCAACATATTTACAACCTACATTTATTTAAACAGTCTTTCCTGCTACTATTTCCAGAAATTAATTATCTTCTAGATAGGTTATCCTACTTTGTTTTCCTTGATGTTGAAAGCTAAGGTTTTGTGGGCTTCTCTTTCCTGGTAAGTGTTGACTCTATGGCAGTGTGCGCAAGACAAAGCTGGTCCTAGCAAGGTGAAGTTCCCACCCTCAGCAGATACATATTGATAGCAGTTACATTTCTGATCTTTGACTGTTCACTTTGATTCACTTGATTTCCTGTTGTGGAAACAGGTAGTTACGTTGTCTCAATTTCTTTCCCTGTGCTTTCTTTGTGTGATGGTGTTCATTACTTTCTCTATTTTGATGACATGAATGTCTCTTCAAATAGTTCTTATTTTCTGTTTTGTAATTCTCTGCAGGGATTCAAAGATCCCTCCCCCTCCACCAGGACACAAATGGAAGGAGGTCCGGCATGATAACAAGGTTACCTGGCTGGTGTCATGGACTGAGAACATCCAGGGCTCTATCAAATACATAATGTTGAACCCTAGCTCAAGAATTAAGGTGAAGATCTAGTTTTTTACCAAAAAAAAATCATCTTACTGGTCATGTCTCCAAGAAGCAAGTGTAACTGTTGGCTAGGAGAGAGATAGGAAGTAAAGTTGTCTTGCTATTTCATCCTACACTGATGAAAGAACATAGGAAAGTTTCTGTGCTTTTGTTCCTCCTTGAAAAGAAATAATACAATTACTGCGCAGGAGAGCAGATAAAATCTGGGAAATACCTACTGAAAAGCATCGTTGTGGCATTTGTAGGAGGAATCCTTTATCCTGTGTAAACCTAAAACAAAGCAACTCATCCAAGAACAGACTTGCACTCCTTGATATTTGACCTACTTTTTGCCCTAACTTCCCCTGTCTGATCATGTAGTAAAGCACTAACCATGGGTTGCTAATTAGTTGATTGTAAAATAAAAAATGTGGCCAGCCTACTGGCTGAGAAGGAGCTCATGACTGCAAAAAAAACCCCAAACCCAACCAAAAAACCTGCTGTGGGAGCAAATAACCAGTCATTAGATTGATTCCATAAAAGCAATGATAAATCTGTTGAAAGACAAGTAACATTCCATTTTCAGGGGTAGGATTTAAGTTGTTCTCATTGTCTTCCCCCCCCCCCCCCCCGATATTTTCTCCTGGATTAATAACAGGGGGTTTGTCCTACAATTCTAGGGAAAAATCTCTGTTCCTTCTTTATGTTGTGACTTGAATATGTAATTATGATGAACTGTTGATGTTGCTTTTACGTTTTATGGATGTTTAATTACACAGCTGAAAGAATGTAACTGTCATCCGAATAGAGCAGAGGAAACCATTTATATGTTGAGACCGTAACGTGGTTTGTGTCTTTATAGTTGCTTCTGTGGAAGCATTTAATATCATGGAAATCTGAATTACCTACAGCTGCGTGGCAGCGTAGTTTGAAGTTGAGCTGTTAACAGCAAAATCTCAGTGGTTTTGTACAGGGAGACAGTTTGCCACACAGACTTGCAAAGCCTTGAGGTGCAGATTGGAACTGGTCCTGCTGTCTTATGCACTCTCTATTCCAACTTTCTCTGCAGGGTGAGAAGGACTGGCAGAAGTATGAAACAGCTCGGAGGTTGAAGAAGTGTGTAGATAAAATCCGAAATCAGTATCGAGAAGACTGGAAATCCAAAGAGATGAAAGTACGGCAGAGGGCTGTGGCGCTGTACTTCATTGATAAGGTAAGGCTCCTTTCCAGCACGCTCCTCTTACCTTTCCCATCCAGCTGAGGATACTTGAGAACACTGTCTGTTCCTAGGGCAGAATGGAGCCCGGTTGCTTGAGGTATCCTGAAACTTCCTGGTGGGCAGGCTCCCGTCTTCTTTTCCTTCCCATTACCTGGAATCCAGAGCAATAAGCTATTGTACTAAATGTGGCTATTTCAGGC
Source organism: Microhierax caerulescens (assembly GCA_035590215.1). NCBI lineage: Eukaryota > Metazoa > Chordata > Aves > Falconiformes > Falconidae > Microhierax > Microhierax caerulescens. The sequence continues at coordinate 5,210,860 of JAVJGJ010000002.1, forward strand.
AGCATTGTTTTAGTTCAGGCAAAATTCACAGCCTGATTCCAGAGTCGCCCAGTTGGATTACTGGGAAGTTTTTGTGGGCCTTTTGTCTCCAGCTGTTTCAGCTTTCCGGCTGAAACCTCTTTAGTTTGAGGTCACGGTTGTGAGGTTGCATAATTATGCTAATTTTTTACCACAGCATAAAGAAAACTGCAGTTTTATTGATCCATTTAAAGCTACTTAAAACCAATTCCCAGAGGGCTGTTGCCCTGGTAGTGTATGGCACTAACCAACTAAATTAACAAGTTTTATTCAAAAGGGTTTGGTGTAAACCAGAGAAGTTAGATGTGAATAATTTTGGGTTTATATGAACACTGAAGGTTTTTCTTCAAAAATTAGAAATTGGTTTAGCCAGTACTGTTAAAACCCCCTTTTTTTTAATGCAGCCAAATGTAGCCTTTAGATAATTTATATAACAGAGTGTCCTATGTGCTATTTAAAGTCTGTTTATTTAGGATGCAGTGAAGAGGTAGGATCATAGAAGATAAACAACTGAACTTTATGATTTTGTATGAGGTTAAGCTCACAAGAAAGTCAGCTTAATTTTTTTCTTTTAATATCAAATGTTTTGAAATGGATTTCCATTTGTCAGAACTGTCACAGTTTGAGTAAAAGTTGGTAAAACATCTTGCTTTAAATTTCTCTTAAAAAAAATTAGGTATTCTGGTAGGTTGGTAGATTTGTGGTTTTAATAGAGGGTTATTTAAAACAGATTTAAAGAGAATTTAAGGTTGGTTTTATTAGAATTTTCTACGTATCAGTTTTATCCACTTGGATGCACTTTCTCCCTTCTCCTATGGACACTGCTGATTCTAGGCCAGTGTCTAAAAGTTTCCAGCATCTATACATTACTGTGATGGTTTGAAGTGCTTACTTTTCTTGTCTTGATATCAATGTAGCTTGCCCTGAGAGCTGGTAATGAAAAAGAAGAAGGAGAGACAGCTGACACCGTAGGCTGCTGCTCTCTGAGAGTAGAACATATCAAGCTGCATCCTGAACTGGATGGCCAGGAATACGTGGTTGAATTTGATTTCCTCGGAAAAGACTCCATCCGATACTACAACAAAGTCCCCGTTGAGAAGAGGGTAAGGCATCTCCAAAAACACATACATAGACTGAATCACAGAAAAATGTCAGCACAGTTTTGATGACAGTAACCTGGTGCTTCATCACAGGTTAGATACTTGGCCAGAAAGTAAGTCTGTTTATGTTCCCATTTTATTGGCAGTGCCATGGAAGATCAGCCTGCTGGTGGTGTAACATAACCCAGCAGATGAGATACTTAAACTTCTTAACTGCTTTTCCCTGTGGGTCTCGTGTCAAGAGTTGGCGTAACATAACTGTAGTGGCTGTGTTAGAGGAGTTTCTTGGGTCTCATTCTGGTCAGGAGAGTTGGTTTTGTCACCTGTAAATGGTAGAGTTCTAGGCCTATATGACAAGTAATAGCATAAAAGGTTCTGAAATACAGTGCTGGACTAGCAGTCTGACTTGGGCGTTCATGATACCAGCTTCTCTGTCGCAGTGTTTTTGTTCCTGTTGGAGCTGAGCCCTCACTGAAGTAGGTCTTGATCTTGGGTGCTCCAGAGCATCCAGAGTAGGTGCACCGATACCCAGGTTCGTAGGCCAGAAGTATCTACTAACCAATACTTCTTTTGAATGCAATGTTTTTCGTCATCCACCAATTTAAAATCTGCTGTGGCTTTGACGTCATTCTGGAATAAATCCCCATCCAGCAGTGTGAACCTGCAGGGCACTATCCAGAAACACCTTTTGATTTTCTGGGTGTAGCAGATTTGCCTCTGGCCCACAGCTCTGCAATCAGCACAGTATGTTAGATACGGCATGTAGAATGCTGTGGTAATTGTAACCATAGTCAGTAGCAAGTGTTGGCTTCTTGGAGAGCAAAACAACTGGAAAAAACCAAACTACAGCTACCATAGAAATGAACATGTGCTGGAATTCTTACTTCTTTGTTTAAAGAAAAAGGTTTTCCTGGGTTTAAATTTATTGGTGTTGGTATCTCTTGGTGTTTCTTCTTCAGTGCTTACAATGGGGAATTGATTATTGTGGAACTCAAAGCCTTTGTATATTAGGCGTCTATAGAAGAATGTGTTGTTGAGAAGCTGGGAACTGGGGATTTGGAGCATGCAGAGCTGGGGTTTGTGGTCTCCGTATAAAAAGATGTATTGATTATTCTCCCTACCCTACTGACACTTGCTTGGGTTGGAATTGTGTGAATCATTTAATGCAGCAATGAGAAGGGTTGGTTTTTGGTAGCTTCGCTCCATGGGAAATGGCTTGGGGGTCTCTGGCTGGAGTAATGATGGAGAGTAAGGGAAAGATGGGATCTTTGGGGTCTCTTTCTCTGTTAGGCAGCTAAGCCAGAGCAGAATCAGGTCTCCTGTAATCTTGATCTAAAGGATGAGAATAAAGGGCATCGAACACTCAAGACTCCTGATGCTGGGGAGGAACCTTCAACACAAGCACTGTATAGAGACATGGGTCTCTGCCTGCTGAGAAGTAACATCCAGCATTATCAGTGTTGCCTGAAAATAGTTTTAAGTGGCTCTCTGGCAGTGTTGCTTCCCTTATGTATTGCTGCTACCCAGCACTGTCTGGTCTGTGTACCTGAAGTTGTTGGTTTTCTTTTCCTGCAGGTGTTCAAGAATCTTCAGCTGTTCATGGAGAACAAGCAGCCTGAGGATGACCTCTTTGACCGCCTCAATGTAAGCACGTAGTTAATGATGAGGGATGGTGGTAGAGCACCATGAACAGGCTCACTCTGCACCAGACAATAACAGCTGCCGTGTTCCAGAAATGGTTTCAGTGGCAATTTTCTTCCAGGGCTGACCTGAGTGGCCTAAAAGCAGTGAGAGTCTCAGTCTGGTGTGTGTATTGTCCCTGTGCCCACAGGTTCCTGAAGCAATGGCCTTTGGTCCAGGTGAGCCTGGCTGGCTCTGACTTGGGGAGGTTTTTTTCCAGAGTTCAGAGACGATGGTTGTGTGAGGTGACAGATTTTTAGGTGCTATTTTCACCTGCACATCTGGCTCTGTGGGAGCACTGTGGTAGTTCAGGCACCTTCCCTGCAATGGGACAGGCACGTTTCTATCTGTTTGGAACCAAAACCTCCACACAGAAGAAAAGATTTTTGGCCCTATGTGGTACTTGTTGTGGTACTTGATAACAATCTAATACTCGTTGGTTCTTTGTTCACTTTTCCTGTGGTTTCAGTAAGGTTGTGGTCAGGTCTGAGTACACTAGGCTTCAGCCATGAGCTTCATCAGCTGCGTGTCCAGAGATTTCACACATCCTGAGGTCAGTCCTAGTGCTAACTGTCATCTTCTTTGTTTCCTTAGACCAGTATCTTAAATAAACACCTTCAAGACCTTATGGAGGGACTGACAGCCAAGGTATTCCGTACTTACAATGCTTCCATCACGCTACAGCAGCAGCTCAAGGAGCTCACTAATCGTAAGTTTTGTCCTTGAAACTGTGAAAGGAACAGATCTTATCCTGCAATATAGACCTGGCTTCCTTGCCTTAGCCACAAGTCTCATATCTGTACACCACTTCCTCGTTGCAGTTCTCCCAGTGCTGAGGTCCGACCAAAACACTGCAGCCAGACAGTCTTTTGGGGTAGCTGAGCAGCCCAGCACTGAGACAGAGCAGAGCTGACTTGTGAGCACACCAAAGTGTGCCTGCTAGTTTATGCCTGTCCTTTACCAAATCTCTTACTTGCTTTCTGTTAATTGTAAAGTTCTGTAGGTGGCAGGCAAGGCAGGTGCATCTGTAACAGCCCCAGGTTTCTTGGCTGCTCTTTCACAACCTCTGTCGAGCACTGCTAGCTTGCACTTGAACGACTTTACAAAGTTGGGTACATTGGATCTGTGAAGCCCAACAGTGGCTTGAGCAGTATGGGCCTGCTGTCCTCTGCTCTCAGCATGGGTGTGCTTCCTGTCTTGAGTGGCAAATGGTGTCTTTGTTGCTATCAAAGAAATGGTCCCAAAAAGAGTTAGGGCCCAAGATGGAAGTGGTCAGGCTCTTAGAACTGTAGTTGTGCAGAGTTGCACGGGCCCGTCACAGGGGAAGGCCAGTTGTGCAGTGACTGTGAGCTTGCAGAGTTGGTGTGACACTGGCTGGGGCTGCACAGCCCTGCAGAACCCCTTGCTCACCACTTTCTTGTACTTTGCAGCGGACGACAACATCCCAGCGAAGATCCTTTCCTATAACCGTGCCAACAGAGCGGTTGCCATTTTGTGTAACCACCAGAGGGCCCCGCCGAAGACCTTTGAGAAGTCCATGATGAACCTGCAGAGCAAGGTACCCCCCACCCTTGCCCGGCTCGTGGGCTGGGACAGGGCTCCGAGTGCTGCATCTCAGGAGTCACCTTTCCTTTCACTCAGGGTGTGAAATGGAAGCAGAGCCTGCCTTTTCCTATCAGGGGCTGGTTAGGGCTGCATCAGAGATGGGCCTGCTTGGAGAGGCGGAGTGAGCTGAAAGGGACACCTTTCAGTTTGAGTCACCTTTTACTAGTGAAGACCAAGACCAGACCCTTTTTTCTGCCCTTCATCCCATAGCTATGTGTTCTGCTGCCATTGAAACTTCAGAGCAGCAGTCTCTAGCTCTGATTTGTGTCCCCTAAAGAGCCCAGCGTAGGCATCCACTCCTGTCTTATGAATCCCAGGCTGCTGTCGGTGCGCTCTGTGTACGTGGTGCGCTTTGCCCCTCTGACTTGACCTCTTCCTTTGCAGATTGTTTCTGGTGAAGGCCATGAGGTCCAAAGGGGTTAGGTCTGTTCCTGGTCTGGCTTTAGAATAACCTTCACAATAAGGACTTATGGTTTGGCACTGCAGTGTCCCCTGCTTCTGTAACACCTAACATGGCTGCCTTCACCCTAGGTCTTAGAGCGTGGGGGTTGTTTAAGGGGAATGGTTGAACAGGGGCTGCAAAACACTAAATCTCCCTGAATCCTAAACTTACTGTAGAAGAACTGCCTGAGACCTTAACAGCTTTCAGCCTGTAGGATCTGGGGCAAGAACTGATTCCTACTGAGGGCACAGGGATTATCCTTCCATCTTAAAATAGCAGAGTTGGTACTGGTAGTGTACAGTGGAAGCAGACAAGCTGCCTAAAGGAGCTCTTGGCCAGTCCCAGGCCAAGCCAATTCCTGCGCCTGCTTGGTTGTAGCTGTGTGAGAAAGTGCCCAGCACCACCTTGTCCTCAGAAGTGAGTGGGGCCTTAGTCTGAGGGGAGTGTTCACCATACTAGGCTCTACAGCAAACTGAAAGGCCAGTGGCCTAACTGTTCTGCAGAAGTGGGTCTGACCACTGGTAGATCTTGAACGTGGTCACAAACTTGCTCCCTGGGTCATGCTGCCTAGGGGTGACTGCCACGTTGTCAGCAGCTTGTTCACAGTGCTGCCGTCTGGTTTTGCCTCTTCTAGATCGATGCCAAGAAGGAGCAGTTAGCTGATGCCAGGAGAGAACTGAAAAGCGCCAAAGCTGATGCCAAGGTCCGGAGGGATGAGAAGTCTAAAAAGTAAGGCTGGTGTTGCTAGGCTGTGCAATGCTCCCAGTACTTAGGGCTCAGAGTGGGTCTTGCACCCTGTATTCTGTTTGCCCCAGCCTGTGATCTGGGAAGACTTCCTTAGGCTTTCCTCTGCCCTCTTTCTTCTGTACGTGAAGAAAAATGTCCTTTGAGTTGAGGACCATAGGATGGTGTGACACTGCAGTTCCTGATGTGGTCACTCGCACTGGTCTCCAGTGTGTGTCTCGGCACTCTGAGGTGAGCACCAGCGCGTGCTCAACCACCCTGCTGCCCAGGACCGAGCAGAGCAGTGGATCCAGCGCGCAGTGGAGCCATCTTAATGCGGAGCCAGGAGCTACACAATTGCACGTGGACTCTTCTGGGCTCTGCTCAGACTTTGTGGGGGCTCTGCAGAATAGCCACAGGGGTCCTGTTAGGGGATCTTTGAAAGCAGAATCAGAGCATGACTATTGGAGGGATAGATGGGATGGTTTTAAAGTGGCTATAGCATCAGTACAGTTCAGGCTGTTGCTTCCAACCCTTTAAAACAAAACTGCTGCTTAAGATTTCTGCTCTGCCTCTTGAAAATGTCAGTTCTTAATTGCATGTGCTGAGTGGTTTGTGTTACCATCTGTGCTGACACAGCTGCCCTTTGTGGCTGGTGGCATCGCTTACCTTGAGCAGAGTCCCTTTGGGTTCCCACGGTGCTGCCATCTCAAGCCTAGCAGGGTATTAGGAATTAAATGCTTTGATTTTATTATTTTTTTTCCCCCCACCACAGGACAGTGGAGAGCAAGAAGAAAGCAGTGCAGAGGATTGAGGAGCAACTGATGAAGCTGGAGGTTCAGGCTACAGATAGGGAGGAGAACAAGCAGATCGCTTTGGGCACCTCCAAACTCAACTATCTGGATCCCAGGATCTCTGTTGCTTGGTAAGCATCTGCCTGGGGTGTGCTGGAAGGAACCAGCCCTTCACTTCTGTCTCATCCCCGCGGTTAGCAGACATGGGCTGTGGCTGAGAGAGCAGTGCCCCTGTGCTGCCAGAGATACCTGTCTCTGTGCGTGGTCTCAGGAAGTTCTGTCCCGTGAGGTGGGGGGACTTTTTTTTTTCTTTTTGTTTTTCTCCCAACCAAAGCCAGGACCGCACTGGGAGGTGATGGGTCGCAAAACCTGCAGGGCCTAACACAGGAGACGGGTCATGCACAGTGGGATGGCATGTTCTGTAATGGAGCAGAGCTTAGGGAGGTGCTGGGGGAGAGCAGGGTGGCTCTGTGCACAGCGAGGAGCTGAGTGCCTGCGCTGTGTTGACTCTTAACAGCATCTCCTCTCCTGCAGGTGTAAGAAGTGGGGAATTCCTATAGAGAAGATTTACAACAAAACCCAGCGAGAGAAATTTGCCTGGGCTATCGACATGGCAGAGGAAGACTATGAGTTTTAACCTGTTTTTAATGAGCTGAATTTTATGGGAAAAGGGAGTAGCCTGGTTTTTAGGGAGATTGATAAACTGTGAGCCTTACTTGTCCTTGGATGCTGGGGAAGGGGGAGGAAAGGGGCAAGTGAGCATCAAATAAAACAGCCAACATCTTGCAGAAAGCATAACCTGGAAATATCCTAAAGGAGCTGAGCCAGTTGTCCTATGGACAACTTATATAAAAATGTTTCAGAGATCCAAATTCTAGCTGTCTGGTTTGTGTGGTTTTTCTCTTGAGGCAGGGCAAGTGGATGGGGGATTTGTCAACCTTCCGCCAGGCAAATTCACCATCACACTGAGAGCGTGGGAATCTTTAGCTACTGTATACAAAATCCAATTATATTGGTGCGTTTTTACAGTTAGGGTTTTGCAATAACTTCTATATTTTAATAGAAAATGGACTCCTTAACCCCTGCCCTTCCCTTCCCCCTCCCACCCCATTTCAGAATAACAAATAAACAAAACTTAAGAAACCCAACGCACCTGTTACAGCTGTCACTATAGTCATGGAAATACCCAAATCTTTTTCAATTTGTCACTTGAAACAGTCGTGGCATTGGAACATAATTACAAAAATCCACCACATTTGTTCAGAGCAAAGCGTGATGGGAGATCGGCCTCCTGACTTGAGTGTTCCTTTTTTAAATGTGAATTTTTATTTCTTTTAATTATTTTAAAATATTTAAACAGGTTTTTTTTCTTTTGATCTTAAAGATCGTGTAGATTTGGGGAGCAGGTGGGGAGAGGGGGCCGTGTGATGGGGAGATGCGTGTGGAATTTGAAGACAAGTGAAATTGGCAACAAATGACATTCCCATCACCCTGTGTTCTGAACATGCTCTGTACACTTCAAGAATATCTACTTTTTAGGTTTGTCAGACTGTTTTACCTTTTTCCCCCCTTTTTTTCTAAGCCCCACTCCCCTCTTTTACTTGAAAGATTTTATTGTGTAAAAAGAAGTTTCACAGGTCAATAAATTTCGAGGGAAATGAGCATTGGTCCAAAAAAAGGAAAATAATCAAGATTTTAGGGCTTTTATTTTTTCTTTTGTAATTGTGTAAAAAAATTTTAAAAAAATTAAAAAGCAGAATTTTAATGTGAAACCTTTTTTTGCTATAATCATTAGTCTTAGAGGCATTGTTAGCGTAGTGTGTGTGCGAAGACCATTTCCTGCAGCCTTTCCTCAACAAGTATCTTCTATTTTTATCATGAATTCCCTTTTAATCAACTGTAGGTTATTTAAAATAAATTCCTACAACTTAACTGAGTGTTGGTGTCTGTGTGTTCTTTCACCTCTGGCCCTGGGCTGTGAGGTCCACGAGGTCCCTAGGTTGCAGGGGGAGATGGTGGATGTGGCACCACGTTTTTTGGCAGCCCCTGTGCAGCAGGCACTGTCTGGGTGGCAAGATGCTTGAGCCCGTCTCCTTTGAACAGGGCTGCACGGAGGATGCTGAGGCCATGGCGAGGGCCAGGTGGGTTGGGATTGACCCAGCAGTTGTGTCTTCATCAGGGACGAGCTGAGAGCACGTGGGTTCCTAGTGATGCCAGGGATCTGAACTGAAGCACGTGGCCAGGGCGGGCTTTTGGAAGGGATAATGCTTTCCACAGCTGCTAATGTTGCCCTAACGTGTTGAGTAACTGGCACTGCTGCTTGCTCATGTTGTCATGGTTCTGGTGGTTCTGGTCAGTCTGGACGGCCATGTAGGCAGATCCTCGATGGGTGGAGAGGTTGGTCCTGGGGCATGACAGTGGTGGGGTGCTTTGGAGCCCTGGTAGGGGCACGGAGTTGACCAGGCTGTCCCGCCAGCCTGCGATCCTGCTTGCTTGTTTATGATCTCACATTAGTGGTGGTGCTTGAGGTGGTCTGTCACCTCGTTTGGTTCCCAGATCTCTCATCTGTGCTCCTTTCATGGCATTGGTACTGGTCTGGGTGGGTGGGTTGGTGCAACCCCAGGGGAAACTGCCTTGAATAATGCATTTAAATATCAGCAGCCTGACCCTCCAAGCTCTTTGGGCACAGAGCTGCCTGGTTCCTGTTCCCAACACCAGCAGGAATTGCCTGAAGGATTTTACTCCCTTTTAATGAGAAGCTGCTTGGTCGCTGCTGAAGCCATGTCCGTGTGCAGCCTGCCCAGCAAGCCCAGGAGCCTGCCCTCACCCTGAGGCGTGGCTGCAGATGCCAGGTAAGGATCCTTTCTGGGACTCATTTGCTGCATTTGTGAGTTGGTAGGAACATCAGGAATGTGGCTTAGCATCTGTGTGCGGGGTCCCTCCGAGCATCCTTGGAAGTGGAGACTTGCTTTAGTGAAACGGGAAGTGACCTGAGGCAGCAGGAGAGGGGGGACAGAGCCAGGCTGACCTCTGGCTGGGAGAAGGGGTGGCATGGTGCTTGTTTGGGCCTGGGTGGCTCCTGCGGGAAGGTGGTTTTCAGCTCATGTTCCTTTGAAGATGCTGCCTTTAGGACGCGCTGCAGCTGGGGGCACCAGGAAGCACAAGGAAGGGCAGTCTCTGCCCGGGCTGTGGCATGTGCTCAGCAGCCTGGGAGCCATGTCCTCGCTCCAGCCGAAAGCCGGTTGATCCTGAGCCCAGCACTTGAGCTGGCGCAGCTGGGGGGTTGTGGGGCAGGAGAGGAGCTGAGGCCAGGGCTCCGTGCAGGGGGTTCTCTGGGGGTGGGGGCGGAGGGGACTGCTCT
>JAVJGJ010000002.1:5224428-5265873 GCA_035590215.1 Microhierax caerulescens
CCCCCCCCCCCCCCCCCCCCCCCCCCCCCCCCCCCCCCCCCCCCCCCCCCCCCCCCCCCCAAGGCTGCATCACCGGCTGCTAGAACACACCTCACTCTTCCTAAGGGCTTGGAGGGTCCTCTGGCGTGCAGCTCCCCTGCTCGGGGGTGCTGGGATACGGGCCCCGGGGGGCAGCCCCCCGACCCAGCTGAGCCGAGCCCCACACAGTACGGCGGGCACGTACTTCCACAGGGCCGCGCCATCGCCCGGCCTGCCGAAAACACCAACGGCCTCCGCGGCAGGGAGCCCCTCGCAGCAGCGCAGCCGGGACGCGCACAGCGGGCCGCGCCGCGCCACCGCCTCACCCTGAGGAGGTTCGCTCTGCGCGAACCGCGGCCGAGCGCCAGCAGCGCGGGCCGGGGCCCCCACCCGGCCACCCCAAAAGCCGGAACCGGCCCTCGGCCCCCCGGGCGCCCCTCCTCAGGCAGGCCGCGGCTCCCAGCACGACCTGCAGCCCCCTGCGGCACCACCCAGCAGCCGCTCGAGGAAACGAGGCTGCGGTCACCAGGGCAACGGGGCCGGCCGCTCCCCAGGGAGCCGCGGCAGCGCCGCCGCGGCCCGCGCCCGCCCCTGGCACCCGCCGCCGGAAGTTTATTTATAGATTGGCCGGATACGTGCTGACGTCACGGAGCGCACCGCCCCCGTGCGTCAGCGTAAGGCGTACGTAATGGGAACGTGACACACGCACGGCGCGAGCTATTTATAGCTGCAGAAGGCGGAGAGGGGAAAAGAGAAAAAATAAAAAAAAAAAAGAAAGAGGTGGCGCGCGGCGTCCCGACCGTTTGTTTGCCATCCGCACGCGCTGGGGGGCGGGGCCGCGGGCTCGTGGGCGCCGTCAGGTGACGGGCCGTCCCCGGCCCCGCGGAGAGCGGGCGAAGCCGGGCGGCCGGGCCGGGCAGCGGCCCCGGGGCGCCCAGCGAGGCGGAGGCAGCCCACCTCTGCCGCAGCCTGGAGGTGGGCACCGTCATGACTCTCTTCTACTCCAAAAAGTCGCAGCGACCCGAGCGGAAAACTTTCCAGGTGAAGCTGGAGACGCGGCAGGTCACCTGGAGCCGCGGCTCTGAGAAGATCGAGGGAGCGGGTGAGTGCGGGGGGGGCGTAGGGGGGCACCATGAAACCCGGCCGGGACCAGGGGGATAAGGGCTCCGGGTCCCTCGGGGCGGTGGGTGCGGGGCGGCCCCGGCCGGAGCCGTCCTGGGAAGCCGCCGTTCGCCGGCTGGGAAAGCGGCGCGAGGCTCGGTGGGGAGGAGGAAGGAGGAGAAAAAAAAAAATAAAAATCCCAGCCTCCCTGCGAGCGGCATCTCCCCGCGCAGCAGCTCGGGGTGGCGGAGGGGGGGTCCGGCTTCCCTGCGCGGTGGGGAATGCGGGGATGCGCGGGCCGGGTACCGCCATGGCCCCCCACTGTGCGCATCCTTCCCCGGCACCCCACGTGCCCCGGGACAAGCCGGGCGGTACCTTGGGCCGCAGCACCTAAAAGCCGTAAGGAGCCTCGGCAGGAGGCAGGAGTAGTGTGAGCCCTTTTGGGGTTACGCCTCGGAGCAACAGATGAGGTGGAACGGAAAGGGCAAAAAGCAGAAAAAAACAACCTAAAACCTGGTGATGCGGCTCCCTCCTCTCCTGCCCTTTGCGCCGTGACGGTGGAGGGTCAGCGCGGCTCCGGCCTTCGGTTTCCCGCGTGTGATGTGGAGCTGGAGCACGAGGAGGGCAGGGGAGAAGATGTGGTAGGGCTGTGAGTGTAGGACCACCCTCGCCACGGGTGGGAAGGGGCAGAGAGCCGGGGACCCCGCGCTGGGAAACTTTTCTCCTCGGTGTTGGTGTCCCAGGTCGCTGCTGTTTCTGTTAAATTGCCTTTCCCGCTCCCACGCGTGAGGACGGTGTCTCATCATCCTCTGTCAGCATCGGAAGATGCTGGAGGTGAGGAAGAGGGGACACGCACGAAGGCAACGTGGTTCAGGTCCTGACACTGGCCTTCCCCACACTGAGGGATGCGACCGGGCACAGCGAGGCGGTGCAGGGTTTGTCATCTCCTGGCGAGTCTCGCTGGCCCAGGGTGGAAGGGTTGGATGCTGTTAGTATTGCCGGGGGCTCAGGTGAAGGAAGGAGGTGGAGATGATGGTCACATCTCTGTGGCAGGACCACAAAATGTTGGTGCTTCTAGTTGGGGGCTTTGGTTTGCCTTAAGGTCCTTGGAGTCCTCCCGCTTCTGCCCAGCAGTGTCTCAGGCAGATCTGGAAGGAGCCTCGGGCTCCGTTAGCATCACTGGGATGTGGAGCTCCCCCACCCCTTCCCAGGGTGGCCTCCAGGTGTGTTGAGGCAGCGGGAGAGGGAGGAGAGCGTGGTGCTCCATTGACCCTGGGATTAAGTTGTTTGCAAACCAAGGCAAAGCGCCCACTTGTTCTGCCGGTGGGGCACTGGTCTCTGGCAGCATCTACAGACCATGTGGGTCCATGGCCCACGGTGGGACAGAGGTCCCCACTGATGTCTACACGGGTCATCGTTCCTGTGGGCAGACCTAAGCACGTGCTGCAGGCCTTGCAAGGCTGGGACCTTGACTTCGGGGAAGTTTAGAGAACCTCTGTACCAAAACTGCAGTGGTAACGACGATGCTGCTGATGTTCTGTGCTGTGGTGACAGCCAAGAGCAGATCACTAGAAGCAGAGAGTGTGTCCCAGGGACTGAGATGAGCAGGTTAAAAAAGTAATAAAATCCACAGGTTTCTAGCAAAGAAGCAAGCGTCAGGGAGCTGGGGACAGCCAGTTCCCTCATGTTCCTTGAAGCATCACAGTGGAAAATTACTTGGGGCTTCTCGGCTCCGCTGCAGGCGAGTTGGCCAGCTGGTGGCCATGGGCGCTTGGCTCCCTGGCACATGCCTCCCAACGCCCATGTCATTCCTGCTGCGCCTGCATCCCGCCCCAGGGGCACGACGGGCTGTGCTGGGAAGAGAGGACATCAGCCTGAAGGGCTGCCGTGTCTTCAGCCCCATTTCTGATGCCACATGCTTTCCCTATGGCCTCCTCTCTGCACCAGAGCATCTCACCCTGTCCTCGGTCCCCTCCTGTGGTGTCACCCAGCACCCTGAGCAGCATCCATCCTCTCACCCCTCTTCCTTGGCAGGGCGGAGAAGCAGAGCTTTGCTTTAACGCTTCCCGGACAGAGGTGTGGGAGCTCCAGGTGGAAGTACTGGCTTGTGTACACGAATAGTGACCGAGTATCTAGGCAGGCAAGGCAAAGCCGCGCGCTCGTCGGCCAGCAGTACTGGGTTGTTGGCCAACTTCCCTGTTTTTATCTGGATGTGCTTTCCAGGTGGAACAAGGATGCCTGGGAAAACCCAGGTGTGTGACAGCTCCACTTCACATGGCAAATACCTTGATGTATTCTCCTCCTGGCTCATCCCCTCCCCTTGACGACCAGCCTTTACTGGTGCAGCGTTCACGTGGCCGTAGTGGGAACCAGAGGGGGAAGTGGTACAGAGTCGAGATAATCGCTGTTAGCACAGGGTATGTTTAACCACGAGCAATGGCTGACCCAGTTCTCCCCGCAAAGACAAGCTGTGCTGGTGTGGGGAGCAGAGGTGGGAGCTCTCAGGAAGGCTGGGGTTCGCGTTTTGTGGTGGTACCAGTTTGGCCCTGACTTGCAGTATGAGTATGAGCAGAGGAGAGAGCAGCCAGCTGTGAGGGAGTGACGTTTCCTTCCCAGGGAACAGCATCTCTGCTGGACAATGTCTGGGGGTCTGCAGGTCGAATGTTGTGTTTGTGGGTTGGTAATGAATATTCTTGTGTTTCTTGAGCTATGGAGACCAGTAAGGAGCTTCAGAAGTCCCTGGGCACAAGTTGGTTCTCTTATCTTAATGATCCTGGGGTTTTATCCATTTCAGAGCAGGTGGGTATCCACCGTATATCACATACACGGGTCTGGGACTCGGGGCACGTCTGTGTAGGTGGCCACGTCTTGGAGGGGTGTCTGTCTCCACGATCACCCCAGCATGGAGGAGCTGTGCTCCTTTCTCTGCGCCTGGTGGGTTTTGCACAAACAAGATGTGTACCTGGCCCAGGGAGGCATGGGCAGTGCTGGGGGACCTGGCTCCGTTACTGACCCCGCTGGGAAGAGCAGCCCCCGTGGCTCGGGGGCTCACGGCAGCAGTGCACCAGGGGACAGGGACAGAGGTCAGCTCCAGGTGGCCTTAGGCACGTGGGCTAAAGCTGCGATGTGCTGGCAGGAGAGGGCTTCTGGGCAGTCACAGTCACTGTTCCTTGGTGTGGTGCTGCTCGTTTCAGAGCTTCGATGTGGCTGCGGGTGGTGGTGTGGAGCTGCTGCCTCCCCGGGGTCTGTGGTCTGTCGGTACTTCTGATCTCTTCTGAACTCTGGGCGACCGGTCGTTTGCCTTCACCTTCGTGAAAAGCCACGATTTGGTGGTGCTTGGCTTTCTGGTGTGTGCAGACCTGGAGCTGATGGAGAGCAGAGCCGGAGCAGGCTTCAGGTCATCCTGCCGCTGGAGGGAAGTCCAGGGGGACCCCCATCCTCCGTGCCAGCCGCGTGCGGTTGGTCCGACAGCTTCTCCCCGACCGAGCGGGTGTGCGCCTGCCAGCTGTGCTGGCCACGCTGCTTGTGCTCGGAGGCGATGAGACATTTTTTATTTCAAATTACCTATCGAAGTGAGTGGGATCTCAGCTGGCCTCTGGAAGGAGCTTTCGGGACCTAAGGACAATGCCCTTAGTGTTGAACAGCATCTTTAACAGTGGTGGGACCAAACTGGAGGGATGCTGACTGTGGACCAGGTGCTGCTGGGTGAGTTGGGTGGCACTGCCACACATGCCACACATGCCACAGGTGTATGGGCAACCAGGCAGCCGTGCTGGCCACCAAATGCCCAGCCTTGCCTCCCAGCCGCGAGCAGGAGGTGCTGGGGTCGTGGTATGTTGGTGCCGAGAGGAGGGGGGAACCCTTGCTGGTGTGACAGCCCCTCCTCTTCGTCGTCCCCTTGCTCTGCAACCCTTGTGTAGCGTTTTGTGAGCGTGGCATAAAGAGTGACCTTGTGTGTGAATTGTCAGCGTGGGTCCCCCCGCTCCTCCCCTCCGTGAGCAGCTCTGACTCAGCAGCGGGCAGAGCGGGGGCTCCAGCCAGCTGGGCTCCCAGATGAAGAACCTCTTCTGTTGGAAAGGACCCATCTCCTGCTCTTTGTTCTGCTCTTCAGCTCGCTCCAGAGCGCCCTGGCTCTCCGGGAGCAGGATCAGCTGAGGAGCAGGGAGGAGGGGGCAAAGCCTTTCGCTTTGACAAGCGGCCACCTCCTTCTCCTATACTTTTTCAAAACTGAAGCTGTGCAAAATGCAATCCTGGTTTCTTGGGGGAAAAAAGAAAAAAAAAAATATTTTTTTCCCAGTTAATACTTGGTTTTATCCAGAGGGGTTTCAGCCAGCTCTAATTACCAGTGCATTGCTTTCTTGCTAATCAGCTCTGCAGAGGGCCTGGCTGTTATGATGGGAAGAGCTCTAATAATTTTCTATCCTTTTTTGTTAATCACCCAAAACAAAGTAGAGCTAATCCCTCGAGTCTGTTGTCTTTTATGCATTTTTTTTTTTAATACTTCCTGTGTTACGTAATTCTTTTTTTAATATAAAAGAGTCTTGCATTCATAACTTCACATGCCGGGGGGTTATAGGCCAGCTTCTAATTGATCTGTTTGCCTTGAAACACGTCAGAAAATTCAGAGAGCTTGCTCAGAGACCGAGCTGAAAATTCGGAGCAGATGTTTGTTTTATAGGGGAGAGAGAAGGGGGGAAAAACACCTTGGAAAAGCCCTGGGTCCGTCCTTGCTTTCAGTGGATTGAGCTCGGTCCTGCGGAGGTGGAGAAAAGCTGTTGCCTGCGTAAAAGAAAAGGCAGGAACTGTAAAATAACAACACAAACTGGCTTTGAAGGGTGGCTTGAACTCGCCTCATCCTTTCCAACTACCTGCCCCTTTCATCAGTCCACCAAGGCACAGCTGTTTGGGTATTTTTTATTTTATTTTTCTGAGGCTATCTGAATAAACTGAGGGGCTTGGAGCTCTTGAGAAGCGAGCAAGCCAGGAACAGCTTTCAAGGATAAACAAACTTCAGAGTCCGATCCTCTCTGGGTGCAGGATGGCTCGTGCACCGGCGGGTCCCCCCGCCCCACCGCCCCACGGTGCAGGATGCGGCCCCTCGCGGGGGCAGGCAGGGGAGCTGCTCCCGAGGTGCCTGGAGCTGGGGGCTGCAGGAATTGCTGGTGTGGGAAGGCGAGAGCATGGTCGTAACGGTTAAAGCGTCCCCTGCTGAAGCTCTCCTGCGGGAGTTTCTTGAGCAAAGGTGGTTTTTTTGTGTCGTTACCAGTCCCCTTCCTGCTTACCAGGATATTTGTGTGAAACCGGGGGAAGCGAACAAGCTCTGCTCTGCCTTCACCTCCAAACCGAAACAGCCTCTTTCCCTCGCTTTACATCTCTTCGTCATCTCCTTCCTCTTCTCAGTAGCATCTTCCAGGAGGAACAGGTTAGGAGATCACTCCTCATGCAGTAGTAGGATACATCACAAATTACCTCTTCCCTTGGCATCTCAAAAGCTTCTCTGTGACCCAGAGAGCAGCTGGAGGTTACCCAGCTGGGAGACCTGCTCCACCGTGGCACCTGCACCCATCTTGTCCATCCATCTGGTCCCTTCATTTGCCAGGCAGCCACATGGAAGGTATTGGCTTATGGGCTCTAAGCCCACTGATTAAAACGTGCTGGAGAGGTTTTGCGTAGCATTGGACTGATTACTTCTCACCTAGCCAAGGGCCTGAGTGCTCCAGGATTTTCAGGGCAGAAGCGATGCGGCTTGGCTTTCTCCTTGCCTGCAGGCAGCCGTGTCGGCTGGACACCACGTGTGGTGAGAGGAGCATCTGAGTAAGCTGGATATGAACATCTGGCTTTGCAGAGGAGCACCTCGCGTGCTCGGTGCCGTCACCTCCCATCTCTGCCAGCAGTTTTGTCGTGGGATTCTCTACAGGGCTTTTAACGTGCCCCATCTCCAAGCTGAGCCAGCAGTTGTCCAACCCGACTTTTGGCTGCTCTTTGGTTTAGTTCCCCTGCCCGCACTGCGGGGGTGGTCCTCCTTATCAGCTAAGCATTTGCTCAGCTCTGTTATCTAATCACAGTGGTGTGCACCTCGAGCATCCCGAAGATGTGCCAGCTGTTAGTGATGCCCATCGCCTGTCCTTGCACGAGCGGGCCTGTGACCTGCGTATCTTGCAGATAGCAGATGGAGGAGAAGAGGTTTACCTGCAGGCTCGGCAGGGGTCTTGGGGGGAGTTGGTGCTGAAGTCCCTGTCCCCATCTCCAAGCGAGCAGTGCTAAGGTCCCTGTCCCCAAGCACTGCGTGTAGTAGAGCAGGCTTGACCACCGAGTTGCCCCAGGGGTGCAGCCTTCATTTAATTTTTGTGATCCTGGGAACTCGGGCATTGCTCTTTGGCTAGGACCTTCCCCTCCAGAGAGCGCTGGGACTGTTCTGTCACTTGCAGTGGTGTCACTTGGGTCACTTCCCACTGTGGTGGGCAGTCTGGCTGGGATGTAACGCTTGCCAGTGCTTGGGATGGAGCAGGAGCTCTCCAAGTACAGTGCTCAGCTGGGACTGCCTTACACTTCTGGCTACATCACACAAGCTTCTGCTCGTGTCCTGCCCTGCCCAGCTGCAGCAGCTCAGCCCGTGGACGGTAACTTTGGGAGCTGCTGGAAGCAGAGCACATTTGATTGTGTGTCCATCTCCCCTCTCTCTGCCAAAGTGGGATCCTGCTGGGGTCGGCGTTGCAAATGGTTTGTGCTGAGCATCTCACCCAGGCCATGGAACCAGCTGGCAGGAGCTGTGAGACTTCTTCCAGGTCAGCCCACCACCGAGCACGCTGATTGCCGGTCCTGCACGGCTGTGGGAATACAGCAGGACCACCCTCTTGGTGGGCTGTAGTTCGTTAGATGAAGGGGCCAACAGCAGTAGTCCCTGCTTAATGGCAGCTCAGCCAAAAGCTGGGCTGGTGCTTTGGGTTCGGAGGTGTGTGACAGTGCTGTGGGTGGTCTGGCTGGGGCTGCAGTGAGCCCCCCGTGCTGTGTCCCCATTCCTGAACTGTGGCGACAGTAGGAGCTGGTGCGAAGCACGCGATGGGGGGTGTGGGGAGTGCAGGAAGAGCTTGCAGCTTGTGGGGGTGTGCATGTGGGGCTTCGATCACAGGAACCCCGTGCAGCTCGGCGTTTAAACCATTGGCTGAACCTTGTATAGAATGAAAGGAAATGTCTGAAGTCAGTGGAGAAGACTTTTTTTCTTTTCTAGTGTGCTCTGAGGTTTAAGGGCAGAAGAAATCAGAAATCAGTGGGGCTTAAATTTTGAAGTCCTTACAATGCTTTTGAAAAGTTAACCCCCACATCCTCCCTCCTTCCCCTTGGCCAAACACACTTGGAGAGCAGGTGGTGGGAGATGGTGCTGAAACAGAGCAACTGGAAGGATACCCGTCTAGAGGAGGACAAAAAAAAAGGTTTGTGTGTTCAACAGACACCTGCAGCTGTATGGAGAAAATGATTTGGTATCTGGCAGCCAGGGATGCTCACAGAAACCTCTGGCTGTCCCAGCAAACACCCACCTGTGAGGCTTGTTGGCTCACTTGGTCGCGGTGTTTGCTGTGGCTGGCACTTTCCTGCCACTATCGCGTTTGAGATTGGTTTAATATCTAGAACATCCTCTGCACAGTGACTGTACCCTGCCGTGCACGGGGGCGGGTGGGTGATCTCATGGCTTTTCCTCCGCTCTGACGTCCCTGCTTATCTGTTCCACCGGGTGCGGTTTCTCCACCAGAGGTGTTACATCGGGCAGTGGCAGGAGGGCACCTCCCAGACCAGGGACAGCCCTTGGGAAGGGGACACGGTGCCAACGGCCTTTCCCAGAGGGATTCTGGAGTGCTGGAGAAAGTTTTCCTTCGAAAAAGTTTTAATCTTGAAGTTGTGAGGATTTTGGTGTTGCACAAAGAGCTGGTTTACGTGCTTTTTGACATCGATTCAAATTCAGATTTCCTTATTTCTGAGAATTGTCTGCCTTTCTGAAGATCCCCAGGCACTTGGAGCTGCGGGCAGGGCTGTCTGCCTCTGCCCGACGGCTGTGCCAGGCTCATCCCTCCTGTCCCAGCTCTGGGCACCTTGCTGACTCTTGATATATCCCTGTCACATATCAAACACTTCGATGTATCAGATGGTGGGAGGACACATGATTGTGGAGCACCCCGAGCACCCAGAAGCCAAGGGCTGGTATCTCTAGCAGAAGGTGGCAACTCTAGATCTGGAGGAGTCAGCAGATCTTCATGATGCTGACAGCCCGTACTCTGAAAGCCTCTGTGACTCTCAAACAGCTTTTCAGCTCTGTCTCTGCTGCCTGTGTGGTCTGGTGGCTCCTCAGCTCGGCTTGGCAGCTTGAGGTGCTGAACTGGGCTGGCTGGAGAGCCATGGAAAGCCTTCCAGAACCTGGAATGGACTTCTCCTTTGCCCTCCTCTGCAGCTCCTACCTTCTGTTTGAAAATGTTTGTGATCCTGAGGTTTTAGTCAATGGTGTCTGCTTGTGCTGCTGATAGTCCCAGTGCACACCTGGCTGGGGCAGGCAAACCCGCATCGCTGTTTTAAAATTGTCCTGGTCCAGCATGTGAGCTTCCATGAAGGGGATGCTGGGCTGAGCTGACTTTGTCTGCTGGCCGTGAGGATGACATGGCTAACAGCTGCGGCAGAAGGGGCAGGACCGAGCCTGACGGGTTGTTTTTTCTCCCCAACCCATTACAAACGCATTTATTTTCTTTTTCTTGGAATGTGACTTTTGGTTGGTTTTTTTTTTGTTGGGGTTTTTTTTTTGCTTTTTTTTGCTTTCCTGCCTTGACATATGAAATCATCACGGCCGGAGCTGTGCTGCGTCGTGGTTGCAGCTCAGCCTCTGTGCTCACCCCCAGCCTTTACCCGTGCGGGGATGCGCGTGGGACTGCTGCCTTCCCCCAGATGTGGTTGCTCCTGCCTTCCCACCTGCGGCCCTTGTGGGGGAGTGACCCCGTGGGGTCAATTGTCCTCAGGGACTGTGGTTGCCTTTTCCCTCTAGCTTCAAAACCCGTCACCCAGCAGCTGGACCTGCGGTCGCCGTGCTGCAGTCCATCCCGCTGCGCTGCAGGGATCCTGGCACCTGGAGGGGGGTGTGGGTGTGGGGGGGCAGCATGCAGTGATGTGTGGCTGCTCTGCTGCAGTGTGCTGCTCTCCATCTCAGCTGGAGCTCCCCCGATGTGCTCTGCACTCTGCCTTGCTCCTTTCCTCTGGGGCCTGTGCCGTGCAGGGTCCCATCCTGCTCCATCTGAGCATCCATCCGCGCTAGGGCCAGACCGGCCAGGCTTGGAGATGAGTGTCACCAAGAGGGGACCAGGGAAGGCTGTCAGCAGGCTGTGCCCCACGGGGACGCTGGGTAGAGCAGCTGCTTGACAGTCTTTTTCCTGTTTACTTGCTCCCAGAAGTGCCGGGTGATATGGTGGTTAAAGGACATCCCTCCTGTGTGTGCCGGGGTCCTTCATCCCTCCTCCTCACCCTCTGTAGGGGATGTTTCCACACCTGTGGTCCCCAGCCGGTAAGCCCTGTCAGATAACGGGTGGGGGTGGCTGTGGACCACACTCAGCAGTGTTGGGAGCACACGATGTCCAAGAGGACTTTAACCCCCTTGGCACCCTGCCCTGTAAATCTGCGCCCCATAAATCTGCTTTCCAGCTGGCGGAGGGGTGGGTTGAGGGCTGGCTCGGTTTGTTTGCTGAGCATTCGGGCGCTGCCTGGCATGGTGGTTCTTGGCGTGAGCGAAGGGCAAGGCTCTCGTGCTGCTGGGCTGCACCAGAGCAGAAGCAGCCTGCTGCCTCGTCTGCCTGAGCTGCTGTGTTCAGGTGCTTCTGCCAGCACCCATCCCATAGGCATTGCTCCTCCATCCTCTGGTTCCTCTGGCCAGAATCGCAGGGTACTTGGGTATCCCCCTCTCCTTCGAGCCTGCAGTCCTTGCCCTGCTCACAGCTTGCCAGCTCCCAGCCCTTCTCAACATCAGAGGACCAAAAAGTTGTCCTGGGTCCCAGAGCAGACCCAGAGTGGTGCCAGGCTCCCCAGGCTTGCTGGGCACTGGGAGTTGACTCTGCTGGGACACAGCTGGGCTCTACATCCCAGCAAAGCAGCAGAAAGTATTTTTTCTTTTTTTTTTTCTTCCCCCCACCTCTTTGGTGTCTCGTATATCATTTAATGCTTTGTGTCAGCCTGTTCTCAAGGTCTTGCTGCTGGCTGGAGTCCTTGCTGCTGGCCTTTGTGCCTCCCCAGCAGCTCAGGCTCTGGGGCATGTTATGAAAAGGTTGAGAGATGAGGGCATGACATTTTGGAGCATTGACACATCAGGTTTGGTATGAAGCGTGGAGCAGGTCAGTGTGCATGCAGGAGGTCTCCAGTTCTGGGCACCAAATACATCCCAGGTGAGATCACGAAGAAAAAGCCAAACCCAAGCCGTAGAGGGTCCTGGTGTGAAGGCCATATCCAAGAGCTCCTGCTCTTCCCATGTAAACTGAAGTTAATGGCTCCTGCTAGGGTGGTGTGTGGCTTAGGTAGTATCTGCTCAGTGCCTGGAGATCTTCAGCTGGATGGTGCTGTAAGAAGGTGCTGTTGGCTCGTTACCAACCATACTCTTGCTTGGGGATGGGAGGTGAAGCCAGCACCAGCAGTGGTCCCATCATGGCTACTGCAGATAGAGCAAAACTGGTGAAGAGGACAGAGGAGGTTCGTTGTTTCCATCGTTATGGTAACCACTGTGGGTCAGAGCAGGTTTGATTTCATCAGCAACCACGCTGGTAACGCTGCCCCTTTCTCTGGTTCACGGTGCAGCGGGTGGAAGGGACCCGCATGGAGAGTCGGAGGGGAGGTGACACGAGGAGGTCCCAGCCACTCCTCGCATTGTTGGTGGAGACAACGCAGCTCTCTGGGGCCTCTTCCGCAGATAATGGCACACAGGGAGATCTAGGGGAGGGTGCACATCTGGAAATCACATCTGTGCTTTAGCAAATACTCAGTCCTTGCTGTCTCAAAACAGCTTTGGGGTTGAGCATGGTGGGGGCAGAGGTCAGGCTGCTGTGGTGACCTCGAATGGCTCAGCAGCAGGTGGGATCTTTACCCTGTTCTTCCCTTCCCAGCTTCACCCTGACACTGGAGAGCTCAAGCCCTGGTAGGGACAGGAACACTGAATGTTCTGGCCAGCAGTCGCCTTTGCTGTTAAATTGCTGTCACGGAAACTTGATTACATTGTCTGGTGGGATGGATGAAAACTGAGTCATGGCATCTGAGTGTCACTGGCATCTGCTGCCAGCGTGACGGATCTTTTCTGTCCTTTGGTTTTCACTCCCTGCCTTCGTGCCCTGTCCTGGGGACAGTGTGTAGTCACTCTTGTCTCCATTTGCTTTGTGATGGGGCATCACTCTCCAGACACGAAAGAGTCAAGAAGACGCTTTTATTGTGCTGTTTTGTTTTGAGTGCAAAAATCCCCAAAGAGCTCCATGGAGAGCTTGCTGCTGTTGGACACCCAGGTCCCCAGATCCACCTCTGCCAGGGCTTCCTCATTGGCCCTGCCTCTCCTGGCTGTGAGCTGGTAAGCTGTGCCTTTGACTGCCTTGTGCACTCAGGAACTGCTGGATAGCCATGGCTGCCCTTCTTTTGTGCTCTTTTTTTGTCAGTCTGCTTGCTCCCATCCCCTTCCCCTCGCAGGCAGAGCTGGCAGCGGGTAGGAGTCCTCTAGCTGACTGAGTCTGGGCATGTCAGTGACCCGGTAAGTTCACGGAGAGGGATGCAGAGATGTTGCAGCTCCCTGTTGGGCCCTTTGATGGGGGACACCTGCCCTGGGAGCAGCTTCTTTTGAGTGTCTCCCCACTCTGTGCCAAGATCGGGTGCCCCATCGATCCATCCCTGCCCTCCGTGGTACCGCTCGGGTCTCCCTTACTGCTGCATGTCCGCCCTGGAGTGGGGGAGAGCGGGAGAGGCAGGCTGGAGGAGTTGTAGCTCAGCTTCCTCCATCCTCCTGTTTTATTGTGCTCCTCTAAAGTCATTACATTTCTTGCCCAGACAGGGCTGAGGGGGATGGAACCCTCGATGCCACGAAGGAAAAAAGTCACCTTCAGGGGGTGGCTTTGTGGAGCCATCCCTAGACAGACTGTCCAGCAGCGCTGGTGCTGAGCTTCCCCTTTCCATTTGAGTCAGTGGCAGCTTGTGCCTCTCAAACAGACCAGGCTGATGACTGAAGGGCGGCTTCGCTGGCTGCTGCCGGCCGCCTTTCATCTGGGGAAGGGACACCGACTTCTTCAGAGCAGCGTCTGTGCAAGCAGAACCAGGGCTTTGCTCGAGCTGGAGTAGCTCTGCGGGTGCTCGGGGTGGAAACGTGCTCCCACGTCCTGTGTGGTGAAGGTGCCGCAAATCCAGGGCTCTCATGGGTGCCAGCTGTGTGGGTGGGTGGATGTGACCAGCAGCCCTGGATGCCAAGCTTGGAATTTGGTAGAGTCCTGAAATTGAGGTACGAACCCCTCACAAAATTTCCATGGTGGAAGCCCTGAAGCATCCCAGGAGGGAGGCTGCTGGGGCACTCCCCTGGTGTTTGCCATCTGGCTGCCCACCTCCTTGAGCTGCCCACCAGTGCCCTTGCAGGGCTGTGCTGGAGGGACAGGGCTGCTGGTGTCCAGCCCTGAGCTGGGTGAATTCTGAACGGGGAACGCTGTCTCTGCTTTCCTACTTCACAGCCTATTCGTGTTACTCGGGGTTCACCCCTCCTCACAGTAGCTGTCCTAAAACTGGGTGCCTGCACCCTGCTGTAGGCAGATGAGAGAACCTCTAAGGGAGACCCCAAGCTGCAGAGTGGTGGGTGGTGGGAGGGTATCGGGAGGGAGATACCAAGTGGGCTCGTTCTGCAGTGTTCCCCACTGGCCACCCCAGAGGTGAGGTGTGAGCCAGAGGTGCTCTTTCCAGTAGCCATGGAAGAGATGTGTCTCCTAAGAAGTTTCCTTCCACCTGCCTCGTACGCTTGTGTAGGGTTGGACTGAAGTGCCCATCCCTCCCTGGACTGTGAAAGGAGCCCTAGTGACCAGCTTGTGACAGATGTTCCCTTTCCAGTGACATGGGAGAAAGCATGGGGGAGGCTGGGAGAGCCAGTAGGAGCTGGCACCCCATACCTGTAGCACCCCATGTGAGAAGTTCATCTGCTGAGGGAGGAGAACCTGGGCTGGTTGCATCCAGCAAGCCCCTGCAAACACCCCTGCAAGGGCTCTGCTGGCAGCAAAACAGCCTGAGGTGGGGAGAGCAGAGAGCCTGTCCCTCTGGGGGGGTGTGGAGCTGTCCCCTGTAATAACCCTGCTAATTAACTGCTGACATTGGGTAGGAGACATCTCCCAGTGCATCCTGCGCCATTTCTCCCAAGCTTCACTTCCTCCCTCTCCCCGTTGGAGGGGTGCTGGCTGCAGGTCCCCAGAGACAGGGCTGCTGGTGGGATGTGGAAGGATTTTGGGACTGGGGAGCTCCTGGTCCTTCCTCAGGGGCTTGGGCTGTGACTGCAACAAGTGACCGTGACTCAGGATTGGTGTCTCACCTCTGCTCCTTTGCTTTATTTACTGTTACAGTTTCTTGCTTGCTTTGGGATGGAGGTGTTTGTAGTGGGTGCTGTGGGCTGTGCATACCCCCAGTGACATCTCCGTGTCCCCACATCCCCAGGGGTACAACCAAGGGGGCTGTACAGCTGAGGCTGGAGCAGCTAGAGTGCTTTGCCCGAGACTATGCAGCCCACCAGAGGTACTGGTAGGTCCAGCACCGCCCTCTCAGCTGCACTGGGGCCAAGCAGTGGTGATGGACACGGTGGCAGCGCTGGCAGGTGGCTCGGGGCATGTGAGTCTGAGCCTGAAGTTGTCCCTGGGCAGGCTGAGTGTGAGCTGCCAGCCTGCATGTCCCCTGTCTGTGCTGGGCTGTGGGCAGAGCTGTGAGATAGCAGCATCCTGCTTCGCTCACTTGGGGATCAGCTTTGGGGTTGGTTGTTTTTTTTTTCTACTTTTATTTTCTTGCAGCTGAGAGTAAGTGGGAGAGATGTGCTGACGATACAAGGTAGGCAGCTGCCAGCCCACAGCTGCCTCTGCTTGTAGCATTGGGAGGGTGTTTGCGAGTTCTTGAAGGCCACCTGCGTGAAGCTGAAGCTGGTGGAGCAGCAGGGTGTGGGTCAGCCTGGGGAGAGGTCCTCAGTGCCCTGTAGGAGCCGAGGGATGTCTGGGCAGGACCTGTGCTCCCTGCTCCAGCCGGAACACGGGTGGGTGGGATGGAGGAGGGAAGGGCAGTTCCTCACATCCTCCAGCTGCAGAGCCATGCAGCAGCATAGCATCTCTAATCTCCTTGGGCATCTCCTCTAGTTTCCTCTAGTTGATAAGGATTTGGGGGGGATGGGAGGAACTGGAGCTCGGAAGCCACAGGACACGTGGCCCAGGGGCGCAGCGGAGGCAGCAGCAGCTGGAGGTGCAGGCAGGAAACACGGGTACCCGCAGAGCAGCCGGCGCGTCCCTGCGTGCCCCGCGTGGGCTGCCCGGGCGCGCTGCCGGGCCAGGGGGGTGCTGGCTCCCAGGGTGGCATTTCAGCTCCCTGCCAAATGCTCCTGCCCCACGCTGATTGAGGGCGATCGTTGAGAGGTGAGCCAGGATCTGAGCCGGGATCCAGGCTAGTCGCAGTCACCCTGGCTAACCGGGCGCTCCCCGCTGTCCCATCTCCAGCCCACTCAGCTGCCTTTTCCCCCCAGCATCTTCTCTCCCGCGGTGCTCTCTGTATCTGGATGTTGCCGCTGCTGGGTAGAGCTAATGCGACAGTTGCTTCATAGCCAAGTGCGGTGGCTCGCAGCAAAAATTGCCGTTTGCTGATGCAGACAGCAGGTGAGATGAAGGAAATTGCTGGAGCAGCCTGAGACGCAACTGAGCTGAGTCCAGAGGGGAAAATTGTTTTACCCGCATCTCCTCCTGAGGCAGAAGTGCCTGCGTGTTGCAGCAACAAGAGCAATGGGACCCAACGGGCCCCTGAGCACCAGGGTGGCCGTGTCCCTCCCTGGGACAGTAGTGGGGGTGAAAGAGCCTTTCACAGGGGTTTTGGTGCCTCACTAGAGGAGCAGCTTGGCCATTTTTAGCTCATGGAGGGTGAGGGATTCACTGGGACGCAGGGCGCTGCTGGTGCTGTGTTTGTGTTGGCCTCCATGGATGCCTCAGCCCTGCCTCCTGCCCTCTGCAAAAGTAGTAAGGTCAAATTAGAGGCCTCGGCTGGTTTCTTGTTGTCCTGTCTGGATAAGCCATCTGTTAATGGCAGGGGATTGTCCTCTGGAAACCTGATAGCTGGTGTGCGGCAGCTGAGGTCAGGCGCAGCAGGAGGATGCGGTAGCCTCATCGCTGTCTCCGTGCAGGGATGTTTAATTCTCCATTACACTGCCTGCTTTAGTTTCATCGATTAAGGAGAGCTTGTGGGGTTGAGAGGTTGAGCTGTTTTCACTCTGAAAACCTACACTAGTGAGAGATGCACCGCTTTTCCCTCTGAAATACGTTCCTAATCGGTCGGGGTTACAGCTTTGCCTCTTGCAGAGGGGATGTCAAGTGCAGGACCCCACTTTTTGCATTGATTCTGGGTGCAACGTGCGTTTTGTAACAGCCACCTGAAATTTTGCAGTGCAGCCTCCAAATTCAAGCTCAGGTAGCGACTGTGTGCCCGATTCCTCCAGCAAACCCTGGCGGATGCAGGGATGGGTCCACGCAGGGACAAACCCGGGGCTCAGCCGGAGCTTTGCAGGCAGAAGGGGCTCGATAAATAGCGGTGGGCAGGCGACGGGGCTGCAGACTGCAAGGTGCTGAAGGCGCTGGCCCCCGTCCAGCAAAGCACTTAGCACGCACTCGGCTGTTCCCCTGAAATCACGGGGGATTTTTGGTTGTTTTTTTCTTTGCTGAGCGGTGTTGGGTTGCAGTCAGCAAAGGTGAAGGGCTGAGCGGTGGGGAGCAGCCCCGGGGCTGGGCAGGATGGTTGCGGAGGGATAAAGCAGCTGGTGGACGCCAGCAGGAGAAGGTGGGCTGCAATCCTGCTCCGCGCTCCTGCAGCTCCCAGTATCTAGTGCTGAAAGTCCACTCCAGGGGGCTTCCACTGAAGTATTAAGAGGGAGATGGCAATACTTGGTTCTCCATGCTGTTGCGTAATGGATTTTTCCTATTTTTACCCACATGCACACACGAGTTGTCTTTTTTTTTTTAAAAAAAAAAAAAATTCTTTCTCCCTTGGCAGCCTTTCTCTGGGGGCCTGACCACCCAGCACCCCTTCCAGTGGTGGGAAGCCTGGGGATGACCACAGGGTTGTGCTCAGTGGTATCCACAATGTTAAGTAAAAGCAACTTTTTTAAAAAAAAAAAACAAAACCAACTTTTTTCTTTGCCAGAGTAAGTAGCCTAGAGGCTTTTCTGCTGCCCCGGGTAGGGTCAGTCTGTGTCAGCTGGCTGAGGTCAAGCTGTGCTGGGAGTGACCCTGTGGCTGTCACTACACCGTTTGTCCCCCAGGGAGACACATGCACTGAGCAATGCTTGTTGAAGCAATGGGTGTTTTCTTGGAGGCTGTCCCTGATAAATCCATCCTAGGAGATAATCTGGGCTAAACACTCCTTTTGTCAGCTTTTTTTTTCTTTAATCAGTTTTACATCTTTCCAAAATTCCTCTGGAGGTGGAGATTTTGCAACCCTTGGAGCCCATTCCAGGGTGTCCTTATCCTTGCCCGTTACAACACTCCATCCATCAGCGGTTAAATTAAGCTTGGATGAAGTTTTGGTTTTAAATGACTTTAAGGGTGGATCTGGTTTTCCTGTAACCAGAAGGGTAATTTTTTTAAGCTTTTTCTTCTTAAATGGTGTGGGGGGCGGATCTGGGGTCAGCTTTTTCTTTCTGATACAACCGGCTCCTGCTGAAGGGAAGGCTCCTTGCCCAGGAGTGTGACCGTGTCCTTTCTTTTAAGCACTGGAGGCAAGTGGAGGGCCAAGCCTTTCTGCTGGTGATCGTCTGGGGGGAAGTTTGGGAGGCTGTGAAGGGGACAACCTGTGAGCACAGCCACGGTGCAGCTCAGCGTGCAATGTGGAAGCATGTTTGGAGCTTAGAGCATCTCTGGGCTGGATGGGCTTTGCTGCCTCCCTGCCAGAGCCTGTGCTGGCAGCTGCCTGCACGCCCGCCTGGGAGGGCTGGAGGATGGCTGGAGGATGGCCAGCACGCTCCAGGCATCCCGTCTCATCCGCTGCTCATCCGTCCCTGCTTGCTGCTGGTCCCTGTGCTGAGACATCTCAGCCCTGCCAGGCTGCAGCAGGGTTTATATTCCAGCAGAGAGCTTCCCTCTACCCCTGCCATGGCTGTGGTGCCAACTTCTTCCTCTTGCCACTGTCCACATCGGATGAAGACCAGTTTCTACCCTCTGCAGTGACTGCTGCCTTGCACAGTGTGCTCTGGGAGGGGGCGGCGTGGGGAGGAGATGTGGCTCACCTTGGTGACAGGGTGCTGATCTTTGGGGGGTTCATCCTGGATTACCTGCCACTTCTTCCTTTGCCCAGGCACGCGTGACCCACGCTGGTGGGGCCCCACCAGATGCTCATCTGGTGCCTCTGGCCACATCCCTGGTAGGTCTTTCCCAGCAAGGACCCAAGGTGCAAACCTGTGGTGGGCCGTGTGGCTGCTGTCACAGAGCCCACACTGCCACTTGCCTGGGGACTTTGCTGGTGGCTGGATGTCACTTCCAGCGTGGGCTCTGCAGTTATCCCTTCATTGCACTCGTGGGGAACCTCTGCTGTGCTTCCAGCTTGCCTCTACTCATCTGCCCTCTCTTTTTTATTAATTTCCACTCCCTGCTCAAGGCTGGCTGCCAGGTTCCCCTGTCTGCCCGGGGGGGTCTGGGCTCCCCCCCCAAACCCTCTCTACAGGTTTGCAAAGCCACAGGGCTCTGCCCCCAAATAAATGCAAGCGCTGGCGAGCAGATCCGGGCATGTGGGATCATCATCAGCCGTGGTGGGAGCAGGCTGGGGGGTTGGAAGGCAGCAGTGGGAGGGCAGGAGGCTGCTGCAGGCGCTGGGCTTACTGGTTACTGGCAGGAGGGTGGCAGGGGTGTGCAGGGACGGCTGTGCTTGCCTTGGGGCTCTTTCTTGCTCACTGCGGTGGAAATAGTTCTGGGTCGGAGTTTGGCTTATTGTCTGGAATAACGTGCCTGTCCTTGGCGGTGCTGGGGACAGGCAGGAGGGTGGGGAGAGTGGCACCCAGGTGTGGGGGAGAGGATTTAGTGTGAGGCAGGGCAGGGGGAGATGGGGCTTGTAAGGCTCTGCCTCAGTTGCCTGCAGGCTTGCAAGCTGGTTGCAAGCTTGCCTGCAGCCTTTCTGCTGGCAGCAAAGCTGAGGTGGAACAGCACTTGGACCAGGCTGCAGAACCCACCCCGGGCAGGTTTTGCACCCTCGGCTGCGTGCTCCTGCGGCAGCGGGGCCCCAGCTGGTGCTGTGCAAAGCGGGGGTCACCCCCAGGATCCGCAGCGTCTCGTGGGGCTGACACGAGCAAGGTCAGCGAGAGAAAATCCCAGCAAGACTTGGGCTACAGCAAGATGTCTTCACCTCTCCTTCCCCAATGCACGGTGGCTCCCGGTCCTGCGCTGGCAGAGGGAGGACCTGCGGTGGGATGGAGGCAGGGCTGGTGCAGGGAAGCAGCGTTTCGGCATTTGCTTGGTTGGGACGGTGGCATTTGTGCTTTCTGGGTTTCCTGCTAAGAGTCATTTCCTTCCATGCTGCAAGGGGGCCAGGAAGGTATTTGAGTCAGTGGAGAAAGTGGGGTTCGAGAGGCTGATCTGCTGCTAGGCAAGGCGATGGCTGCATAAACCAAACCCTAAACTGCCTTCTCCCCGGCACACACAGGCATGTTTGGGAGGATGAGAGAGATGAGCAAGCAGCTGCAAGCATGCGTGGGCTGGAGGTTTTTACCCTGCTCCCTCCGGGTGCGCGGTCCTCACAGAGGCTGCCCTTCGCTCTAGGAATTCCCTGCGTGCTTCTGACTTTGATAAGTACCTTGCTTGCTCCAGGGTGCTCTCCGCTGCGTGGATTTTAGGTATGCAGTTTGTAACAATAGCTCTGTCTTACTACTTACTTACTAACCCACCCGTGCTCTGTGCAGTGAAAGGTGAGTGCAGGACACAGGACACTGCAGCATCCTGAAGCAGAGGCGAGATGCTTGCAGCATGCTGCAAGGGAACGCCGTTAATATTTTGGCACCTTCCCTCAGTCGTTATTGCCTGCTAAACTACCATGAAAACCCAGCTGCCAGTTCTTTCCCACTGCGTTGGTCCAGCCCTGTATCCTTCAAAGGCAGGATTAGTCTTCAGCCCTGCTGTGCCTGTCCTGGATGCAGAGACCTGAGCTGTGATATGGGTTTGTAAGGGCTAAACCAGCGTGCTGTGTCGCTGAGGATGTGAGCACATGGGCAGGTTACGGCAGGGCACGCTAATGTTTGAACTTCCAGACGGTTCATTTCCAAAGGGTAGGTGATGCCTTAAGAAGTCACACCCTCGCTTATGTGAGGAGGCTTGTCCGTCCTCCCTTTGCAGCCCCAAGAACTTGGTCTTTCTGTGCTCTTGTCCCGAGTTGAGGAGCTTTGGAGGGTTATTGCGGTGGTCAGTCTGCATGCGTCCCGTGCCAGGCAATGAGCAGGCTGCCATCATCTCCACATGCACACCCACGGTGCTGCACAGTGTATCCTGCCACGAGAGGTTCTCACGTTCCTCGTGTAGGGTTTAAGCATCTTTTAAACATTTTAAATCCCCAAAGTCAAGCCCTGTGTCTGGCTTGCTGTGGTTGTTCGTCTGGAGCGAGCATCATCTCTCGTGATGCAGTTCAGTGCTGTCGGCGGCTGCTGTGGGTAATGAGCAGGTCACATTTCTGTCTAGTTTTAAGCTGCAGTAAATTGAAATGAAACACGAGTCGATCCACAGTGAGTGCAGTAAGTGGAGTTTAATTGGGATGAATTACATGCCAGGTTTGCAGTAATCTCCGTCCCACATTGCTCAGAAGCATCATCTACTTTGGAAACGTGACTCAGAAATGTTGTTATTTGATTCCCCCGAGCATTTAAGAAACTGTTTTTCCAGGAAGCAAAGATTCTTGGGTTTGGGTTTGGTTTGTTTTTTTTTTTTTTTCTTTCTTTCTTGTTGCTGCTGTGTTTTCTCTTTGTTTTATGGCAATGAGAGTCCTTTCCCAGAATTTCCTCTGGGGAGGGAGTCTGTGAGATGCTCCCTTACTAGCATCTCTTCAGCTCCTTCTCCTTGCTCAGCGTTTAATGCTCCTCCGGCATGTTTGCAGCTGCCCTTGGCAGAGGAGCCAGCTCTGCGGTAGCTCGTTGGAGTTACCTGCTGCTCTTCTCCCTGAGCCACAGCTGAAGCTGCCAGGATGCTGGAGCTGTGCTGTTGGATTCACCACCCACACGTGCAGCCAGGCCATAACACCCTCTGCTGCAGGTTCAAAACTAAGCCAGTTTTTATAAAACTAAGTCCAAGGGACTCGTGTATAGTACAAAGCTGTGAGAGGTGGGAGCCCTGAGCTGTTATCCCCCCCTCCCTCAGCTCTGGTTCTGACCAGCACCTTGCATATGTCTGTGTTGTTGATACCAGACCTCCCTAGTGGTGTCTATAATTCAAATGATCTCTGGAGATTGGGTGGTTTTCACGCTTTTTCAAATGTTTTCTCTCTGGAAGGTGTTTGGCAATGAGGTGGGGAGGGGGAAGCATGGGGAGTGGGGGTGGGGTGGTCACTGCAGTCAAATCTGCTCCAGAGCTGCTGTGGCAGATCCACCACAGCTGGATCTCCAGAGGCTGGATTTGGTTGATGCTTGCACTGTGCTTTCTTCTGTGGCCTTCTGAACATCACCCAGAGCTGCTAAGCTTTTCGTCCCTCTTTGGCTAGGGAAGGACAGAGTTTTCTTGGTGAAGATGGAGCATATGTGAAGGTAGGGACTGCCCTGGGCATCCTGGTGGTGCTCAGAGGAGCTGGGGAGATGCCAGAAAATGCGTTCATAATTTAGCATGGAAGTGAGGAGCAGGGCAGGAGGCAGGGGCATCGTCAAGTTGTTTAAAAGAAGAATCAATGCAAGTTTCAGTATCTACCTTGAATTGGGAGAGGAGCGGATCTTGAATCTATGGTATTTGTAAGATGTGGGTAGCTGCAAGCAGGATTTCATCCAACTGGGCAGGAGGCTGTGCCCTTAGAGGGTTCACCTCTGTAGAAAAGCTTGCGTTAAAAAAAAAAACAACAAACAAACACCACAAAATGTTGCTGCCTGGAAAGACAAAAAGAAGTGCAGTTTGCAGGTGTGTGTTGGGTGGAGGGAGAGGAAAGTGTGGAGTGTGAAGCTAAACGGCGAAGGAGCTTGCAGTAGTGGTAGCGCTGCCCTCTGCTCATCACGCCTGGGGATTGCCACGGTGGGGCACCCAGCTGTTCAGGGGGACACGGAGGTAAAGGGGCTGGGGGGCTTCCTAAGGAGCCGGTAGGAAGGGGCTGTGCTTGCAGGCTTGTGTGTGTGCACAACCACATGCTCACGGCCAGAGAGATGTGCAAGCGGTAGGATCTCTGTGCCGTTTTGGAAGGTTGAGGAGCAAGCTGGGGCTCCTGAAGGACTTGTCGAAGGTGAGAAGTGTGGACAACTGCTCTGGGAGGACCTGGGCGCCTGTGGCTGTACTGAGGACCAGGCTGGTGGTGCTGTGTTAGAGCTCTGGGTGCCTCTTCAGCCTGTGCCATCAGCGGTGGCAGGGGGAGACTGGGAGGCTGCTGTGATGGTGGCTTGTTCCCTCTGCAAGGCACCGTCCCCAGCACCTGCCCACTGACCTCGGACGTCTGGCAGCTCTCTGCCTGGGCTGGGGCAGCCGTCCCATCCTTGCCCCATAGCCGGGGAAACACAGTTTGCTGTTCAAAGCCTGGTACCACGGTGCCATAGGCATGCCTGGGTCTGCCATCGTGTCACGGGTGGTAATCCAGCTCTTCAGATGGCTGGAACTTCTTTATCTGTGCCCGCCCTTCCTTCTCCTCCGTCCTCTTGGGAATTTCAAGTTATTCACTGAACTCCCCTTCTGTTTTCCCTTTCTCTTAGTGGATATTCGTGAAATCAAAGAGATCCGTCCAGGAAAAAATTCACGTGATTTTGACCGGTACCAGGAGGATCCATGTTTCCGACCAGACCAGTCTCACTGCTTCGTTGTCCTCTATGGCACAGAATTCCGGCTGAAGACCCTCAGCCTGCAAGGTAAAGCACCCGTGGCCTCGGGGCTGTGCCAGGGGAGGGTTGGGCAGGCACCCCATCACCACAGGTCCCAAACTTCCGATGCAACCTTCCATGGTGAGCTGGAACATATCCTTGGGCAGGTGCTTTTCTTACCACACCAAGGAGGTATCTTTGGAAGGTGACACCAGTCCCTGAAGGGTCACACATTCAAGCCCTAGTTAAGTCAATTAATTCACCTGGTGAACCCAAATGTTGGGTGAACCAAAGCCCCTAGTTCAAATATGTGCTGGAAATCGAGTGGTTTATCTTAGCTTGGCGTGTTGGTGTTCATCAGCTGCGTCGTGGTAACCAGCCCCACTCGTGAAGTGGAAAATCTCACTCGCTTCTGCTGTGCAATTCTGAGCGAGAAAACGCTGCCGGTGCCAAACGGTGACACAAAGCCTGGGTACCTCTGCGGTGTTGGTCTCGGCTTTCCTCGGCCCCTTGTCGGTTGACTTAAGCTGGACTTGGAGCAACCATCCTTATGTTCTGCTGCTGAAGGAGAGGAGGTTTATGCTATTGAGTCTCCTCCTGTTCAGATGGAGGATGGGCTGCAGCTCAGCTGATGGGCAATAATCTTTTCCTGCTAACTGTGCAGGCTTGTAGATGGGCCCGTAGATGGGCGCTGATGGAGGGGGTCATGCTGTGATGGAGGGGGTCATGCTGACGCCTTAACCTCTGTAGCAAATCTACCTCTGGCTAGTGCTGCAGGGCATGGGGACAGGGACAGCACTTCTGCCCTCAGAAAGGATGGAGCTGCTGTCAAGCAGGTTACGGAGGAGCTAGCACACATTCCCAAGCAGATGGTGGCCTGTCACCCAGGCCAGACAGAGCATGACTGCTTGATTTTGAAGATAACCCCCAGCTTTCAGGAACTGAAGGGAGGAGAGAGCATGATGTGCAGGAGCAAGGGCTGCAGGAGCCCGGCACAGAGAGGAGCCAGCCAGAGCATCTGCACGGCAGGGAGCTGTTATCAGGAAGGGGGTGAAGGAAGGAACAGGGGATACAAGATGCTGAGGATAGTCCACAAGTTTGGGTTGGTCAGCAGCTTCTGCATCCCTTTCCTCCCATTTCTCCTGTGCGCTTCCCACAGCTACTTCCGAGGATGAGGTCAACATGTGGATCAAGGGGCTGAACTGGCTGGTGGCAGACACTCTGAGGGCTGCCACTCCTCTGCAGATCGAAAGGTGAGGGAGTTGTCCTTGTTCAAACTTCTTTGGGGTTTTTTTGTTTGGGTTTTTTTTCCCCTTTTCTGTCGTTTTTTTGACAGAAAAAGGTGAGCACAGTGACAACACCTCCTTCCCTCTCTGAGCACCGCTGACCTGGCCCTCCTGCCTCTGTGCTCGGGGCTTCATCACGCGACACACTGCACGGCATTGTCGGTGGCCAGAGCTCCACCTTGTACACGTGCAGGGGAAAGGAGCTTTATGACAAAGAGGTGTTCCTATGTGTGCACAGCCCGTGTTATCCGTAGCAATTCAGTGCCGAGGCACGTAGAAGAGAATACTTCTGGGTTTTTGTCTTAACTGTGGACCCACTTGCAGGCAGAGACAGTTTTAAAGGGGGCAGGTTGCCCCTGGAAGGGGCGCAGAGTTCTCTGGTGGGAAGAAGGGCTGTGGGAGTGGGTGGCGTGGCGCTGAGCGTCTTCAGAGACAGCAGCAAACCGAACGGGCGTCTTGTCAAGGAGCTGGGACAAAGCGTGTGGTGTTTGTGCCTTTCCGTTTAGGTGGCTCCGTAAGCAGTTCTACTCGCTGGATCGCAACCGGGAAGACAGGTAAGAAGAGGGGAACCGCTCGCTGGCACAGACGTGCATGTTCTCCGAAGGGTTTGGGCCAGGGGGGGTTACCTTTGACTTGAAACCTCAGCCTTCGCTTTGGACTTTTTGTTGGGTTCTTTAGGTTATCAATTTTCATTTCCAAGGAACTTTAATCGAAGTCCCAGTACTTCCCTGGCTGATCTTTGCTGAATTAGAAAAGTGTTTAACAATGGTCTTGTTTCCCTGACCTGTTTCCCAGCTGTTCAGACCCAGTAACACCTTGAGAGCCCATAGCTGTGAAACACCCTCCCCCCCACCTGGCACCACCCGAGGAAGGTGACACCAAAGAGCCAACAGGCTGCTCTGGCCACCCCGCCAGGGCTGAACAGGGTTCTGTTTGTTGCTCTTCACCCTGTTTGTTTTATTCTCCGTCGCTGAGGTCCATGAGGCCATGGATCATCCCACTGCTTGGCTTTTAGGCTGATGGGCTGCAGCAAGGCCACTGCTGCTGTGGTTCTTGGGTGGGTGCTTAGTGACGTCCTAGCAGGTGAAATGTCATGCTTGAACCCATCACAAGGAGGTAAGGGAGGGGAATTGGGTCATGAGCCCTCATGAAGGGATGAAGGAAGGGACATTTGTCTGTCAAGGAGGCGAGTTCCACCATGCTCTGTTTTGTGCCACTAGCCGGCTTTACCTGGCCGTATGGCGCTGCCAGGCTTCTCTTCCCCAGGTGCTGTTATCTGCCTCCTTTCATCCCCGGGACACGCTTTTCCCCCATGATGTTAACTGAGCCCATTAACTGAGCCCATTAACGAGGAAATCAATGCTGAAAGGTTAATGTGCTCCCTTGGGGTAGGGGGATTCCTCCAGTCCTACTCTGGAGAGGGCAGTGCCAGGGATATCACTTGCACGTCAGCTTGTGCCCCCCAGCTGTGGTGGTCCCATCTGCCCCCTGTATGTGCCCGGTGCCCAGGCAGGGCTCACCGCAGAGCACTGGGCATGTCCCTGTGCTCCAGGGCATCCTCCTCATGGTCCTCGCTGATATCTTGCACTGCTATTGATTTCCCCGTTTCACCCTGAGCCCTGGAGTCCTCATCCTTGCAGCAAAGCTCCTGCCAAAAAACTTGCCCCGCAAACCCAGCAGCCAGGGGCATGCTGCTGGGGAGCGATGGGTGACTGTGGTTGGGCAGGTCGGTCCTGTGGATCAGCGGGCAAAAATCACAGCTCCATACTCATCAGGAGAAGTAAGCAGGTCCCCTCATCCCGCTTTGGTCCCCACTGCCATGTCCCTCCCTCCCGGCTGCAGCGTGCTGCCTCATGACAGCCAGGACAGGCTGATGGCCCCACTGCTGGACTGCCAGGGGTTAAATACAACCTGTCTGCATCTCAGAGCAGAGCTCGAGTGTGTTGCATGGGACAAACCCCACTGCACTGGACATTTTGGCTTTTGCAATGATTTATATCGTGGCGTGGTGAGAGCACCGTTGGGTGCACGAGGATTTTGTGGAGGAGGGATAAATCCTAGCAGAAGCAGAAAGGGAAAGAGTGGTGCCTTTAATCTGTTGCAGATGCTGCACACCTTTCAAATCCAGGCTTCAGTTTTATACACAATGTACCGGTTTTCAGTGGTGACAGGGCGAAGTATTTCATAACTCAGCAATGGAGAGCACTGAGGCAGGTGCAGGGGTGACTGCATGGGGCTTTTGGGGAGTGAATGCAGGAGAAATGGAAAAAATTAGTCCTTTTTTCTCCCCTGGTTATACAGTAAAACTGATGAAATGGCATCCTGACAGGACGAAAGAAATCGCACGTATAGATTTGTCTGCCTGAGGTATGATCAGCAGAGCTGAAAGGCAGCCTGCTGCATCTCTCTTTTAGTTTTTCTTAATTTCATCTTTCTATTAGCATTTAAAATTAAGGTAGCAAAATAGAATATATTCCTTACCTGTCAATCAAGGGGAGAGGTTTCAATGTAAACTGTTTAATTAGAAGAGCTGCTGCTCCAGCCCAGGCAGCAAAAGGAGCAAAACAGCAATAGAGAGGCAATGTGGGAAGATTGTGGTTCTCCCCATTTTACAAGTGTTTTCTTGATACAAGTATCATGTGTTTTCTGCAACGTAGAGGCAGAAGTTATGGGGCACATACATCTCTCGGATGAAATCTTTCCCCTTACGAGGCATTTCAGTGTTAACTTTGGTGTCGCTGGGCTCTTGCTTTTGCTTCTCAGTCTGGAAATGGGTCTGAAAAGAGAACAGTGAGTTGGGTTGTTTGGTTTTTTTTGTTGCTTTGTTGGGTTTTTTTCAAACCACTTCTTTTGCAAACCATCTTTGGTCCTTTCCAGAACGGGCAAGTTTTTGGCAGCTGAAGAAATCATTCCTGGCATTCACGTACCCCGCACTCGCCTTGCGCCCCAGCCTCCTGCGCCAGAGCCCTTTCCTTTCCGCCTTCTCCCGGCTGGGTGCCTGTGCATACCTTCCAGCACGCCGGCAGATGTTGGCTGTTTTCACTGGCTGCTGGGCCTTTGGGTATTTGTTTTTCCAAGGGAGGTTAGGTGGAAAGAGGAGGATAACAGGATGCTGGGGTTTTTTTCCTAACTGCTGTGGGGGAGACTGTTTCACCTCTAGCTAGGAGAGCTGCCCGTGGCTGGGAGCAGTTACAGGCTGGAGGAGGGGGGGGAATGTTTTCATCCCCTGTGAGAGGGCTGGATCTGTCCTTTGGCCTGTTTGTCATGAAACCTTAAAAACCTTCATAGAAGAAATTAGTTTATTTATTTGCTTTATTACTTTCTAGTCTCAAAATACTACCAAGCTGTTTATCCAAGGTCACCAACACTTCATTAATAAAACGCAGTAAATAAAATCCTTCCATGCTCCATCCTCCTACTGAAGTGGAGAGGGAAAAGTTGGTAACAGCTTGTACAGGGTTTGCTCTCGCTTCCTCTGGTGCCATCACATCGATGAGCAGTGCCATGGTCCCACACCTCCCTGTGAAGCAGTCCAGCATCCCGGAGCTGGGCGCTGGCTCCAGCGGGTCTCCAGCCTGTTGCCTGCTGCTGCTCCTGCTGCTGCAGCCCCTCCTGCCCTTTTCCCAAGAGCTTTTTTGTAGTCTCAGCCTCTCACCAAGGGGCCATTGCTGCTGGGTGGCCTGGAAAGTGTGGGTGTCCCATCGGGAGTCCCATGAGAGCTGTTGCAGGCTGTGGTCCTTGATGTGTGAGAGCATCTCTCACGAGCCACCAATGTGCTGGCTCGTTACCCCCTACATCACCTCATTTCCCTGTCACCCAGGACCCCGTAGCTGGGACCCCCCTGCCCTGGGGGCTGCACCGCACCCTGCGTATGGCCATGGAGCTGGGTGTGTTGGAGGAGGGGAAGGGCAGGGTCCCCTCCCCAAAACGTTTGCCCTGAGCCCCTGGCATAACTCTTCTGCCAGGGGAGGTGGAGGTGCAGGGAGGAGATACCAAAGCTGCTGCCTGGCTCTGTAGCTTACACAGCCAGGAGGGGAGGGGGGGCTGGTGCCATTTGTCAGCTGTTGTTTTTTTTTTTTCCTGTCCTGCCATCGAGTGGCAGGACAGTCACTGCTGCCTGCACAGTCCTCGGCCGGGTGCTGGCCCTGGCCTTGCACGGGAGCTGGGCCAGGTCCTGCTCTGGCCATGCATGCGTCCCGGTCCCCTGTGGCTCCGAGCCCAGAAACAAGGGCTCTCTGTGTGCCACTGGTCTCCGCAGCGCCTGACACCAGCCAGTTTCTCCCTCTCCCTGGGGCTCCCTTCTCCTTCCTGTGTTGTTTGAGATCACCCTGTTTTCAGGGAAGAGCTAAAAGAGACGCAGTTCACGCTGCCCCTCTGCATCGCTGCAGGTGACAGTGTGCGCCTGGGTTAAAACCTCTGCGTGGGACATCTGCCCTGGCATGCTTACATTTGCTCCCCCCCCCCCCCAAAGCTGTAAGCTTCCAGGGTCAGCCCTGCCCTACGCTTTGTGGGACGGAGGAGCATCCTGTAGGGTCCTGGGCGCCCACGCACGCAGTGGGGGGTAAAAGCAGCATCTGTGATTGCTGGGGCAGACTCGCAGGACTTGCTTTTAAGGCAGAAAATGATTTCACACAGACCTTTCAGCTTCTTACGTCTTGCAGGTGGGAGGCATCCACGTTCTTCCTCGCTGCAGGGCTGTTGCCCCGTGGGGGAACAACGCCAGAGCAGGCAGGGGCAGCCCAGGGCTCCTTGCTGCCTGTCTCTGCCCGCCTGGGGTCCTGCTCGGGGTTGGCACCGGAGCCCCCCTGGTCCAGGAACGGGCATGTTTGGTGCAAATGGCCTTGGGGGGAGGACAGCCACGCTGGCTGCCCGTGCCAGCGGTGCGTGCGGCAGTGGCTGGGGGAGTGCAGCTGAGCACGACATGGCAGTGCTGTGCCTGTGGCTAAACACTCAGAATGGCTTTTTTTTCCTCTCTTTAGAATAAAATTAGCTGGGTCCAAGCCACTTGCAAAGCCTACCCCCCTCCAGCTCCTTCTGCAGGCCAGGGAGTGGGTTTTGGAAGGGATTTGGTCACCCAGCATCCACGCTGGGACACAGATCTTTGAAAAATGTTTCTTGCTGGTTGTTCCTCTAAAGCACTAGGTGCTGTGTGCCTGTTGTGGCATCGGCTCGAGTGGGCTGAGGGTGCTGGGGCTCGCCCTGCAGTGTTAGCAGCTTGCAGGAGTGGTGTCTGCAGTTCCCGTTGGCATGCCAGCACCTCTCTCTGCTCCGCACGTGCAGCGTGGATGCAGGATTCAGCCGAAAACATTCTTCTGTTCTGCCTTTCGTCCCGATCCTTCATCCTTTTGGGGTCACACATGTGTCCTTGTGCGTCACAGCTGGTGCCCCTTTGGGCATGGCTGCTCCGTGCATGTGGTGTCCTGGTCCCAGGGTGAGAGCCCTCCTTCCCAGACCTCCTGAGCGTGTTTCCCCTCTTTCCCCCGCCGAGCCAGGATCTCCGCCAAGGATCTGAAGAACATGCTGTCTCAGGTCAACTACCGGGTCCCCAACATGAGGTTCCTGCGGGAGAGACTCACGGTGAGTGTCTGACCCTTTGCTCTCCCGGTTAGCACTGGGAACCCTTGGCAGCCTGTTGCCTGCCTGAGAACAAAACCCAGTGGTGGCTGAACTCCCACAGTACGTTTGCATATTGCAGAGGCTCCCAGCCTTTCCTGGGAGGGCCCCCACCCACGGCGGAGACTGAAGAGGTGCCAGCTCCCACTGGGTGCTGCACCCTGCCCTGTTTGTGGCCAGCACCCTCTCTTCACCCCATCCTGCCTCCCCCACTCCCCACATTGCTCCTGTCTCCTGTCACGGGCTTTGTGCTGGTGGGGTAGAGTGCAGGAGGACAGGCAATGAGGCCAGGTCCTGTATCCCAGGTCCTGCAACCCACTGCCCCCAAGGGATGGGTGGCTGGCTCTGCCAGCATCCCTGCAGACCCCTGAATGAAGGGGCGTCCCATGATGACCAGCCATTTCCACCAGCACTGGGCTTCCCGACCGAAGAGCCGTGTATCCAAAGGAGAGCACGCACTTCAGGTCTTGCAGTTTCCACACACTTCAGATACTCGCTGCAACAAAAGTCTAAAATAATCCTTTTGTAGCTATTCAAGTAAACAGTAATGCTTTTATCAGCGCTGTGATGCCTTTTATGTGGGTAGGCTTGGGG
Source organism: Microhierax caerulescens (assembly GCA_035590215.1). NCBI lineage: Eukaryota > Metazoa > Chordata > Aves > Falconiformes > Falconidae > Microhierax > Microhierax caerulescens. The sequence continues at coordinate 5,255,245 of JAVJGJ010000002.1, forward strand.
AGTCGTGTAACTCGGTTTAGGATGTGCCTGTGTCCTGGGCACTGCAGGGTCCACTGGCCCCAGCAGAGATGTGCTAGAGGTAGGAGGCAAAGTCTGGCCAGGTTCTGGTCTTTTCCTCCTGCTTTTTAACCCAGGAGTCCTGGTGAGAGGACATACTCCTTGGGCCATGCAGAGTTGCTTGTGGCCCCTGTAAAATCTCAGTTGGTTTTGGTATTTTTTCCCCCCAGGACGTGGAGCAGAGGAACGGGGATATCACATACGGGCAGTTTGCACAGCTCTACCGCAGCCTGATGTTCAGCGCCCAGAAAATGGTAAGAGCTGAATTCTCCAGGGCTGGGAAAGTGAGGGAGAGACTGTATTTGTTACTGGGCATTCCCTCTTAATTGCCTTTTTAACCCTGCTGCCCTCAGCTAATAGCTTTTGTCTCCTACCCCTGGGCCAGGGATGACGGGGAGTAAAGAATTTATTGCTTTAAGCTGGTGAGCACGGGGCTGCTGGGGATGGGGGAGGCGGTGGATGAGCAATGGCTGTAAGGAGAGCTGAGCTGCCCCGCGCTGGTTTGCTGCCCCCACTACCTTCTCGATCAATTTGTGTTTTCACATATGGTGGTGAGACTGAGTGCAAACCTAATGCTTGTGCTTACTCTTTTGCAGATGGATGTCCCGTTCCTAGAAAGGTGGATAATACTCTGTATTTGCTGGGGAGGAGGCTGTTTTCTTTTGCTTCGTAACATGCTTTGGTGCCTGCAGCAGCGTGTTGGGGATGAGGCATGCTGTGTACCTCTTGCCATCGTGCTGCTTGTGGTTTTGCATTCAGGATAAGCATCTTTGCTGTAGACGCTCAGCTCGGGTCTGTATGGGCTCTCTTCCTCCCAGACATCCCACTGAGATCCAGCTCAGGTCAGCCGCCTCCAGAAGCAGTCGGCTGGTTTATGTGAATGAGTCAGACCTTGAGCCATCTCCCAGAGGTGGTCCTCGTGGCTGGGGCTGGTTGGCTGGTTGGCACCAGGGGCTGTGCGGGCTGTGCGCAGTGCATTCCCCTCTGGCTCCTCTCCAGGCAGCGCCGGTGGTACCACAGCCAGCTGAGCCCTTCCCTGCCCTGTGCGCATCTTGGCCTTGATAAGAAGAGTTGGAATTTAGATATGGAAGCTGAAGAGTGTTAACTTGTCCAAATAATTCCCCATGGTTTCCTCTCTTTTTTTCCTATAACCATAGAAAAGAGTTGGCAGGAACCTCAGCAGACCAGCTGGTTCACCCCTCTGCCCAGGGCAGCCAGTGCTGCCCGGTCCATTTCTGGGTTTTTTTGGTGTTAGTCCCCAGCATAGCCCTCGGCTATCCATTACGGCTTGGTATGTTCACAGACAAGTCTTTTGATATAATCCTTTACAAACTTCCCTACTTCATTCCCTGCCTTGCCTCCTTGAGTCCATGTCCTCTGGATACCTGTAGGTCTGTCCTGTCTACAATCACCCCTGGACTGCCCTGCACCTAGTAAGTTCTTTTCACTTTTGTACAAGACAGACCCTCTGTGATTTTTTTTTTATTTTTTTTTTTTCACAAGTCAGTCTCTCTGATGATTTTTGCTGCCATTCACCAGAGTTTCATGTTATCTTGCCCTTGGCAGTGTGAGTCCTGGGTGGCTCCTGGAGCAGTCCCTGGCTCTGAGATGTGGATGTATAACCTCAGCTGCTGTGCATTTGCTGTCCTGCCCTCCTCAGCTCTTTCTGCTCATCCCAGTCTGCTCTCACAGCGCTGCTTGCCCCGGGGCACATCTTGCTTGCACGTGCCATGGTGGTTGTGGATGGCATCTCACATGATGCTGGTAACAGCTGGTCGTACTGTGCTGCATGAGTGACCGAAGCTTCTCTCTCTCTGCTTGTCAGGGGTGGAGAAAGGTCTGAGCACTTCAGGGTGTCGCTGCTGGAGTTGCAGAAGTTCTTGGTGGAGTACCAGAGGGTGAGCTCAACACAGGCCCAGAGGAGGGGTGAGGGGGTAGGCACTGGTGTCGGTAGGGATCCAGTACTCCAAGGGTAGCCTGGCTGTGGAGCTGGGATGATTTGGTCATGGGGTGCTCTGCCTGGCACGGCCACAACCTGAGCGCATCCTTCCTGGAGCAGGGAGTAATGCAGGGGGAGCACTGGTGAGGGTAAACCTGGTCTGAGCTGGGTACCCTGGTCAGAAAAGGGACCAAAAGCAGAAGGTCTGAGAGGAGCAGAGGTCCCAGGAGGGAGGAACTGGTCCGTGGACACTTACCCAGTCCCTGTGACCTTGGCTGGTTCCTGAAGGTTTGCAGCAGCCGAAGTGTCATGGTCTGTCCTGTCTACTTGGGAGGTCTCAGCAGCTCTTGAGGAGCATCCGATTGATTTGATTGCTGAGTTTTCCCTTTAAAAGTGATCTCAGGTCTTTCACCACGCACAGCATGCATGCTTGGACATGCACACAGGCGCAAGCAGTGCATTTGTGGGCAGCGCAGACCCTTAAATTTGACTCTTGCCAGGCTCCCATCTCGTTGCTGGTCTCTACTCCAAGAGGACCAGGGGTGGCTGGCGAAAGCACTGCTCTGCCTCACGTGAGAGCAGGGGCCTCCTGCTTTGCACCATCCTCCCCGTCCCCCCTGTTGTCCCATCCCCCTGCCACGTCCCTGCCCATGGTCTGCAGCGAGCAGAGTTAACCAGTGAGGAGATGCAGCCGTTTTGATGGCCAAATGAAAGACACCCAGGGAGAGAGAGGAGCAAAAGGAAGCTGAGTTGGCTTCTGCTGCTGGAGGAGGGAGGGATGGCAGATGTGTGCAAAGGAGAGAAAAATGCATGGCGTTGAGAAAATGAAGACCACTTAGAAACAGGGCAGATTTCTGCAGTTGCGTGCTATCCGGCATTTGTGCTGACAGTTGAATTCCTGGCAGAGATGGTTTTGCATTAAAAACTGCCTCCTTAATTGTTAAAGCTTCTAGCTGGTGTAGTAGTGCGTGGTTTTGAATAACACTTTCTGAAATATTTTAATTTTTTTTGTCTCTCTTGGTTTTGCAGGAGCTCTGGGCTGAAGATGCCCTTCAGGTACAGGAATTCATGTTCAACTTTCTGAGAGACCCTTTGAGGGAGATCGACGAGCCTTATTTCTCTCTGGATGAAGTAAGACACCTTGAATGCTAGTGTGTGTGGAGTGGGGTGGAGAGGGTGTGATATCCTGGGTGCGATGTGTGACAGCTCTGCTGTCTGTGTCTTCGCTACAGGGTGGTGATGCTTAAGGGATTGCAGCTCCTGCAAGCTGCGGTGCTGCATGAGGTGAATGCGGTGGGTCACCACGTTGCACAAGAAGGGTGCAAGGGGTTGGCAAAGGGAAAGGGTTAGGGGCTCTCCCTGCACTGAATGTGCACAGCAGGGGAGTGCTCATTGAGCGGGTCATTTGGAGGAGGAAAGGGGCTGCGTTTGGCTTAATGCCCCTTTGGGGCATGTGAGGGTCTTTGCAAAGCAAGAAGAGATGAAAACAAAAGAATAAAAACAACTGGAGATGACCATGTCACTGGCTCTCTGGACCAACTCCCACGCAGAGGTTCCTTGACCCACATGGCCTTAGTGAGCTATTGCCTGTCATGTGAGCCACAAAATAAAATGCAGATTAATTAATTCATCTCCAGCTGGGTCAAAGGATTTGTACGTAGGTATTTGGGGCAGCTCAGAGGATAGGTGGCAATGCCTAAGCTGTGGTTACTCGAGCGTGCTGGGTCAGGTAGCTTGTGTGCTGTCTTGGTTGCCTCTGGTCGGTCTCGCTGAGCTTAGAAAACAGTCGCATGCTCAGAGGCTGCTGATGTGGAGGGTGAGACATGTGTGAAGCTAAACCACAGCACTGGCTCCTCAACACCATTAACACGTTTCTGTTTCTTCCTGAGCAGTTTCTCACCTTCCTGTTTTCCAAAGAGAACAGCATCTGGAACTCACAACTGGACATGGTGTGTCTGGAGAACATGAACAACCCCCTCTCGCATTACTGGATCTCCTCCTCACACAACACGTAAGGATTAGGGGATGGCTCTCTCTACCCGTCTGCTCCCGGTGTCCTCTTCCCCTGTGCCAGGGTGGGATTCTCTTGATTTTGCCTAATCCCAGTGACGGGTTGAGTAGACTTTTCCAAACCAGGGTCAGTCTCATCAGAGACCTTCCTCTTGGTGCCCTGGTCCTCCCTCCATTGTTTAACCATCAATGTTTTGCTCAGACATTGTCAGCAACACACATCTGCACAGACTGTGCTTTCAAGTCCCGGGCTGTCACTCTGGTGATTTCTTTACCATTAGCAATGCCATCTTCCACAGCCTCTTAGGACAAACGTGATAAAAACCTGGCAGGCTGAAACTGGCCATTTTCCTTCTGTGCTGCTAGAATAACCTCGCAGGAACTGCTTGCTTTGCAGACGGGCTCTGCCTGTGCTCCCCGCTCGTGGGCTGCAGTCGCTGCACCTCAGCCCGGATGGACGGGGTGGAGAGCCCAGGCCAGCTGAGCAGGCTGGGGGCAGGCAGCGAGCTCCTGTCTGCCTGCAAGAGCTGCTCTAACCCTGCTCTCAGGCTGCTTCTGCCTGGTAAGGGGCTTTTTCCTGGCACTGACGCTGACATCGCTCTTTGAGGCTTACCTCAAGAGCTAGCAGAAAGGGGACCCCAGAGCCAAGCTTGCAGCCGCCTGCAGTAGGGGCAGAGTTGAACCCCCCCGCTGGGGGAAGGTGGCAGGTCTGGAGGAACGTCGCTGCTGCCATTACGTCGCGGAGGCAGGGCTGCCATGTCCCAGCGGGCACCCGCAGCTGCCGTGAGCGTGTTGCCTTGCTGATGTGTTCTCTCACGTGAAAGGTACCTGACAGGGGACCAGTTCTCGAGCGAGTCCTCGCTGGAGGCGTACGCCCGCTGCTTGCGCATGGGATGCCGGTGTATCGAGCGTGAGTACCCGGGGCCAGCCCTTCTGTCCCCATCGTCGTGATAGCTTGTGGTTGGGGAAGGCAGGGTGGGAGGTTGGTGTGCCAGTTGGCAGCACTGTCACCATGATGTGCTGAAAGAGCTGTGGCTGGTTCCTTTGTGGGGCTGGGGGCTATGTGCCCAAGCTTTTGCTTCCACAGAATGTTCTGGACTCTCACCTCCCTCCTTTATTGTGATCCAGCGTGGTTCCCAGCAGCGCTTACTTCAGTCCATCTCATGTCTGTATCCTGCCTATATTCCAGCCCTTGAGCTAAGTGTCTGCCATGGGTCTCTTTCAGTGGATTGCTGGGACGGTCCCGATGGGATGCCAGTCATCTACCATGGACACACCTTAACCACCAAGATCAAGTTCTCTGACGTCTTGGTCACTATCAAGGAGCATGCCTTTGTCACCTCCGAGTGAGTACAGCAGGGACCTGGACTTCAGCTAGCAGAGCTGCCAGGAAAGCAGAGAAAGGGTAGAGCCAACACTGTAGCAAGGTGAAGCCCACCTTTATCTGGAGATCCAGCCCAAGACCACATGCCTGGGATTCGTTGGGAAGAAAGTGCTGTCACACCTCCCAGCCAAAGGGAGATTTCTCCCAGAAAAAAGTTGTGGGAGGGAAAGCTTCTGGTAAACCCCAGTACTTTACCAGTCCTCCCCCCTGTGCATTGCACACAGCGGTGGGAACACCTTGCTGTAGGGTGGCTACACAGAACGCTCAGGACAGCACAGATCGCTGCTGATGCACGCTGCTCTTTGAGGGCACAGAGGCTCGGTTTTTGAAACGGGATGTGGAAGGCGTTGGTTCCATCTCGACACCATGCTGGTTCTGAGGGCTTTTTCTCCTCCTCCCAGTTTCCCTGTCATTCTGTCCATTGAGGACCACTGCAGCATTGCTCAGCAGAGAAACATGGCGCAGAATTTCAAGAAGGTCTTTGGGGACATGCTCTTGACCAAACCAGTAGATATTTCTGCTGACGGCCTTCCCTCTCCAAACCAGCTCAAGAGGAAGATCCTTATCAAGGTGAACTTCCTTCCCCAGCAAGGCTCCTAATTAGAGAGGGTGGGGGCAGATGGGGTGAGGGTGGGCACCCAGGGCAGCCCCTTACCTCTGGATGGGGTTGGTTGGAAGTGGAGACCTGGTGCTAAAACAAATTGGAGACGAAGAGCTCTCTTGCTTCAGAGGAGCTGCTGGGAAATGAGCTCAGCATCCTGAGTTCTGCCTTTCTGGAGAGCTTGGGGCGGTTGGTATTTCTGCTGCAGGAATCACCCCTGGGAAGAGAGGGTGGGACTTCAGAGCCGTTTGGTGATCTCCGTGGCATGGGTCCTTTTAGTCTGGAGGAACCCACTGCAGCAGACTTGGAGTCTGAGAGTTGTTCACTAGGAAATCCATGCTGCTTTTTTGGTGCCTGACCACTCTCGCCCCACAGCACAAGAAGCTGGCAGAGGGCAGTGCTTACGAGGAGCTACCCACGTCTGTCATGTATTCAGAGAATGACATCAGCAACTCCATCAAGAACGGGATCCTCTACTTGGAAGACCCCATCAATCACGTATGTCTCTGCTGCCGTCACCCTGGCCCCGCTCTGTGGGCTCCATAAATGACACGGTAACTCCGCAAGGCACTGCGTGGTGCTGGAAGGGCTGTGGTGCAAGTGATCTGAGAGGCTGTTGGTCTATCCTGTTTCTCAGGAGACTTTGGAGGCTGGGGGAGTTTTTATGCTGGCTGTCTCCTGTGCTCTTCCCTAGGCATCTCCTGTGGGCCTTTGTTAGAGGCAGAAGGCTGAGCTAGAGGGAGCTCTGGGCTGATGCGCTGCAGCTGCTCTTGTGTAATCCGTATAGCCTGTTATCTGTTGCTGCAGTAAGTTCTAGCGATGGCCTGCATTTGTAGACCTGCCTGCCTCCTACCGAGTGCCTACACACCTAACACACCTAAACGAGCATTCTGCTTCCGAAAGCGCCGAGCATTCGTTTTAGTGTGTGTGTGTTTACTTATACACGGTCCACTTCTTCAGCTGCTTTGCTTTGCTGAGGATCTGTCAGGCAAAGTCACGTGCAAATGAAAGAGGTTTTTGGAAAATAGGAAAGTGCAATGGTAAAAATGCATAACCTTCCCTGATATCCTCGTCTCTGATGGCCCCCGTGCTGAATCCATGCGGAGTGTTTTCTTTTTGCATTGATTTGCTTTTCATTTGGTCATCTCCTTTTAACACATGCTGGGATGTTTGCAGTGTGATCTGCAGCCACTTTGTGTGTAAGAGCTACCACATGCTGGGTTTTTGCAATGATAAATCGTGCTTTGGATCTGGGGGATGTCTTGGAAGCTCCTGCGACTCCACAGAAATCGGTGTTGCTGGTGACTGTCCTTTGCAAACCTGATCACCCCTCACTGCTTGTGCTGAGCAGGAAGAGATGATCCCATGGATGGGTGGTGGGCCAGCATGGTGCATCCGCAGGGGGTCTCTTTGCCCAGAGTTTGTTTCCTTCCAGGAGTGGAACCCACATTACTTTGTCCTGACCAGCAGCAAGATCTATTACTCTGGGGAGACAACCAGTGACCAGGGAAATGAGGATGAGGAAGAGCAAAAGGAGGTGAGGGCTCCCTTGCATGATGGTGAGTTCTTCCCCTATGGAAAGGACTTGACTGCCCAAGGGGCTGAGCATCTCCACTGCCAGCTGGCTTCAGGGGGAGATCCTGCGGTGGGAAGGGTGGGAGCTGCTTCAGAAACTCCCTGGTCCTGGTTGGAAGACCCCAAGCAGGGCAGACTCCGGCACCACCAGCCTGCCATCACTAACCCAAGACGGTGGGTTTTCCCCCTGCCAGGTGAGCAACAGCACTGAGCTTCACTCCACGGAGAAGTGGTTTCACGGCAAGCTGGGAGCGGGACGCGACGGGCGGCACATCGCGGAGCGGCTGCTGACGGAGTACTGCATCGAGACGGGGGCCCCCGACGGCTCCTTCCTCGTCAGAGAGAGCGAGACCTTTGTGGGAGACTACACCCTCTCCTTCTGGTGAGGGCCACGGGCACCAGCCTGCTGCTCTGTGTCGCTTCTGGGGTAGCTTCATCTTGACGCTGTCTTCAGTGGTGGGGTCCCGTTCCCCGGTGGCCTGCGAGCAGGTTTCTCCCCTGCTTCTGTGCCCCAGCATCGTGTCAACTCGCTGTCCCAGTGCAGAAGGGTCAAGTCCCTTGGGACTTGACGGGTCTCCCGTGGAACAGGAATGCTGTGTCCAGGCTGGAGCTGTGCCTGAGGCAGGTGCAAAATCTCCATGGATGACCCTGGTTTACCCCCTCCCTCTTCTGCAGGCGCAACGGGAAGGTACAGCACTGCCGGATCCACTCGCGGCAGGATGCCGGCAGCCCCAAGTTCTTCCTGACAGACAACCTGGTGTTCGACAGCCTCTACGACCTCATCACCCACTACCAGGAGGTGCCACTGAGGTGCAACGAATTTGAGATGAGGCTGACGGAGCCAGTGCCACAGACCAATGCTCATGAGAGCAAAGAGTGAGTGTGTGTTTGGGGGTGGTGGGTCATGTCCACTGGGCAGATAGGACCTCATGGGGAGCCCTCCCAGATCTCTCCTCAGTCATTCCCTCCTTTTTGAGGTTCTCTGGTTGCCACTTGCTCCCTGCTGAGCTCTCTGTGTCACAGCAACCACACGGGCCAGCTTCGTTGTTCATGCAGCTGGTTGTGGAAGTTTGGTGCAAAGCTGGGAGGTACGGGCTTGGTTGGGATGCCCTCACCCACGTTGTGCATCACCACATGGCTCTGTTCCTGCCTGCCCCAGAAAGGAGAAGACAGCCCTGTTGCAGTGTGCTGTATACGATGATCTGGGCTCCCTGGCTTCCTTTCGAGGAGTCAGGTAGCTTGTAGGGGCTGGAGGAGAAGCCAGGTGGCACGGCAGCGGTGTGGGGTGAGCTGGAGCTGTGGAGACCTGTGCATGGTGACATGTCTTCCCTGAAAGGTGGTACCACGCCAACCTCACCCGGGCCCAAGCCGAGCACATGCTGATGAGGGTGCCACGGGACGGAGCCTTCCTGGTGCGCAAGAGGAGTGAGCCCAGCTCCTACGCCATCTCCTTCAGGTGTGTCCTGGGGAGAAGGGTGATGGGCATGGGGGGTGGAACTGGGATGCTGCAGTGTGTGGGAGAGCAGGAGGGGGGGGCTGCGAGCCTGACACCAGGCTTCCCAGAGCTCTTCTCACTCCTAGATGGCCCTCGATAAATCCTATAGCCCCTTGAGAGCCTTTTAGACCCTGATCTTCCATCTTGTGCTGGGAGGTGGCTGTGCTCAGCAGCCAGCCCAGGGGCACCTTTTGCTTGGGTGTCTTTATTTTGGCAGAGACTTTCTCTTGCCAGGTGCCAAGTGGCTTCTCCCTTTCTTTCCACCTGCCAGGGCAGAAGGGAAGATCAAACACTGCCGAGTGCAGCAGGAGGGCCAGACCGTGCTGCTCGGCAACTCCGAGTTTGAGAGTCTTGTGGACTTGATCAGCTACTATGAAAAGCACCCACTGTACCGCAAGATGAAGCTGAGGTACCCCATCAATGAGGAGACGCTGGAGAAGATAGGGACAGCGGTGAGTGTGGGTGGCTGTTGGAAGAGCTAAGCCAAGGGGTGATGGACAGGTCCATTTTGAGCTGGTGCCTTGAAGGGATGGTGTGTGAGCCATCCCTGTGCTTCACAGTCCACATCTCTGGGGGCTTCATGCCCTGTGGGAAGTACTGGGTTGAGAGAAATCTATTGTTTCCCCCCGACCTAGGTCAGCAGGGAGTATGGGCTTGGGCATGTTTGCTGCGTGCAGCATCATTTTTGGTCTTGTGCCTTCCCTGGGGTGTTCTCCCTACCCCCCTAGGGTAGGGGACCTGTTCTCCTTCAGAGCCACTGTTGTAACTGCTGGCCCTTTGCTTCCACAGGAGCCGGACTATGGAGCCCTTTACGAGGGACGCCACCCCGGGTTCTACGTGGAAGCCAACCCCATGCCCACCTTCAAGGTATGCTCACTGCTTGGCATGAAACAGCCTGCAGGGCCTGAGGGTTTAGCACGTGTCTCTGGTTTCCACGAGCTTTAGTATTTTGCACGCTCCTTTCCAGACCGTGAAGGGAGCCCTGCTCCAGGCTGAGCCCGCAGGTTCCCAGCCTGGGCTGCCTCTTGTTCTGAGCTCTCCAAAGCAAACCCGTCGGTGGCTCCGACGCAAAGGGAAGTGCCCGTGCAGGGCCATACCACACCTGTGACTTCTGGCTTGGCATAAATGTGTGCCTTGATTTGTTCTGCAAGGGTCACTGGGGTCTGGCAGCCTCTGGCAGCAGGGTTGGATGCTGCCTGCACACATGCCTCACAGCCCCTGCAGCAAACCCGTCTGCAGTGGGAGCTGATCTCTCATCCCATGGGCTGGCTGTCCGTGTGTCCGTCTGCTGCCTGGCCTCACAGGACCCCTCCTCATTGCAGTGCGCAGTCAAAGCCCTGTTTGACTACAAGGCACAGCGGGAGGACGAGCTCACCTTCACCAAAAACGCCATCATCCAGAACGTGGAGAAACAGGAAGGAGGCTGGTGAGTTGGTCCTGAGCCTCCTTTTTCCCTCGGGGACACAGTCAAACCTTGGTGTTACCATCCATACAGAGGTGTCTCCCCTCTAGGGGTGGCTCTGTCTGGGGATTGCCCACAAGCTGCACAGCCCCAGAGCCTTACGAGC
>JAVJGJ010000002.1:5265973-5280012 GCA_035590215.1 Microhierax caerulescens
CCAGAGCCTTACGAGCCCTAAAAGCAGATGATGGAGGAGCTGCCTGTCCCCCGTGACCCCCAGCCAGGATGCTCTGGGATCCCATGCTGGGTGCTGACACTGCCCCTTCCCTCTCTTCCAGGTGGAGAGGAGATTATGGTGGCAAGAAGCAGCTGTGGTTCCCTTCCAACTACGTAGAGGAAATTACTGGTCCCAGTAGCCTGGAGCCAGAGCGGGAGGTGAGCTTATGCCTGAGCAGAGCAGAGAGGGGTGGTGGGGAGGAGTGCATGTGAGCAGCCCCCTGTGCTTGGCTGCACTGCCCAGCACCATCCTGCCTGTGCTTCGTTCCCAGCAGCATCTGGATGAGAACAGTCCCCTGGGAGACCTGCTCGGAGGTGTCCTGGATGTGCCCTCCTGCCAGATCGGTGAGTGCCAGCGAGGGGTGGAGGACAGGGAAGGTCTTACAGCCCTGTTGCTTGATGTTTGTGGATCTTCTGGGCCAAAGGGCTTCGGTCTCCATTTGTCTCTAGGCACCCCTGTGCCTGCTGCAAGTGAACACCAGTCCATGTGTGTGCTTGCCGTGTGGTGACACGCTCCACTGCTGCTCCCGGCATGGAGGGTGCCTTGGGATTTGGGGCTCAGGTGTGTGCCGGCAGCCTGAGTACAGCCGAGGAGCACTGGGAGCCCTGCCAAGAAGCCACTCCAACACGCCTGGAACCTGCTGTTGGGGGCAGCTGCCCCACGGGCAAGGGCACTCAGGCCAATTTTGTAGGCTCCTTTTTTTCTGTAAGGATTTGTACTCCCCTGAGTATGTGCGGTCCAGCCTCTGTGCCGGGCTGCCGCAGGCGCTGGGGCTCCTGGGTGCTGGCTGAGCTGGGTCTGCAGCTCCCTGCCGTCCCTCAGCAACTTGGAGCCCAGAGGACATTGTGCTCCAGGTGGCTGTTCCCACCTGGGCACTTCAGGGCACAGAGTGAAGGAAGATGCAGGCATGAGAGAAAGATGCAGGAATGGGAGGAAGAGGGTATTACAGAGGCTCCGTGAGGCTTCTTGGCCCACTCGGGGTACACTCTGCATCCTCACCTGTTGCTTCTTGGGCTCCTTCTGTGACCTCCAATGACCAGAAATGGGAACATCTCCTAGCTGAAGAGTCCCAAGGCATCTCTGAAAGTCCCTCCATGTCTGTCCTCTCCCTTCCTCCCTCTGTGGTGTGAAGGATTTAGCTCAGTATCTGCTCGTGACCTTGCCCTCTGCTCCCTCTCCCCATGCAGCCATCCGCCCTGAGGGGAAGAACAACCGCCTCTTCGTCTTCTCCATTAGCATGGCCTCGGTGTCACGCTTGTCCCTTGATGTGGCAGCTGATACACAAGAGGACTTGCTGGACTGGGTGAAGAAGATCCGGGAGGCAGCCCAGACAGCTGATGCACGGGTGAGTCTGGAGAGCCCTTGGCAGGGTAGACATCTCCTTGCCAAGTCCTGGATTTTCCAGGAGCCGAGGAGCAGGTGGAGGCTGGTGGGAGGGTGGTGAGGTGGCAGCCTGCAATGACCGGCAGAGCAGTTACAAAGATGATAAAGCCAGAGTGATCTTGGACAACATAGCAAGGGGTGGTGGCCATGCATTGTGGCTTTGAGAGGTTTGGGCTGGACATCTGGGAAGACTGGTCCATCGGGAGGGTGTTGCAGCCTCAGGAGGTGGGGGAATCTCCATCCATGGAGGGTGACCAGGCTCAGCTACAAGGCCACAGCTGCCCTGCACTGATACCTGTGCCAGTCCTGCTCCAGATGGGAGGTGGGACCCACCGAGGGCCCTTCCCATGGGTGCTGTCATGGTGTCCCGTCATGCAGACCCAGCAGACCTGCTAGTGGTTCCCACAGCGTGGGCAGGAGCAGCCACTCCAGGTGAACTGGGTTATCCAGCGCCGCTGCTCCCACCTGGCCCTGACAGCTCATTCTCCCTCTGTTGGCAGCTCTCTGAAGGGAAGATGATGGAGAGGAGGAAGAAGATTGCGCTGGAGCTTTCGGAGCTGGTGGTCTATTGCCGACCGGTGCCCTTTAATGAAGAGAGTGAGCATCTGCTGGTCTGGTGGCCACCACAGGCAGTCACCGTGGCGTTACAGACCCGGTGGTGTGCCCTGAGGTGCTGCTTTGGCTAGATCTCAGCAGAGGGCAGATGTCCAAAGCAAGCTGGAACCAGCTTACATTGGAGCTCTGGAAATGTCCTTCTCCAGAGGGTGGAAGTTCCCTTCCTCATCCCTCTGTTGCTGGGATCTGCCTCTCTCCAGAGCAGCTGCTGAGGGAGTGGGGCTGGAGACCATCAAGCCCCATCACTGAGAGCGGTTTTGATGCTTTCAGCTGTCAGCGTTGGGCAGCCAGCAAACACCTGCTGGGGCAGAGCAGGTTCTGCACCGCCTGATGGTACCTGAGCCAAGGGCAGAGAGGATGGTGTTAGGAAGGGGCCCGGGGTGGTTGAAGTTTCTGGAAAGGGAATGTGCTCCTGGCTTACACTGTGCTGTCTCCTCCCAGAGATCGGCACAGAGAGGGCCTGTTACCGCGATATGTCCTCCTTCCCCGAGACCAAGGCAGAAAAGTATGTCAACAAGATCAAAGGCAAGAAGTTCCTGCAGTACAACCGCCTGCAGCTCTCCCGCATCTACCCCAAGGGCCAGCGCCTCGACTCCTCCAACTACGACCCCCTGCCCATGTGGATCTGCGGCAGCCAGCTGGTAGCACTCAACTTCCAGACCCCAGGTGAGGGCAGCAGGCGGGGAGGGTGGGCAGGCTCCTGGGGTACCCTGCACCTCCTCCGAGCCACCTGCCTGCACATCTGCTGGCTTGGTCCCGGTAAATGGAGGGTCTAGGAGGGGCTCTGGGTCTGGGAGGGGCTCTGCAGGGAGCAAGACCCAGTGTTCAGGTCCAGGCTGCAGGGGAAAATGTGCTGCAGAGGGCTGGGTTGGCCAAGGCAGTGGGCTGAGCCAGGAGGTTGTGGTGCCAGGAGGACAAGATGAAATGATGAGGAAGCAGGGAGTTCCCCTGAGGTCCCTGGTGACTGGCAGGGCAGCAGAGTGGTACCAAAGGGGGACAGTGCAGCCCCAGCCTTGGGACACCAGCTGGTTGCAAGGTCTGAGTCAAGCTCGCTGCTCTGCTCACCTTTCCCCAGCTTCCAGTCCTGCTCCTGCCAGGCTTTCCCCTTTCCCTGGCCCTTGCCAAACCCTGCTGTGAGCCTGTTCAGCTCACCAACCCACCAGAAAACTACCTGCCTCTTTTTTTTTTTCCTGTTGGCTTTTCCGTTCCTTTTGTAAACTCGAGCATCTCGCAGGGTGGTTTGGCAAATGCCAGAACCAGCACAAGGAAAGCTAAAAGGAGAGGGAGGAAAAGAAGGAGGTGACCTGTGGTGCACTGGGTAGTTGGGCAGATTGTGCATGAGAAAGTCACCCCATGGCCCCAGCACGTGCACAGGCTGCAGTGAGGCCATGGTGCATGAGGCATTGCCAAGGGATGGGCCAGGTCCCCTTGCAGAGGGCTTCCCGTGAGGCACCAGTAATCCAGGTGATCTGGCTCGTGGAAGGGGCACAGGGTCTCCTCCCTCCATCTCCTCCCTGTGCTCTCCAGACAAGCCCATGCAGATGAACCAGGCCTTGTTCATGTCCAGCGGTCAGTGTGGGTACGTCTTGCAGCCAGCCAACATGCGGGATGACATCTTTGACCCCTTTGACAAGAGCACGCTGCGGGGTGTTGAGCCACTCTCCATCTCCATTGAGGTCAGTACCTCCTCCCAGCGTGGGAGGAAGACAGGGTGGTATCCAGGCGGTTATACCAAGCTTGGGGTGATGGAATGGTTTTTCCACGTTCCTGGCCTCTGTCTGCAGCTTCCTCTCACCAAAACCCTCAGCCCCTGGCTGAGATCGCAGGCTTGGAGACCCCTTGCCGAAGTGGGGTACCCAAGGGTGCTGCTGAGGGAAGCGCTGCCAGCCTCCCCGGGTGCCTGGAGAGCAGGAGCAGGAGCACCCCTGGATGCTTCCCCCAGCCCCCTCCTGCCCAGGGACCTGTGCCAGCAGGTGGCATCCCTGAGCCGCGGAGGTGGCATCCCTGTCCCCAAAGTTTGGCTGGGACTGCCCGTATGGTGGCTCCCAACGGGATAACACAAGAGCTGTGCCTTGTCCCCTCCTTGTCACTCAGTTGCTCTGGTCTCGATGTTTCCATGTCCCCTTGCTCATGGCCCCTCTCAGGAAGAAGCTCAAGGTCAGAGCGGACTTTTCAGCCTGGTCTGTGTTGCACTGATGGTGATGACGGGGTTGGGGGAGGAATGTGTGTGTGCAGGTAGGGGGTAGTGGAGGATGGACTGTGGATGCTCGTTGAATCTTTTTGTTCCCAGATGGTGGGACTGGGGCTGGACCACGGCTGTGTCAGCTCACAGAGCTGCACAGGAGAGGCTCTGCAGGGGTACAGGACAGCTCGCCAGGCAAAGCCCCTGGAGGGATGGGAAGGCTGTGACTGTGCCAAACCAGATGGCCCTCGTGTTTGGACCAGCGGCTGTCCCAGTAGCCTGTGCAGGCATCCCTGGTGGTCTCGGAGCTGAACAGAGGGTCTGCAGTCTCCTTTGCAAGTCTCTTCAGCTCAAGCAGACCTTGGGGAGGAGGCAGAGGAGATCCTGCCTGTGGGCGCTCACAGGTTTCCGACAGCACACCCAAACTGCTCCTCTGAGGCCACCTAAAAGAGCCACAGCCCTTTTCAGTGAGGACACCCCATCGTGTCCCGTCTGCACCATTGACTCTGGATCCACTGTCTCCCTAAAAATCCCTGGCACCGTTTCCCTGCACTGTCTGTTTCCCAAAGTCTTCCTGCATCTCGAGATGCAGCTGCAACCACCAGGTGTCAAGAGTCCCTGTGCCACAGCCTGTCACTGTCTCCTTTAAGAGACAGGCTCAGCCTTTTGTCCTCTGGCAAAACTGCCCGATGTCCCCACCAAAGCCAGCTTTCACGGATGGAGAAGCCGTCCCAAGCCCAGCATGACTCAAAGCACATGATCCAGCATTGGCAGCGTGTCCTTCCCCTGCAACAGCAGCGTGCCGACAGCATGCTGGAGTGACATATGGCCACTGGCAAGAGGGAGCTGGGATTTCTTTCTCCTGCAAGGAAGCAGGTTGTCATTTGAGTGGAGCACAGACTGTGCTATGAACAGGAGGCAGAGCAGCAGCAGAGAGCTGCTCCTTTTCGTCAAGCCAAAGCAGGAGGGCCAAGAAGTTTCGGCGGCAAAGGAGGTGTCCAGCATAGCTCTCCAGGCAGGGGGAGGCAGCTCAGCTTGGCAGGCTGGGGGATGGATGCGGTGGTCCCAGGGCTGGCTGTGCAGGCGGCAGACAGTCACCTGGGGCAGTTCAGCTGCCTGTTTTTTATGGCTTACAAGTCAAACTGGTGATCGGTAACACCGTAGCAGCTTCCAGGGGTGGGAGCTGGTTTTCTCTGAGAGGCAGGCTGTGCTGGGTGCCTGTCAGCATCTCTTCTCTCTCCAATCAGCAGAGCCAGGCTGATTTATTTGGAAAGAAAATGTCTCGGTATGCAAACGGAAATTTTTCCTTTGTTTCCATCTCTTACCAAGTCTCTCCTGCTCTCTGCCTAGGTCCTGGGTGCCCGGCATCTTCCCAAAAACGGAAGGGGAATTGTTTGTCCTTTTGTGGAGGTGGAGGTGTCTGGGGCTGAGTACGACAACGCCAAGCAGAAAACAGAGATTGTGGGTGAGTGGGAAGGGAGAGGGGTGCACCACCACTCCTGCCCATGGCGTGAGCCGCAGAGCCTGCGCTGGGCTGAGGGCTGCCGGTGCTGCACATCAACTCAGCATCAGCTGAGGTGGGCAGCGGGGGCATGGGGCTCCAGGGGGGGCTGCCTATTGACGGCGGTGTTCTGTGACTAGCTGACAACGGCCTGAACCCTCTCTGGACGCCGAAGCAGTTCCACTTTCAGGTCAGCAACCCCGACTTTGCCTTCCTCCGCTTCGTGGTGTATGAGGAGGACATGTTCAGTGATGAGAACTTCTTGGCTCAGGCCACCTTCCTGGTGAAAGGCTTGAAGACAGGTAAAGCACCTGGGGAAGTGGGGAAGGGGGTGTCGTGGTGGTCTTCACCAGTTCACTAATTGCATCATTAAGTTTCACGGGAGGATGCTGTCAGTCCCCAGGCTGGCTCAGTCCCTCCTGTCCCCATGACAGGTCACAGCCCCAACCAGGTAAAGGAAGGAAGAAGCCATTCCTAACAACTGCTGCTTGAGGGGATCTGGGGGGGTGGGGTGAGGCTTGGAGAAGACCCCCTTGAGTTCTGTGCCAGGGGACCAACACATCCCTGCCTGTGCTACAAGCGATGCCGGTGCTGTCTCTGCCATAGGTTTCCGAGCTGTACCCCTGAAGAACAACTACAGCGAGAACCTGGAGCTGGCTTCCCTGCTCGTCAAGATAGACATTTTCCCTAGCAAGGTACGGTGGGTCACGCACAAGAAGGTGACACGGCTGCAGGGCTGAGTAGCAAAGACAGCAAGCCCTGCTGGGTGCTGCCCCACTCGGTGCAGCGATGCTCGGCGTTGCCTGGCCTGAGTGCACGTGGGATAGCGGAGTTCCCAGTGCTGCTCTGTAGTGATGCACAGAGGGTTGGGTGGGATGACAAGCGCTGGCCTTGCCTCCTGCAGCGAGTCAGGGCGTTTCAGGCAGGGTCCTGCTTGGGCTGCATTTGACCTGCTGGGAAATCCCTGCAGCAAAAGCTAAAAGAGGCAGATTTGCTCCGTCCCAGTCCCTGTCTGCGCTCTGGGGAAGTTACAGCTCAGTATCACGAAGGCTGGCTGGCCTGGAGCTGTCTGCGTTGGCATAAGCAGCAGGCAGGGCTCCTTCAGAGGCAGATGTTTATTTCTTCATTTAAAATGATGCTGGTGTGAGCCAGTGATGGTTGTTAAAGACAGAGCAGCTGCATGTTGCAAACCCTAAGACCCCATGAGCCCTGGACACCCTGCGTGGCAGCTTGCAGGGCCCTGCACCAGGACTGCCTTTACTAGAAGGCTTAGGCTTTGAAATCCCAAGCCCTTTACTACTGTATTTTTTTCTTTTTGTCTGATCCAAGCAGGAGAATGGTGAAATAAACTTCTTCAGTGCTTCAGCCTTACGGGAACGAGCAGGGGATGCTTCCAATCAGCTGTTGGCGAGCAGAGGCAGAGAGGGGTCCTTCGAGTCGCGGTACCAGCAGCCCTTTGAGGACTTCCGAGTGTCGCAGGAGCAGCTGGCTGACCACTTTGAGAGCCGGGAGCGAAGGTATGCCAGCACTCAATGAGCTCTTCCCAGGACAAGACACCCCCCCCCCCAGTCTCCTTGGTGGAGGCAGACAAACAGTCTCCCAGTAACCCAGAGCGGAGCTGCAGCCTTGTTTGCCGCATGAAAACTCTAAATTCCAGTATGAAAGTTGTGCCAGTCCTTGGGGAAGTCGCTACTCGGGGATCCCTGGGAGGAGGGTGGGACACGGAGCTGCCACCCCGCACCTTGCGGCATGGGGGATGTGCTGAGCCCTTGCTTTCCTCCTTCCTTTTGACACTGGCATTGCCCATCATCATCCCTCACGTCCCTTCTCTGTGCCCCCCTGCAGGGTACTGCGGAGGACCCGGGTCAACGGGGACAACCGGCTGTAGCCCATCTCGGCGGGCGAAAGCACCTCCAGTGCTTGTGAATCTCACGGCACGCTGTGAACTGGTTTCTATGGAAACGGCACTGCTATGGCCTACTTTCAGGCAGCTTTTCCAGTTTCTCTGCTGAAGTGTGTTCGAGTGGAGAACTAAAAAAAAAAAAAAAAAAATTTGGAAAAACCCCAAACCCCTAACCAACCCCAAACACCCACCAACCTTCACCACCAAGCCCTTAACGAAGCGTATCGATGCGTACAGCCTGCCAGCCGCCGAGGTGAGAGACAAAACTGTCTATAATCACACAGAAAGAGACCCAAAACCCCCCAACCAGCCCTCTACCGTCGCTGCTCTGCCTGTGCTCCTGGAGATCCCGCTCCTGCACCGCTGCCGGAGCCCGTTGCAGCCATCCTCTGCTGTACCCGCTCCCAGCGCACCGGGCGAGGGGGCACATCAGCGACCAAGGCAGCCCCTGTCTCTGTCCTGGCGGCATCGCATCTATCTACCTGTATAGCCACTGCCTATGGGTCCAGTAGTGAAACTCTACATTTACAAGGCCGCTCTAGCTTTAAACGACAATAAAAGTGTCAGTATTACACACGTGGTGGCTCAGGTGTCTGGTGGTTTGCCCCCCCGGTGTTTCAGGGGGGAGCTGGGGTGGCTGCACTGCTCCCCCCATCCTCCTGGCTTTAGGCGGGGAGTTGCAGCTACCGGGGGGAGAAATAACCAGGAGCAGCCCCAGGTTTAATGTTGTTCACTCAAAAGTGTAAAATAAGGGTATGTGCTACAGCTCACCATGCTTTTCTGAACCAGACTGGGGACAAGCAGTTACTCCAGGCTGCAGAAGGGCTCCTAGGACGAAGGTATTTGGGCTCTGGCACGCTGCTGGGTCACTCACTTGTGGTCTTACCCTGCAGGTAAGTTGTCATGCTATTAAAACAAACGGGAGGGTTGTGACTGAGCATTCCCCACTCCCCACCGAGCAGTTGGGGTGCAGGGCACAGCCCACCCCACGCACAGGGCAGTTCTCGCTGTTGTGCCACTGGTAGCACTGGGCACAAGGGCACCATCATGGGATTCCCCGAACCTGAGTGCAATCACCAGTCAACTCACATTCATCTTTTACGCTCTTTATTTAGGAACAACCAAAAATGTCTGGTTTCATTTCAACAAACTGTACAAGCAAGCTCTTCCCCTCGCCCACCCTCACATCCACATATACAAAAGGAAGGGAAACTTGCCATTCACTTCTCAGAAGTGGCATTGTTGCTACAGGGAGTTCTTGCCCTCAGAATAAGAGCAGGTAAAGTCCATAGCAGGTACAAGCTACCCTAGCCCTAGTAATAGCTACAGCCCACAATCACAGGCAGCTTCACTTTTTTTTCCTCTTGAAATCCTTTACCAAAAGTAAAAACTATTTCCTGTCTCACACGATTGCCAAGGTGACCATTTAAAATTGTGGTCTTCAAAAAAACACAATAATAACCCCACTGGAACCCCCCACACCTCCCTGGTACAAAGACGGTTTACACAGCAGAGCCCTTGCTCTGCTCCCTAGCTGCACGGCCACCCTTATGAAAGGTCCCGTTGCAGCTACAATTACATTTTCCTTTGGATAAATCCAAGCAAAAATTCCAGGTCATTCAGCACCAGCATGATTTCTAAATAATAATTAAAAAAAAAAAAAAAAAAAAAAGAGACCCCGTTAGGCTGACTTTGTGGTCTGCTGAGAAACAAAGTGATCAACACGCTGTTCCCAAAGTCTCTCTTTTAGTGCAATGTTAGTATGTGCAAGGGGAATCACAGCCACGTACCCATAACATCACCACGAGCCAGATGGGGCAGAGAGAAAGTGCAATTTTAGCAAGACATTTTCTATGCCGTGGATTCCTAGCCCAACCTTCACTAGCACCAGTAAGCAAGAGTCCTCCTAATACCACCTTCCACCAGTACAAGGAAAAAGTGACTTTAATTGTGCCATCAAAATATGGCCAACATCAGCCAACAAAGCACTCTTTACTGGAACAGGCAATAACATGGAAAAAAAAATTAAAAAAAAAAAAATCACTGCTTAGATAACAGAGCTCCCTTGCTCTGCTTTAAAGTTTTGCGATGCTGATCCAGCATTCCTGGCAGGGACCACTGCCAGTAAAACATACAGCAGAAACTAAACTTGGAAGAAAAAAAAAAAAGTACAGCTTGCAAGAGTCTCACCCCCCTCCATTTGCAGTGTTGCCTAATCTTACCCTGCTGGTTTTATGACCAACTGAGAAATTACAACAGAAGTTACTGCCATGAGCTGAATCACATCAGGCCACCAATTCATTTGACAAGAGCAAAGCCAAAATTACCTGGGCAACAGGAGAGAGAAGTTTGCAACCATTTTAAATACTATCAACTTGACTGGAAGGTGCATCATTATATTAACTTTCTCATTTCTGCCTAAGTGCTGAAAATCATCTTTCTCTTCTGATTCCCAGTGACCCAGCCTCCAAATATCACCTTCTGATCAGGTTACCTCTGTAATGTCTCTAAGAGAGGGACTGCAGAGAAGACAGAATAGAACACTTCTACCCCTGACCAAAAATCTTTGCTTCTCATTACAAAAAAAAATAAAAAATACCCCATCCCAAATGGAAAACCAGCCTTCTACAGCCTCCCTTTCCTCCTGAACAGACAGGGGACACCTAGCAAAAATTAATCAAGCAGGTACCTTGCAGCTCCAGCTTCTGTGCGAGCATCGCCCGAGCGGGTTAAGGTTCTGCATTCAGCTGTGGGCTTCTCCTGGTGACCAACGCAAGCCCCAGGCAGGGAGGGGACATGCTGCCGAGCTAAATACCTGTGGCTGGACCTCTGCGGGCATTTGCTGGCTGCTGGATGCCACGCATCGACGCAATCACCTGCGCTCACTACTCTCGCCTCGGCTGCAGGCAAGTGGAAATAGGAGCCTGTGAATTATGGGTTTTTTAGTGTTCTGCTAAAAAAAAAAAAAAAAGAGAGAGAGAAAAAAAAAAGAAATGGTCTCCAGGATGTTAATTAAGGAGCTGAAAAATAAGCTACCCAAATAAAACACACAGCCATGTCTAGAAATCTCATGGCAGGGCCTGCTGAGATGAATGAATGAAGTAACTGTTCCTTGCATCAGGAGAACCAGCAACCACTTACATGAGCAAGCCAGGTACAGCACAAATCAGCATTTCAGGTTATTAAGCAATTGGATTGTGTCCTTAATCTAAGCAGCCTCCAACATGTAACAAGATTCATGTGGATTAAAAATGATAGTTACTACTGTGCCTGTCGAGCCCAAGCTCACACATGGTGGATGGAGGTAAAAAATTTCATTTCCCTTCCTTGCTGATGCTGGCTACATGACCTCTCTCTTACACCCCTCCTTTCAAGTCAAGATAGTCATCTTTGATTAGATGATGATAAATATTCACACGCTGTAGAACTGTGGTGACACTTCCTCTTAACACCAGAAGAGCTGCTGCTGGGCCTGTCAAGCCACCTCTCAGTTTTTCCTTTCAGTTTCAGATGCAAACACATTTCTAATGTCCTGCACCAAAACCTGAATCTATTTGGAGAGGACACCTGCTTCTCCTCAGCTTCAAAAACGATGCAATAGGGAAACAGAGGACCACAGACCCTCAAATATCTTCAGCTTATACTTTCATGGAGATTTCAAGTCAACTAAAAAATGCAGATAACAAGGAATGTAGGAGTTAGAAAGGGAACTCGATTACTTTTTTATTTTTCTGTCTCTAAATCTCACCCTCCCCACGCATTGGGGCTTGCCAGCCCAGTTGCTGCGTCTGAGGGGAGTCTGAATGGAACCACTTTTTAAAATTCCTCCGACCCAAAAGAAAGAAAACTCCTGCTGTGCTTGCATGAATGCATGGAGACAAAGCTCAAAAACCTCAGCAGCTTCCAACCCTCAAGGCTGGTTTTTCTGTGTACACTGGGAAATTCTCCCTTTAGCTCACAAGACTTCTCTTTTCAGTTTTTCTGGAAAACTGGCCAAATACAATCCAAGTGCAAAAACTTCCAGCTAGTGCATGGAAAAATGGTTTGAAGGGACCATTTCATACCATAGTCCTTAAGCATTTCTGTAGATGGAGCGGGGATCACTCTTCCAATTAGCCATAGGCCTTTAAGTGTACACCAAAAATCCCACAGAAAATCACCTTGAATGGGCAAACTACACTTCCGACACATTTATATAGCAAGTAGTTAGTAAAAGTGTACATTTTTAATGTACATCTTAATGCAATAAAGAATCAATGGCATATCTGAACTGTATATATGTGTACTTAAATAAACCTGCATGTACATAGACACTAGAGAGTAAATTGACCTACCTGTATTTGTTCTCTGAAGGTAACACTGTACATACACTCATACTCTTGGGCCGCACGACTCCCAGATCTGCTACCTCCGGCTCTAGGACCACCCAGATTCTCCCCTCACCTGGGACATTTTGGGGTGTGCAGGATTGTGCCCGCGAGGGTGAACCCCTGGGTTCCCAGAGGAGAGCCGCGGGGACGCTGCCCACCTGGGTGACACAAGGCAGAGGGGGGATTGCTGCCGGTTATGCCTCCAACCACGGCGTGGCCAGCACTAGTGCTTCTAAAGAGAAAGAAATGGAGGGAGCCCGATGTCACAGCAGGGTGCTCTGGGTCGACACCAGCCCTGCTCACAGTATTTTGGGGATTCATCTGACTGCCAAGGGATGGCTGCAGGGCGGGTGTCTGCCTCCGAGCGCATCACCCCGGCTCTCTTCAGGGTGCAGGTCATCTCCTTCTGAAGCAAATGCTGCTCCTGGCCATGTGGGTTTCACCATGGGCCAGGAGAACGACACAAGCTCAGGCGCAGGCACCTACTGTGCAGGCACGTAACCCCCAGGCAGGAGAAAGCCCTCACTCTTGCAAAGCCCTGAGCAGATAAAGTTGAGTAAGGTGGCCTCTTAAAGAGGGCAGGAAGAAAGAATTGGAAAAGCAAGGGCAATTAAAGGTAGAAATCAGACACCATCTTTGGAAGAGGTTCTGAAAGAGCTTTTTCATTTTTTAAACAGATTTTTTGTAGATCTCTGGATCCGATCCTTTGGGGTTTGCTACCCACCCTTCTAATAAATATCATTTACCACCAACAATAAAGTGTCCCACATTAAAAAGCTCTCACTAAATAAAAACCTTCTACTGAAAAAGCTTGGCTGAGTTAGCTTGGCAAAAATAAGGAGCTATGACTACTCTCCATAAATACATCAGCGAATAAACACCAAAAACTATTTAAGTTAAAGGACAATGTTGGCTCCAAAACAAACCAGGAATGAACCAGCCATGAATTAATTCAAACTAGAAATTTAAATAAAGTTTCTAACCATTCAAAGGCAGTGAAGTTCTGGAATAGCCTTCCAAGAGCAACAGTGAAGGCAAGACATGGAACCAATTTTGAGCTGGGATTTGATTAGCTTGTGACAGAACGGTCTGACACAGCATTTGGCTGGACAATTCAGCTCAAGAGTTTCCCTTCCAGACCTTGTTTTCTATTAGAAAAGAATATTAAAAAAATCTTCAAATAGTTGCATCACACAGCAACCACCCAAGACAACATGGGCACATAAAAAATGTACAGGTACTGGCAAACAGGAAAGTTAAATGGGAAATTTATTTTGCTGTTTCACCAGAACTATTGCAGACGGACTGGGGAAAAAATGCGAAAAAAAAGAGGGGGGGGGAAGACTGGAGCAAACACTTGAAGTTACCAGTGCTGAGGCAGGAGGATCTGTCATGTAGTGCTGCAACAGGGAAACTTCCTGATTGCAGAAGAGCTGCAGCCTCGCCAATCCCTTGGAGACAACAATGACTTGAACCACTCACTGCAACGCTACGTATTCTCTGTGTTTGTTCTCTGAAGAACAGCTTGTTCTCTCTGAACAATGAAAAGGATTCCAGGTCAGGATGGAAAAATTATTATATGCTAGTTCTCAGTGATTAAAGGGAGCCTTGGAGATTTAATAGCCTGCTACAGTCAGTCTCCAAGAGCGCAGGGGAAAATATTCTAGCCAGCAAGGGACAAATGACACCAAACTCCATCTCCTGGGTTGTCTGGGCCTGGGAACCTGCTCCTTATCGGAAAGTATGCAATGCCAAACCTAATTTAATCCACAGGGGTGAAAACCTCACTCAACTCCCACTGGACTTCAATGCAAGACTGGCAGTTTTCTTCTCAGACACCTTTCCTTTCCTAACACACACGTACACACTTGTGTGCCCACAAAGCCCTACATTGCTGGGGCTTAAGGACCAGAAAGGGCGGAGAGGATATATGCAGCCATGCCAACCTTTAGAGAACAAACACCTTAACAGACAGATGCAAAAAAAAAAAAAAAAAAAAAAAAAAAGAAAAAAAAAAAAAAAATA
>JAVJGJ010000002.1:5280112-5291064 GCA_035590215.1 Microhierax caerulescens
TTTTTTTTTTTGGGGGGGGGGGTTGTTTTTTTTTTTCCCCCTCCCCTGTGGATACTGCCTCAGAGTTGTCCTTTCAGACCTTGAGTGCAGTCGATGGCTTTTGCAGCTTATTGAGTCCACTGGTTTATGGCAATGTTTTTCTGCTCACTGAACTGGCTCATTCTTTTAGCAGAACAAACTGTTCCACGTTGAGGCAGGAGTTGGCTGTGTTTTAACAAAGGATTTTTCCCTTCTGACAGTGTTTTGCAAAAGACCCAAAAAAAGGAGTTTGGAGCCAAGTTACAAAAGGTCAGGAGAGGAGAGTCAAGCACTGGGTGTAGTTCCTGTATGTCACAGCCAGTCAAGGAAATGGGTGGGGAGAAGAGGAATGGCATTTCAAGCTGCAATAATATGTATAAAGTGATATTAATGAGGAATGGGCTTTTGAATGAGGATGGCAAGTATGCAGGCACTATAATTTTTGCTTTACAAGTGCAGGCTTGTTAGGTAGGCTGAGGTCTCCGCAATCATTTATCCACGTGAAGTATGCATTTGAGAGAGTTCAAGTAGCACTAGCAGCAAGAAAAAGGCAGTCTTATTTGCCTCCCCTCCCCAAGCTGATTTCAAGGAGCTACCATACTCTCATCTCCCACCAGCCAAATGAATATTCAAAAGGCTTTTGCCAAGCCAACGCCAGTCAATCACCTGCATGCAATGCTGGGGGAAAGAAATACTGGGCTGAGAGACCTGCGTGGGACTGGCACCTTGCCCCTCTGCTGTAGCATCCCAGCCATTTTTAATGTGGTGCAAGGTACTCCTGCAGAGATTTGCTGGTGCCACGGCTCCTCTGCCTGCTCCTTTCCTTGTCACACGGCAGGACACCACCACTAAAGCAGAGCTGTGGCATGGAGGACGAGCATCCACTGGCAAAGGTGCTATGGGTGGGGAAGGAGCCCGGCACTGTGGTCCAAGCAGCACAGCTTGGACCTAGTGACAGGTCTTCCCTCTCCTCTTCTAGAGGCTGAGACCACAAAGATTTCTGGCAGTGGATGGTCGGGTTACTGGTGAGGTCCCACTCCCTGCTCAGCAGTGGCTGGTAGGGTCAGGCTCTTTCTGTGCTATGCATTGTGCATGGACAAACCAAGATGGCCAATTCTGGCCTTGCAGATGTTGGAAGAAGGGGAAGCCAAGGGGATCTGCAACAGTTGACAGCATGCAATGCCTAATACTCAAGCTTTTCCAGGCCTCAGAGGATCCCTGAATAGAAAGAAACCACCCACCACTGGAACAGAGCCACTTTTGTGGCTGGAAGGGGCAGATGTTCAACCCCATACAACAATGCAACACAACAGTTGAGACTGTAAGTGAAGAATGCTGCATCCACTTCAAACTGAAGAGGGAAACCAGGGACACCATCCAATTCTAGAACTACCATTTGGTCCTGATGCTTACAGCTCACATACCTACTCTGCAAGAGTAGCACGGGGTTTTCTTCCACTGCCTTAAATAGACAGTACCCTGGCCTAAAGTGCTGAACCACAAGACCTTCAGAAGCATATGGTCAGACTGGCAAGTGTTCAGCTCCTTCGGCTAGAACACCATTTTCAAAAGAAGTCCAGCTCCTTTTTAGTACCTACATAAGTGACAGACTTCCAGAAGTCCCCACTTCCCAGCAGGTCCTGCTGACGCAGCGCAGGGCAGACCACTGAGAGGGCACAGCATCCTAATGGCCAAACCCTTTGCTAAGATCTGCCTGACGAGAAGCCGAGCTTCAGAAGCCCTCCTCACCGCAGCTCACGTTGGGTGCTCCACCACTCAGCGGCCAAGAAGAACGGGCATGGAGAACAACACGCCGCCGAACCCTCATCCGCTGACAGCCGAGAGCTCACAGGAGACAACAACCTTCTCCCTTGCTCTGAAACACTCACCATTTCTTTTGGGATTGATAACAAGAGAAAAATGGATTTGGGATTTTATTTGAGATTTCCATGGGCAAGATCCAGGCATCCAAATCGTGCACCTGCCAGCCAAACATAATACTTGTCATTTGCTCTCTGGTTTGAAAACTGTTATTTGTTCAAAACCATTTGTCAAGCCACTCTGGACAGTACGCAGAGACACAGAACAAAGTTCAAAGGTTATTTGTGATATGAACCGTGCCTGTCCAGACTCTTCCTCCAGCTGTTTAGTGACACTTGGGATGGATCGTCCTTACTGGAGAGTTCATTATTTTTTTTTAGTTGAAAACTCACCATCCCCTGTAGGTCAGCTGTAAGCATCCCAGTTATTTACTGCTGGAAGCTAAAGGAATTTCCTTACTCTCAGAAGACAGTTATTTAAAATTAGTTTCAAGTACAGTTGCGATAAACAAATAATGTTCTCCTCCTTTCTCTCTCCTGGTTTTTTGGTTGTTTTTTAAATCACGCCTGCTGGTCTAACCAGCCTTTCCCTTAACTGCCCTCTGCAACTTCTCAGTTAAAAATTCATTCACAAGGATGCAGGGGACACCTAAGAAAAACCAGCAAAGCCAGACCCCTGCTTTCAGAGCTCTCCCTTTGACACTCGATTCCCCAGGGACCTCATTTTTTGAACCCCATTTTAAAAAATCCAAACCACTGAGTACGTGGGGTTTTTTGCCCCTTCCTGCGAAGGGCAGAAGGTTGATGAGTTGGGTCGTTACCTTCTGCAGGGGACAGGGGCTTCGGACCTCGGCTCCCTGCCGACAGGCAGCCGGTGGAGTCTCGCTGGCTGGAAGATGAGCTCCCCAACCCACTCCACCTACCCTGCTTGGCAGCTGGGGATGGAAACAGCTTTCAGCAGACTGATGAGGAAAACAAGAGGTGTTTTAAAATGGCACCATGGCCCAAGTAAAGGGTTTGGGGTTTTGGACTGAGGACTCCTGCAAGCCTTTATTCAAAATATTGATGTACTCAGTAATTTGTGGCTCACAAGGCCTTGATACGAGGAGATTCTTTTTAAAAAATCAGGCATGCTGGGAGAATTGCTTCCTTGCCATGTGTTAGCGAGTCTACCCATGAACCGCCAGCAATTACTAAGCCTGCACTCTGTATTCAAAGCTCTACACAATAGAGTTTATTATTTTTAAGCCTTTCAAACATCAATGTAGCGAACTTAAGAGAGCTATTTGGAAGATTAAGATACAAACACCACCATATTATTCAATTTAGCTCCAACACTGAACACTTATTTCTGTAAAGAGTCACAGCTAATATTACATTTCCAACTGCCAACAAAGACAAATACTTACAGCTTTAAGTCACATTGCTGCATGGTCTTGTAAACCAAATTTAGGAAATAAGAACAAGGAAATTACTATCATTATGCAAATACTGCCCAATTACTGCCATGCCATACCAAACCAATCTTCAGGTCTTGGCCATAGGCTTCAAAAATTTTCAAAAAAAACCCCATATTTCAAAAACACACCACAACCTGAGGAACTCCCTGCTTTCTTTGCGTGCAGCCAGGTGTGAAGTTACTAGTGTATCTCCAATAGCTGTATTGGATGAGTTTTCTAAATATTTTATGCTCATATTAGTGCAGAGAGGCTTGCTACCACCTCACCGCCCCAGCTCACTGCCTGCTTAGGATGGTCCCGCGGGGGACAGCAGCAGTTCTGGGTTTTGACAGTGATGTGCCAACCCCAAGGGCTCCTGCCATGTGTGCTTGGCTCTTGCTCCCATATTCTCTGCCCGAGTGGGAGAAACCTCGATCCCATCCCCACAAGCAGGTGCTGGCTCACCTTGAAAGAACAAGACTCTTGCTTTTCCGCAGAGCTCTGCACAGCTCCCTTTGCAGAAGAAGGACATCTGGGCCAACCCCGCACTCCCAGCAAAGCGTTTCCATCAATTCTTCACCAGGCAGGCGAAGCTGCCTATCACTACTGAGCTCCTGCTTCCTACAACCTGCTGTTGCACAGGTGCAGAGCAGCTTTCTGGCACTTGTGTAATTTACAGAGACTGTTGAGTAATATTCCTTTCAAAAACCCAGACGAGTTACTCAAGAAAAAAAAAAAAAAGAAAGAAAAAAAATTCAAACCATAAATGTAGATAGGTCCCAGGACTTTTTGGCCCTTCCTGTGACAACAGCAAATAAGAGTTTATTAGTAGCTGCTTTATTTGCCCAAATCAGATGTGCAGACAGGTGACATAAAGGGAAAACAGGGAAGGGATTTGTGCCTTCATTCTCTCATTCCACCATAAGAACTGATTTAACTTGAAGCCTTCAGAGAAAAGCTGCCTTTCAGGAATCTAAAATTTCCCAGCATTTCAACCACACGTGGAAAAGTTCTTGTGGCAAAGTGTACCATGGATAACAGAAATATTCCTGATTTACACCACTAAAAGCATCATGGCCTATGTTATAACCTGAGAGAAACAGAGATCAAGACTTCCTCCTCTTTTTTCAGAAATAAATGAACCAGTGTCAAACATTCATCAGCATCGTTAGGATGAATGGCAGACTACACATTAACAACTCTGTTTAACGTAACTAAGAAAACAGCAGGATGAACTAAACTGCAGGAGGAGTCAGCACAGGGGACAATAATGCAAAAATAACATTTATGCTGTGTCAGCAGGTAGTCTGCAAATACAGGAGTGGGGACGACCAGCTGGCTTGGGGGCTTACTAATGGCATGATGGAGCCTTTCATTTCTAGGGCAACAGTCCAAATCATATTCACATTAGCAGAATATGGTCCTCCAGGCACCGGCTTTCTTCCTCGGGCTGGGAGAGAGCAGACTTGGAAGCAGCTTAATGATATTGCACCAAAATGACAGCGTGTCACACTGGAGAAAGCTCAGGACAGCAGGAACTCCCCTCCATACACAAGCCCATAATCACCTGCCGGCAAAAGATTAAATGAATAGATGCCTGCAGCGCCAGGGGAGCACGGGGAAGAAGAGTTCACTCAGCGGGACTCGTCCTCAGTTAAGCTAGAAGCATATGAGGCAGCTTCACAGTGAAAGCCACGATGTTCTTCATGTGCTTAAAATCAACCACACAGGTCCTTGCGTCAGGCTGCTCGCCCAAGTGGCCAGGACCAGGCAGAGCCGCCGAGCGAGGGGGTTCATTAAGTGAGCCCTCCACGGATTAATGCTGTAAAACTGTACGTACCTTCCAGGGACAGCTGGGAAAGCGGTTTGCAGCACTATCCAAAGCACTGAAGAGCCATACTCCCACTGTTTTTAAGGTTCTTCTAGACCATCTGCTTTCACACCTAAAGGACTCAGCACCTGCTAGGGGCTGCCCAAAATTCAAGGCCAGCTGCTCCTATCCGCACCCTTCATCCTCTCTCCCCTTCTAAAATGGGGCACAAGTCTCGTCACTACCTGGCAAGTGCTAACGAGTGGTGAAAAGCTGCTAGTGAAGAAAGTACCTTTGCTTTTTGGATTACTCGAGCTGCCCTTACTTACTTAATTACTTGTGTTGGGCAAGGTCCTGCGGGACTGCAGCTGCCCACCAGCCACGGGTTGCTTACGGGAGGATACACAGGTCCCACTTGCCCGTCCCCCAGAACACGCAGGTGTTCTGAAATGGTTCACTGCAGATCACCTACGTTAGGAAATTGCTACCAGCCTCCCACTTGTTCCCTGGCATTTTCTCCTCATCCCTCCTCTCCTTTGCCAGTGGTTATTTCCATGGCATTTTTGATTGTCCTCACAAGACTGGCTGAGCCTCGCCCCAGAGCTCCAAGAGACAAGTCTGAAGGCTCCCAGAAGTCACACATCTCTGTGATCTTACACACACACAAACACACACACCAGCCTGGAGCTTACCCTCCCCAGTACAGAAAGCGGCTTGAACGATTAATAGACCCACAACTTCAGGAAAAGTCCACAGCCTTAAATGTGTGTTGTCCCACCATGAGGACCACACAAACCACACAATGGGAAAAGAAGGTTAGACAGGAGTGCTTAAAGATACCACCTCCTTTACATCAACAGTTTGATTTCTTCCCCTTTACCAGTGCGGGTCCTGCTCTTCAAGACACAGTTTTACCCCAGGAGGGTTCCCAGCTAGAGGCAGAGTCTGAGGGAGCAGCTGGCAGACCTACCTGCGGTCTGAGCTTTACAACCCCCAGTCTAGAAGCAGCTCTAACCTGTTATCCTGCCCTGGAGAGCACACACTGCCAGCTGCCCAGCCTCACAGCAACCCACCTGGCACGTCATTAACTCCAGATACATTGAAGAGGAAAGCGTTTGGGCTGTGGGGTTTTGGGAAGGGCAGAACACAGTTGAAAACAAAGCCTCTGTCCAAAAGATATGGATTCTCTGGGCCACGGCGTGATAAAAATTTAATACGACAGATATTCCCACCAAAGATGAAAGAGCTGGCCCCAATTTACAATCTGCTGCTAAGTTGCTTCAGGGTGCTTCTCGACAGCCTGCACAAGCCGTTGAACCCAACTATATGACCACAGGCGAATACAGGTATCCGTATTTTTGTTATTTCTGGAGAGTCAGATATTCCCCGGGAGCATTTTCACCCACCCACAAACACGAGCCCCAATTTTCTGCCACATCTCAAAGATGCTCATTTCCATCCACTCAACCCCACCATCCCACACTGGCTGGAGCTCAGTCACTGGTACGGGGTCGGGGTCTCAGGCCAGCAGCTCTCCCAGATCCACCCCAGACCATCAGGCTCTGCAGAGGGAAGAGGGGCTGCACGCTGTCAGATGAAGGAGGTTCAGCATCACTCCTCCTGCAGCTCCGCTGCACCCGAAATGCAGGCAGCCGGAGGCAGCTCCTGCACTGCCTGGATGTGGCCATCACGTGGAGGCTTCCCATGGGCTTATCCCTTGGGAATGGCAAGGAGTCTTCACGGCACAATGTGGGAGCCAGCAAGGCCCCTGCTCCCCCCCCGTTATCTACCTTCCCAACCAGGAGGTTTTAGCATGTTTCAGGGGCGCTGGAAAGCCTCTCTTGACCCTTAGGAAGTGGTAAAAGGGGTGGTCAGCACTGCTACCCACACTGGAAAGGGGGAACAGAAGCAGGGAGGGATGAAACAATCTGCCCAAGGTATGTCCGCACGCTGAAGTGGGGAGCAGCGCCACAAGCCAGCATCTTTCTTCACAAAGCCATCGCCCCTCCCTAGCACCCACCCAGCTTTAAAGCAGAAAGGCAGCACAGGAGCAACACAGAATACTACAATAAAGGAAAACTTTACGCTGAGGCCAAAGAAACACCAGAAACCTGCTCTACCCCAACTGCCTGACAATTTGAAGCTAAAGAACTGAAAGCAATGCTAAGGAAGGCTTCTCAGCTCTAGGAGCAGCTAATGACCTTGCTGGTGTGCACCTGCAGTTGGGCAGGGAGTCCCAGGATGTCACCTATAAAACCCATTTAAACGATCATCCTGTTCCGTTTTCCCCAGGAGAACAGAAGAAAGGCCTGTAAGATGGTCATACTTTCTACTCCATCCAGGTTCTTCACACACCAGTTATGGAAAAGGGTATGGACCGCCCTCCCACTGCCACAGCTCCTGGCTGGAAGGGAAATGCTGTCACCGGTGTGTTACAGAAAGGGAAATGAGGCACACAGCAATTGCAAATAACTCACCCAAGGTCACAGGAAGCTTATAGAAAGCAAGCAATTGAACCCAGGACTTGTAGGTCCCCAGTCCAGTTATTTAACAGAGATCATCCTTTTAATGGGTCACCTTTAGTCAGAAACCCTCCCAGTTTGCAGACAAAAGCGCTGCCAGGAGATTATGCTGAAATATATTGGCACAGAGAATTATTACGAGTTTCCCTTCCAGCCCAACAAGCTCAAAGGGTTGTTTTGGAAGTAAAATAAAATAAAACTTGCAGCACATTCAGTGTGCTGGAACAGACAACTCCCTAAGCACTGCAGACAGCCGAACCACCAAAGCGCTTATAAGGCTCCAGATCAAGCTGAGAGATAAGAAGGTGT
This sequence comes from Microhierax caerulescens, assembly GCA_035590215.1. Classification (NCBI taxonomy): domain Eukaryota; kingdom Metazoa; phylum Chordata; class Aves; order Falconiformes; family Falconidae; genus Microhierax; species Microhierax caerulescens. Next base: position 5,288,031 of record JAVJGJ010000002.1, read on the forward strand.
TTTACCTCCACAGTTAATCGTTTTGTTTTGAAGGGTGGCCTCCAGTGAGAGCTTACCAGTTCCCCAGTTTCACCTTGGATTTGCATCTTCATTCATAAATACTTACGGATGAAACAGAATATTGCAGCCTTAGCACTGAGCTAAACATCAAAAAGCCTTTTTCCCTTCACACGAGGCCTCTCCTTGAACCTGGCTTGCAATCAGTTTGTGTTGCTGCAAAAACAACCAAATGGACTTTATCCGTGGGCCACGGACACAGCTCTTTTCCTTCCTAAAGGAATCTGCATACAGCATCTCTCAGCATACCCCAGTCCATTTACAGAAACTAGACATGGCCTTCGCTGGAGCCTTCCATACCTCAGTGCACCCCTACCAGGCAGGGCTGGTTGAAGGCATCTCAGCAGCATCCAGGCTGGCTGCTCCTGTAAGTCTGCGGGGTGGGGACAGCCACTGTTGGAGCCCCAGCAATGCCACCTCCCCACATACCCCGGTGCCTTCCTGGGGGACAGCTCACCTCGCTCACAGAGCCAGGAGGAACAGCAGAGCCCAGGCTGCAGCATCACCCCGTGCCCCAAACCCCTCTGACCTCCAGCACTGGGAGAAGCCCATGCACATGTAAACAGGAACTGCAACAACAGACAGATGCAATTTTTAATACAACAGACAATCAAACCACGTCCATGGGTATCTACAGCGCTCAGATAATTTTCAGCTGATGACAAATAGTGAAAGTGTTGGGCAATAGGTTTGGAAAGGGCCACGCAGGATGGAATTTGCCTTTCAAGCAATACAATGCAGCCTGCACAGGGGGGAGTCAAAACAGTGCGGGTCTAGCCAAGAAGTTTATGCAGCATTTAAGCATCCAGCGGCCACATCTTTCTGGGTACAAGCAATTAAATTTGTCACACTGATACTGTATACATGTCCCCAGCAGACAGGTCAATAAGAGATAAGAGTAAGGAGGGAGGGATGAGGGGGTTTGCCTCAGGACAACAGTGTCTGAGCTGCAAGTTGGGAAAACTTTAGTTACACATTCTGACTGGGGAGACAGGAAAATGAAAACAGAGGTAGATCACTGTGGTCAATTCCCAAAACAGCTTCACAGCTCCATGCTCAGGGCTGGGGTTCCTGTCTGGGGAAGGATGAGCATTCTACAGTGCTAACCCCCATCCATCACCTTCCTGGGGAGCACCAAACTCCATCAGCTCAACGGGAAGAGAGAAGAAAAAGAACAGAGAGAACTTTGCCTCCACTAAGACTGTTACAGAAAAAAAAACAGCACGACCAAGTTACGTGGATAAAGGACAATTCTGCTTTGCAAAGCCTTCAGGTGGGGAATTCTTTACTTCGTGCTCTGCTGCAGATTTGCAGGTGAACATTTGCTCTCAGTAAAAATTTGTCTCTCAGGGTGGGGAAATTGAATCTACCTTTTCCCCATCTCTTTACTGGTGGAGCAGAGGCAGCTGTTGGTGGAATAGCTGATGGCAGCCACAGGGGCACGATAACCATGGCCTAGCCCATTTCACTTTCAAGTTACCCACCAGAAGACCCTGCTGTCACTCGGTAACACCTGACCCTGAACCCCGGTGAGGAGCAGGTTCAGTGCTGGAGCTGGAACCGGGGCTTTCATGCAGAGCACCCAGTTTTATGAAAGCACCTTATGCTTTTCACACCACAGGTTCTGTCTTCATTAATGCCATGCCATCTGACCAGGATGAACCCCTCCTCCCCTGCAAGAACCAGTTCAGCAGAAGCACCTCCAGTCAGTTATTAGTAACAAGATCAAACTAGCAACCATGGGCCTCCAGATCCTTGGACCCTAAACACACAGCTGAAGAGGCATGATATCAAAAATCTGCTTAGCTTTGAAATCCTACTCCTGCTTATTTATGTTTCAGGAGTACCCAGAGACCTCAGCCAAGCCAACATGTGCTCTACAAAGCTTGGGCTGGAAGCGCATTTGCACATGTAATGGCCACCTCCACGCAGAGCTCCTGCCCTGTGGCCAGTCACAAGCAGCTCATCCTTTAGTTTACAGTAGAAATAAATAACAACCAGGTGTTGAGGAGAGGAGGCGCAGCAGTGGGGCGGGCAGGCTATAGTGCTGGGAGCCAAGCCACCAGCCGGACATCGCAGACACTGGTGTCCGTGGGGTTTTTCTAGCGCTCCCATAGTTGAGCCAAGCTCTGCCTCCCAGCAGCCAAAACGCCTTGGTGAAAATGCTGTGCACAGAGCAGAACCGTACTCTGCAAACCCCTGCAAGGATGTAGACAAGGTTGTTAACCTAAACCGACAGGTCTGAGATTGATTCGTAGGAAGGATGAAATCAAGAGGTAAAAATAATGTTTCCAACACACCAGTGACATACTTAGACCTGAAGCCAACAGACTATTTACAGGCCAAGAGCACTCCTCGCTGCTCTTACCTTCATCTGTAAGGTCTGAGTTGACGGCTGCTTTGGAGGAGTCTGTCTGAAGGCAACAGGCAGCCCAGGGAACAGCCAAGCCTGAGAACTGGGATTTGCAGGAGGAGAAGCTAAATAATTGAAGGGACAACTCAGCACAGCTCACTAGATTATGCTCTGCAATGCAACTGCCAAAAGTTGGAAACTCAAAACATTTCCTCCTTGAACACATTAAATTCCCATTTTCCTATTTCAAAGTCTCCTACTTGCTTCAGCATCCAGATACGCACTTCCCAAATGCACTGTTAGGAATAGGGTGTTGTAAACAAAGTTTTACAAAAAAGGAACGTTAACACACAACATATTTTTCCCATTACTCCAATACGTCCTGCAAGCTCTGCAAGCTTGGTAATGAAAGAGTCTATTTAAAAATCTAGGGTGGGGAAGAATTAGCTCACCAAAACCATAAACAGATTTGCTTTGCACTCTCAGTCCAAGAGAAAAACAAGACAGGCTATGTGCATATTGATGCACACAATAGCACAATCATTTTAAAAACAAACAACCAAAAAAAAAACCTCCTTCAACAATGCATTATAAAGCAGGCAACTAGCCAAAAAAAGCAGTTGA
>JAVJGJ010000002.1:5330724-5344833 GCA_035590215.1 Microhierax caerulescens
CCCCCCCCCCCCCCCCCCCCCCCCCCCCCCCCCCCCCCCCCCCCCCCCCCCCCCCCGGGCGGTGGTGGTGGCAGGGGTGCCTTGTGCAGCCCTCGTGCCTCGCTGGCCTTCCTTGGCAGGACGTCTATGCTTACAAGCAAGTGGGCCTGCCGGAGAGCCGCATATTCACAGTCAACCCCAAGGGAGAGCTGATCCAGGAGCTCACAAAGAACCACAAGTCTACGTAAGTGACACGCTTGTTCCTTGGCATCTTCGGGTTAATGTGGCTTTAACCCTGAGGAGCATCTCATGAGGTAGAAAAGCAAACAAAACCCCAGTGACCCCAATGCCACTTCTTTCTTGTCCCCACAGGTATGAGCGTCTGTCGGAGCTGGTGGAGCTCATCTTCCCTCCCCTGGGACAGAGGGGCAGCGTTGCTCTGGTGTGTCCAGAGTACAGCCACTTTGCCTACTGGAGGCGTCCACTCCCTGCTGTTGACTTGGATGCCTTCTCCTGACCCCATTACCTGTGGAGACCCCACCCAGGGCTCTCCTGCGCGTCCTCTGCCAGGATGGGATGCTCTACGTGCATCTCCTCCTCCCTGTTTGCTGCTCAGGCATTTTGCACTTCTAATAGGGATCACATTCTGCACTAGAAACACCCCTTCTCAGGGGGCCAAAGAGGGGTAAGAGAGAGCTCTGACTCCACAAAAACTCCAATTACTAAACTAAAATTCATGTAAGCTGGGTGTCATCTTCATGTTCTTAACACCTTTAAAGCCTGGCTGCCTTTTAAAGGCAGTGGTGGGTCATGGTCTTATTTATTGATGAGCCTCTGGCATAGCTATTGCTTCCTCCAGTATGACCAGTGTTCCCAGACAGTTCAGCTACCTGCAGTTTGGAGCTGGTGGACTGAAGCTGTCTGTGGCGTAACTCATTAATGTAGATGGAAGCCGTTGGGGTTTTGAGTGTTGTTCACCGATAGCAATAATAAAAAAGCAGTGCCTTAATCTAGGCTGCCTGTTGTAGCCCTGTGTGTGGAAGTGGGAGCCAGGCTGGGTGTCCTTTTGCAAATGTGGTGGGGTTTATCCTGCTGAAGTGGCCTGCTAGGGGCATCTGGTCTTGGTGGAGATGTGGGCAGGATTTACAGCTGCGCTAGAAAAGGACTTTATTTTCATTTTACATTTTTTTGCCTACTACCTTCAAGTAATGTTGCAAAATTGATGGAGTGCGGGAAGCAGGCTCTGGTGCTGGGGGTGTGGGCAGGGGGTGAACATCTCCTGTGCTGGCAGAGCCACGACCTCAGCCAGGGCAGGAGCTGTTCCCGCACCCCTACACTGGAGCGTTTGGGGAAAGCTCAACTGTCCTGAAGCAGGGTTGGGCTGGGACACCACCAGCCTCTCCCCATGGCTGCAGGACTTCTCTGGAACTTGGCTGCCAGCATGGTGCTGCCTTGGGCCGGCTGGGTGCCCCGGATCCGGGAGCTCTTGGCTGTAACTACATAAAATAAACCAAAACAGGCAGGAGCGCTGCTGGGCTCCTTCCTCCGCTCTGGCATCCACCTTCTCCTTCCCTGAGCGCTGTGCTGAGTGTAAATCATCTCCCAGTCTGCCTGCTTCTGCGCTTTAACTCTAGCTCTGCTTTTCTGAAAGCCACACAACTCATTTTGATCTTGGAAACCTCAGCAAGAAATACTTTATTTTTTTCTTTCCAGTACAAACACGTTCTCAGCTTTTAAAATTTGAACAAATGTACAAGGTTTTAAAAACAATAAACCACAGCCTTTTAAGAGGATCAGTTATCAACTGCCTCGGAAAGCTGCCCATGCAAGGACAACCACAGGGGCACCATCCCCTCCTCTCTCTGCAAGCATAAAAAAAAAAAAAAATTTAAAAAAAAAAATGCCCAATTTTGTATGAAGTTCCTTTCACTTTTTAAACATGGATAGCTGAGAACTGAAATGCAAACTGTCCGTATCTTCAAGTGACTAGTCAGGCACAGTCCAAACGTAGCACCATTTTCTGGAAGGTCAGACTTCTTCCTTGTCCTGGTTCTGTCGTGGCCAGTCCTGGCTCCCTCAGTGCTGGAGGAAGCTGCTGCCCAGCTGCTCTCTAACCCAGCCCTGGCCTGGGAAGGGGTGAGCTTGGCTTAATTTTCTCTTTGGTTGCTGCAGCCCTTTCACTCCCTGTTGTGAGAGGATTGCAAAGTACCAAGGATTGGCTTGAGACACCTTCCTTAGGGGCTGAGGGCAAAGAAAAAAAAAGTTTTGTGGTCTGAGAACAGGTTTTGCAGGATGCCCAAAGTTAGCTGGAGTGTCTTGTCAGCTGGAGAAGTGCCTCAGCAGCTCCAGCATAGCTCTAAATCAACAAAGCCCAGAGCAGCAAGAGTGGAGTCTGATGCTGTGAGCAACTGGCAGCTTGTGAGATGGCAGGGCAGGGTGGTGGGAGACCAGGTCCCTTCTCCCTGCTCACACACCTGGTGGCCCGTGCTCCCCTGGCAGCGGAAAGAGCTTTTACCACTTCAAGGGTAACATCATGTGGCCAGCTAGACTTGGTGATCCCTGCGGTCCTCAGCCTGGAAGCATCTGTCTCAGGGAGCTCATCCAGCTTTTATGGAGGAGAAAAGGCACCCAGATGCATCGCATCTGTGCTGGGAGTTGCTGCTGCTTTGCACCGTTGGAGCACAGAGCTCCTCCTTTGTGGGATGGGGGGACCAGGGTGGAATCGTGGTGCAGAAGAGCCGGGACAGCCTGGCGAGGCGGATGGGCACTGTGTGGGAGCTGAAGGCTTGCTGGCATGGGAGGGTCCACGAGCTGCAACACCGAGCTGATAGGAAAAAGATGTTCCTCTGCTATAAAGTGCCAGAGCTGGTGAGATAGAGGTTTTGATGTCTTCTTCATCCTTTCTGGTACTGAAGCCCCTGTTGGCTGAGCAGCAGAGACACCCATGCCAGGCTCCCTGGGAGAGGCTGGTTTTGTGTGCAACAGCTGCACAATCCAGGTATGTGCTCCATAGGACCAGGCTGGAGTTGCTCAGGAGCGAGTACAAGTTTTTCCAGCCTGCCTGTTCATGGGAAACCAGAGTCAAGGTGAGTAAATCACCTGGGTTTTCCATTCCCAGGCTGAGATGAGGAGAGGTCTCAGGAGTCTTCTCAAAGGTTCCCTGCCTTGCTCCACAGCGGCGCAGGTCCCCAGGGCTGTTGGCATCCCAGTGGGCTCAGAGGAACGTGAGGAGGACACGGGCTCCTGCTCCCACACTGCTGCACGGGGAAAGCCTCACACCCTGGAGCAGCCGCAGTTCTCCTGTCCCGGGACGAGATGAGGGAAACCGCCTTCACAGTTTAAGCAAGAAAAAGGACAGGACTGCTCCATGCCCAGCTCGGTCTCTCGATGGACACACATTTTCTTGGGGAAGACAAAAGTTTTTCCATAACCCTTCAGGTCAGCCCCAGGTGTAACCAGAGAGCAAGAGCAAAGTGGGACCCGCACCCCTCACCCCAGCTGCTGCTGCACCAGGTTTTAGCTGCTTAATGTGGTTCTTCCAAACACAGCAAGGGACGTGGGGGCAGCTAGAGGAAACAGCAATCAGATGAGCACCACAACAGTGGACTATTCAAAAATATACATACACATACCATATATATATATATACACGTATGTGCGTTTTCATAATGCATATCCTCATACGCTCCATAAGGCATGTGCGTTTGCAGGGAGGAGTGAGTAGTATAAATGGATTTACCGTACACGAGGAGGGCTGCTGTTTTGGAAAGGGGAAGGCAGTTCTCAGGGGGATGTGTGAATACGTGTGTTCTTTGAAATCCGCAATTCCTGTGGTGAATTTTGTTCCCTGTAAGAAGCCCTGGCTCTGCTCAGTCCCTGGATTAAGATGCAGGTGGTCTTTAGGTCAGAGAAACTCTATTTCTCAGCTGATAACTACAGGGGTTTATTCTTCAAGAAGCGATAAATCCACAAAAATAAAATTTAAAAAAACCAAAACAAAACAAAACAACAACCCGATGTTCCCACCTCCAGCTTCCTCCTGAATTGTCCTTCTGGGGCCATCAGCCCAGGGGCCAAAGCAAGCAACACCCCTGGTGACACTGCTGCGCCAGGGTTAGGACAGCTGCTGAGTGTTGGGAAGCAAAAGTACCGTAACAGCAGAGTTACGGAAAAGTGGGGCTGACAAGATTTAAAAAAAAAAAAAAAAATATATGTTTTGTAGCAGCTTTTAATTTATCTTTTCATTTAAAAAATTATCCCAAGAACTGTTGTCACATTGGAGCAAGTCTGTGTGATATAAGTTAATCCTGTCCTTCCCGGGGAGGAGAAGGAAGAAGCGTGTGGCAGCGCAGCTAATGCTGCTTCCCCTCCGCCTGCTCTTCCAAGTGGCCGACCTGCTCCGCCAGCTCGGAGACCTTGGCCTGGCAGTCAAGCAGGTTGTCCTTCAGTCCCGTTATTTCCTGAGAGTGGGCAGCCAGGGTCCCATTCATGTGGTCCATGTAGTCCCACAGACTGCCCGTGTGTTTCTCCAGTTCATCCCTGATGCCGCCCAGGCTTCCCGTGATGGCACCCAGCCTGCCGCAGACGCTCTCCACCCGGGCCACCCGGTCATCAAAGTGAGCGATCTCCCGCTGCAGGTTGTGGGCCACGTTCCTGCAGGAGCTCAGGTCGCTGACAATCCTGGCTTTGAGTTGCTCCAAGTCTCCCTTGAGGTTCAGGACACGCCGGTTGCTGAAGAAGAGCTGGGAGCCTTGGTCGTTGACTTTCTCCTGGATAGAGTGGACCTCATCCTCAATCTTCCGCTCGTGCTCATCCAGCGAGGAGTTGACGTGTGTCACAGTGTCCGAGTACTGGGAGACAGAGTCCTTGAGCCCCGTCAGAGACTTGCTCACGGTGTTCAGGTTGATCTTTAGCAAGGTGATCTCCCCTTGCAAAGCCCCCGAGGCTTCCTCCTCGATTCGCCGCTGGATCTCCAGGATGGTGGCATTCAGCTTGCGCAGGAGGTCATAATTGCTGTCCATCCGGAGGAGCAGGTCCTGGTTCTTGTTCTGGCAGTCTTCAATCTCTGTCCGGAAGGTCTCCACATCTTTGGAGGCAGAGGTGCAGCCCAGGGAACAAGTGTTCTCCAGCGTGATGAGGCGATTCTGCAACACCTCCAGCATCTCGTCCATCCGTTTCCTCATGCCGGCGAGCTCCCCCTCCAGCACGGGCACCACCGCTCCATCCATTCCCACGGGAGAACTGATGTTGTTCAGCTCCCCCACGATGGTCATGAATCTGTCCTCCAGGGTCTGCATTTTGTCTTCAAAGGCAGTCCTCATGCCATCCACCTCTGCCACCACGGTGCCTCTCATGCTGTCCTCTACACCAGAGCAGCAGCTCCCCGTTTCTCTCTCTGTAGCATTCAGTCTGGCTTCCAGATCCTCAAAGCGCCCTTCAAAAAGGTTCCCTAGGGTGACAGTGGAGATTTCTCCATCCAGCCGTGAGTGCAAGTTCTTCTGGGACTCAGAGATGCTGTGAAGGCCTTTCTCAAGGATGTTCATGCGATCGGTGAGGTAGTCCAGGTTGCTGCAGCAGCTTTCCACCACTGTCAGCCCCTGAATCTGGGTCTCCAGCTGGGAGATCTCTTTCTTGATCTCTAGCTCTTTCCCATCCAGCGTCTGCTGCAGCCGCAGGTTGGCAGCTTTCTCCTCCTCACACTGCTGCCGCACCTCTTGGATCCGGAAATCACACGTGGTCTGGATCTTCCCCAGCTTCTTCTCAAAGCCATCGAGCAGCTCCCCGCGCAGGTTGCTCAGCCTCGTGTCCACGTACTCCTCCAGCATGTCAATGGAGGTGAGGGGCGAGGGCCGGGCCGACTCCAGCAGATGCTTGATCTGCCCGTCGTGGTCCAGGACCATGCCACGAACCTCGTGCAGCAAATCTGCCTTGGTTTTCAGTACGTCGCTCACCTCCGTCACTTTGGTCAGGATCTCCCCCACCGGAGGGTATGTGGCGATGTCGGCTTTGTCTGCCACATCCACCAGGCCGTCAGGAATGATGCCAAAGCCCACTGTCGAGTCAGGCGTGCCCGGGCTGTTCATCAGGGAGCCGATCATCTTGGTGGTGTCCTCCTGGATGGCCAGCCGCAGGCGGTCCCCCAGGCCACTCACCATGGTGTGCAGGCTGTCGTAGGACTGGGAAAGGCGCCTCACCTCCTCCTCCAGCCGATCCAGGCGGTCCCCGAAGAGGCCGGGCAGCTTCCTGCCTGCACAGGGAAACAGGCAGAGGGGGCACAGTCAGGGCTGGTGCTCCTTTAGCTTCCCTCCTTGGCTATCTTCTAGATTTGAGTCCTTTTCCATACTAACATTAGCTCCTGCCTCCCTCTCATTGCCACTTCAGCAAAATATCAGCCCACCCTTCCTCCTTTCCTCTACGTCTTTTCTTAAGCTGATCAGCAAACCCTCTTTTCTTCTTGGGATCAAGCCCTCTGCTCCCAAGTTCAACAGAGAACAACTTGGGGGAGCTTCATCTTGAGACACACTCTACCAACCCCAAAATTAATGGAAAAATGCTTTAAAGCAATGAGCACAGGCGATTTGGAAGCAGCACATTTTGAAAGACACTAGATCTAGAAAGCAATTGATCTCCAAAGCAATCAAATGTCAGGTCTCTGATCAGAAAGCACATCACCCACCGAGGGTTTGCCTTGTGCTGGAACAGAAAGAACCGGGAGGTCTGAGAGTGTGCGGTAACGGGGGATGTGAAGCAGGAACAAGATCTCACCGTACTGATTCTTCTTTGGTCCTGGAAACAAGTCAGGGTGGCTTTTTGGATAGGGAGGAAGTCTGGGGATTGGAAACATCTTTTGCCCAGGAGGCATTTTAGGGCCGGGATGTTGGGGCAGCAGGCCGGGTTGGTCAGTCGGGCTGTCGTGGCACCCTTCTCCCATGAAGCCCGGGCAGCACCTCCAGGCCAGCTCGGTCACTGTCTTGTACCCAATCTTGTATTTGGGTCTGAAGAAGGTGCGGTACCTTTCCAGGAGAAGGGAGAAAGAAAGAAGACAGTTCAGCGAAGCAACCTCAACATAAAGCACTTGAGAAGAGCAGGGTCATGTTGAGTGTGGGGAATCCAGGCACGAGGGAAAGCCTGGCCGAGACCCCTGTGCTGCCCCTGCAGACCACGACCCACCTCCTCCAAGAGCTCCTGCTGCACCATCGCCCAGTGTGGCATCACAGTGCCTGTCCAGGGACACAGCTCATTAACCAGCGCTCCAAAAACACATGCCCACCTTCCCCAGGACCAGACCACAGAGTGCAGATGTGATAGCACATGGTGAGAGAAGAGTTCTCCCCAACAAGTTGGTAACACAACTAGACAAACATGAGAAACAGCCCAGGGGCGAGGAGGGACTGTCTGAGCAGAGTCGTGATTTACGGAGCGGTGGGTTCTGGAGAGGTTTATTTGTTGGATTTTTCTTTAAACTGGGACTCTTATTGTATGTTTAGAAAAGCAGCTCTAAGTGTATTGCTTCGGTCCCTGGCCCAATAGATGACCACTGTGACAGATGCCACACAGTTTGGCAAGTTTTGGTCCAGGAGATCACAAGATGAAACATTGGGAGTGATTCTAAAGCCCCTGGCAAGCTGCTCTCACTTCCAAGAGGGGTCTGGGCTGCTTGTGGGTGTGTTTTACACTTTGACTTGACCTAGAGAATTTCCCAGTGAGGTAAAAAATCCTCTTCTCAACTGGAATCCTGTCCTGGATCCTCTAGGAGGTTGACATACCTTTGGGAAAGGTATTTTCTCTGTGTGGAGGACATCAGTCTGATGGGAAGCCTAAGTGCTTTGGGCTGGCATTGCATGCGAGAGCTTTGACAGTAGGGCTGCAGAGCCCTGGCAAGGTTTACCAGAGCGATACCATGTGGTGTGTGCAGAGGGATGGCTCCTTACGCCTCCTCCTGCCCCCAGCTGGGATGCCCTGGGAGCTTCTTCTATCATAATTTGGGCACTACAACATCAAACCCCGCCATACACAGCAAACAAGGCTGCGAGCCCACCTCCTTGCCCGGTGGGACGCTAACACCTTCCCTCTCCGCTCTCACTCCACGTGGGACCCCACCAGGAGGACTCAGCTGCTCCCTGCTCTTCCGTGGCACTCTCCCATGAGGTGGCAGGGATGGCACAGGACCCCTCCAGCACCTGTGCTCCCCCCACCAGCCGAGCTGAGCCGTGCGGGGCTGAAGGCAGCACATTTCTCCCCACCTCTGAAACACCAGCGCTTTGAACCTGCCTTTTGGAAATTTCCAATCTGAATTTACCAGGGCTTGAAAATCCTGGAATTCGCTGTTTTGCAACAACACACACAATCAGGCCCTTGTTCTCCAGCACGTTCAGCAGGTCTCGGAGGAGATGGCACAACCACCCGTGCTGCACAGAGGGGCTGTGTAAGGCACTCACGCTTATCCAGTCGCTCAGGGCAGCACATGGGGCTGAGCCCCTGTCATCATCCATGTCCCTGGTCGGGTCCTCAGTGTCCCCAGCCCAGGCTGCAGCTCCTGGGCAATGCCACTTACACACGATTCCCAGTGTGGCACAGCCACCTCTGTATGTACCACAGCGCAGGAGGAGAAAGCAAATCCAAATCCTCTGTTCTTTGAATCACTTCAAAATTTCTCAACATCAACAATTTCCCAAAGGCACGGGACAGTTTCAAAACAAGCTCTTCTTTTTGTTTTTCTTCTTCACAGATGCTGCTGAGTTTCTACGGTCTTTTCTTCTGTCTCAGTGCGTAGAAACCTGCCTGGACATAGCACAGCAGGAGACTGCTGCACCCAGCCCTGTCACGAGGTGAGGTGAGGATGAGGATGGCATCCAGGAGGCCGGGCACCTTTTCTGTGTCGTGCTGGCCTCTGCAGAGGAACCCAGAGCCCTTCGGCACCTCCGAACCCTTCTCCCCTTCTCCAAACGGTGGCAAGGGGAAGTATTATTTTGCAACTGCACAAACATTAGCTGATGGCTCCAGTGCACGGAAAAACTATGTCTCCCTCTCATGCATGGATGCAGCATCCAAGGCTGTGTTGAAAGTTCAGCTGTGGGTCCAGCTCCTTTCAGGAAACACCCTGGTTTCACCCCAGTTTTGTGTCAAAGGCTGGAAGGGCTGAGCAGCGGACACTGCGGAGATGGGAGAGGCTTTGTGGATCTCCATGGGTACCAGCAGCTGCAGGATGTCCTGAAGTCCCCAAATGGTGTTAAAGCACTTGTGACGGGAGGAAGGAAAGAACAAGTCAGCGAGTGGGTCTGATGGCCCGTCTCTGCCCAGAGAGGCTGTGTGTGCATCCCACGGCACTGCTGGCACAGGGTGAGTCCTGGCTGCTGCAGCACCATGTGCTGGTGCTGCCGAAGGGGTGCCAGGCTCCAACAAAAGCCCTTCTCAGCCTGGTTTTCCTCGGCGTTCAGCTCTGCTGCTCTCAGCAGGCCCAGGGAGGGTGCAGGAGAGCATCACTTCTGCATGGAACAGCATCCCCAGCCTGGGGCCAGAGTGTGGTGAAGCACAAAGTCGCAGTGTCCACTCTGCTGTGTCTCTAGCTGTGGCGTGGTGGGGTGCTTCCCTCCAGCACTGACAAGGTGGCAGAGAGTTTTGCAAATATTTTCCTAGGGCAGGAAGCCCTGAGCCATCCCCAGCCACGGGCTCCGTTTCCTCCTCCTCTCAGTCAGGCTTTCACTGAGCTGCCATCTTTGTGCCAAACTGCACATGTGTGACAAAATGCTTCCCTGCACACGCACCCCCAGCTTCCCATGATTTCCCGATTTATTTCTGATGAGGGACAGAGCTCCTTCTCCCTCCTGACAGATCCCATATCGCCTCCTCCCACCACTGCTGCGCTGCCAAGGACTGCCTTGTCCAGGAAAATCCCTTCAGCCCTTTTTGCTGCCCTCTGGAAAGCGGGGTTCACAGCTGAAAGGGTGGCACAGGGGGTCAGGACCCAAAGAGAGCTGCAACCTGAAGCTGGGAGGGGAAGGGAGCCGTGCCCCAGTGTCCCCCATACTCACAGCACTTTCCCCGGGCACTTGGGTCCCCAGCTGCACTTGTGGTACTCAGCCTTGATGTAGCTCTCGGCCCCGTCCTGCAGCGTGCATGTCACGTTGCGCTGCACCACGTAGGCACAGTAGCTCCTAGGGGGAAGCACAGTGAGACACTGTCACCCCCTGCCCCAGCAGGTAGCAGCCCCCCCGGCTACGCGCCCAGTCCCCAGGCAGGTCTGCCTGCCCCTGCCCGAGGGGTCTCTGCCGGGGCAGGAGTTGGAGGGACCTGCAGTCTGTGCAGCTGCCGAGGAGGGGGCATTGCCCACCCACCCACTGAGGACAAGGACAGCAGTGGGGCCTGGGGGAGTGCAGGGAGTGGGGATGGAGTCCCCCAGTGCCCAGCCTGCTACTGGGTGCACAGGTGAGGGGCAGGCAGGCGCTCCTGGTATGGCCGGGCTGGGTGAATCGGCTCCTGCTCAGGGTGTCCCCAGGCACTCCATCTTCCTTCACCCAAGGATGTCAGCCCTGCCAGCTGCCCTTGGGTGCCAGGGTGCTACCCCCAGCAACGAGGAGCCTTTTCGTCAGTCCAGGCATCCCTCTGCTGGGTGAAGGGGGTGCAGCTAAACCCCTGCACCCCCAACACAGCTCTGCTCGCCTCAGTTGTGCTGGGCTCTCTGCTCAGCCTCAGGCAGTGCCTGGCCCATGGTGTTCCTCTGAGCTGGTGGCTGCCCTCACCCAGCTGTGGTCACTCCGCAGTTGAGCCCTGCCTGAGAAATCAGTCTTGGTGCTGGAAACACCCAAGGCAGGTCTGCAGTGCCGCTGTACTGGAGGAGGCCAGGTGCTCAGCACTGTTGCTGCTGTTGTAATCATGTTGCATGTAATCATTGCCACGTTGTCACCAGTGCTGGGGTCACGCAGAGCCTCAGCCCCAGAGCTGGGCCATGCTCAGCACAGCATGGCCTGGCTGAGTGAGGAGGTGAGCTGGGAAGAGAAGCAGAACTCCACCAGCAACAGCAGTTATAGGAATAGCATCCCAGAAATAGCTCCAACAGTGTCTGGCAGGGGTGGTCTGTCCTTCTGCAGTTCCTGGAGTGCTGACAATGCCAAGGCCAGCCCAAAAGCCTTCAGATCTTGCTGTGGGTACTGTCACACTGAGACCAGCGTGATGCTACAGTCAGCAGAGGGAGAGGAGATGCAAGCTGGCCTCTGCGGGGCTGCAGCACCGTGGCTTCCTCCACCACGGAGGCAGGGATGTGACCCAGGTCCCAAGACAGATGGAGGTTGGAAACCTCTGCAAGGAGTGGTACCTCTTCTCTCCTGCCACCATGCCTGCAGCTGGGTGCCACAGGGTACCAGCCAGCTCCAGGCACGTGACCTCTCCTGAGCCGAGCAGCAAACCCAGGCACCGAGGATGAGATGGCCAGGAGGAAGGCTGCGTGGGAAGGATTCAGCAGCACTGGTGGGACAGATGGAGGCCAAAGCTGTTCCAGCTAAAGGCAGGGCTGCCAGCAGGAGCAGATGGACTTGGTCCACAGGGGCAGAGACAGCAGGGATGTGCGGTGAGGCAGGGATTATGGGCATGGGGACATGGCAGACGGCAGAGCGGGAGGAGAAGAGGGCACAGACACACAGTGCAGAGCTGAGGCGGGGACAGAGGGTCAGCAGGATGGAGCAGATGGGCCAGCGTGAGCTGCAGGTGCAGGGAGGTGTTCAGTGAGGCGGGAGGACTCGGCTCTCCCCATGCGAGCTGGGGTTGCTGCAGCTCAGCTGCCTGGCCACAGGCTGGGCTGGGAAGCAGCTGGAGTCCCCTGGCACCACCATTGCGTGGCCTGTGCAGAGCAGCCTCAGGGCTGACCACAGAACTGAGCTGCAGGGCCTTCAGCCCGGCTCATGGGCTTGGCATGGTGATGGTCCAGATGGCACTGAGACACCTCTGCCAGGTGGAGGCGAGGGAAGGGACTGGGACAGTCACGATGGAGCAAAAGGGTTTGGGAAGGACAGCGGTGTCTCCTGTTTGGGGGACTGAGAGCGCACAAGTGTGTGTGCACAGCCCTCCCCACCCCCTGTCACCATCTGGGGACACAGCAATAGGGCTCTGGCTCACCATGAATGGGGAAAGATAGATGAAGGAGGGACACACACTGATGGCAAACACGTGAAGACAAAGTGCATCCCCTAGTCATGCCAAGGCCTGCCATAAGCCCCTCAGTGCCCCTGTTCAGGCTCCTCTGCCTCCAACAGCCCACATCAGGCAGGAGGTCCCTCCACAAAGCAGCAAGGTGTGAGCATGCTCATCCTCTCTCCGACACCCTGGCTCTCCCTGCTCCCTCCCAGCAGGGACCCCTGTCCCCACACTCCAGGTGCATCCCCCTTGTTCCCCCCAGTACCAGCACTTCTACCCCAGCCCCTCACCAAGGGCTCTCTGTGCTCCCCTGGGATGGGCACCACAAGTCCCAGCTACAGCTGGCATTTCCATCCTGCCCAGATGCAAGCGGCTTTGCCCTGGCGAGGGGCTGCCAGGCTCAGAGCGTGTGCAAGGATCCACGCCGCTCCCCCCTCTTCCAAAAGTGACTCATTTATCTGTGCACGGGGCCACGCGAGAGCAAAGGCCAACCACTTTTCTTAGCTGGAGGGAAGGCAGATCGTGTGTGTGTGTGTGCATGTGGAAATTTAGCATCACTGCCTATCCATAAATCCAGGATCTACTTACACACACACTGCAAACCCCCTCTGCAAGCAGGCTTGTAGCCAACACGGGCAGATCTACTAACAAGCACTGTCTACCTGTGACTACTCGGGTTAGGGTGGTTCTGGCTCACTCTCCTTCTCAGAAACCCCTTTCCTTCTCACCCACCTGTGGCAAGCAGTTTTATAGCTCCAGCCTGATGTTTTAAGAGTGAGCAGCTGGAAAATGTTACAGGTTTCAGAAAGCTCTCACTGGCACTGCCAGTATTGTTAGTCTCAAATGTTACTTTATTCATTTCAGCTTGTTCGTAACACCACATCCTTTTTCAAAGAAGCCCGACAGAAACCCTTCTAGCAAACAAGAGGGGAGGGAAGTGAGCCCCCCCCCCATGTAGCAGCCTCCTTGCAATTGAATAGAAAAAGTCTATAGTACGTGTAAAGCCCACATTCCTGTCTGCCTGAACTTTCCAGGTTACTTGAAAACATATTTAAACACTAGTAAGTCTGTGCAAATGGGCAAATTCCCTCCAAACCAGCGTTTTCATGCATAGGTCTGTGCACTGCCTCCCGCCCCTCCTGCACATCACCCCCCTCCCCGCACCCATGTCATGCGGAACAGGTACATGCACCTACCCCATAAGCACACACAGGCATCCCCATCCCCACATCCCCCAGCCCTGCCGCACACGGGACTGTAGCACACATGTCTGTCCCCCCCTCCCAGCCCACTCGGAAACAGCCCCTCACCCTCCTGCGTGGAGCAGCCCCCCAGCCTTGCTCTATACGGAGGGGCGCACCGAGACACAGGGACACCCCTGCCCTGCCCGCCAGCTGGCGTGGGGAAAGGGATGCCCGCGGCCGGTACCCAGGGACCGCTACCCAGCCCTGGGGGGGGGCGATGGTACCCAGGCTCGGTACCGGGGGTTGGGTGCCCACCAAGGGGTGCCCGCGGGAGCCGGTCCCCCGGGGATGCTGCCTGCTAAGCCCAGATGTGCGGCCGGTACCCGGTGCCCACGGTCTGTGCCCGGTATGGGATGCCCGACGGGAGGCGGTGCCCGGAGAGCCCCGCCGCGCAGCCGGTACCCAGGAGCCGATGCCCGGAGGCGGCGCCGATTCCCGGTACCCGCCGGATCGGTTGCGCGGCCGCGGACGGGGGCGCGGAGGGGGTCGCTTACTTGTGCTTGCCCACGGGCTTGCCGGGGCCGAGCTGCGGGCTGGAGCCGGCCGTGTAGAGGCTGTACCTGCCGCCGTAGGGCAGCGGGGCGGCGGGGGGGTAGAAGCCCCCCTTGGCGTCAGCGAGGGCCAGCAGCGTCCCCAGGGAGAGGCAGGCGAGCAGCGCTCCGCGGCGGCGCAGCGTCCGCGCCCGCCGCATGGTCCCGGGCCCGACGGCGACGGCGGAGCGGGACGGGGCGGGACGGGGCGGCCGCGGGCCCCGCCGGGA
>JAVJGJ010000002.1:5369546-5385793 GCA_035590215.1 Microhierax caerulescens
CAGCTAGGGGGGAAACTCTGCATTTTACAGCCCCTTGGCTTCTCCACCAAAACCAAAAAAAAAAAAAAAAAAAAAGAGAGAGGAAAAATGCCCTTTAAATAGAACTTTCCATGCTGGAAGTACCTCTGGAAACACAGCGGAGGGGGAGCCGTCAGCATGAGCGATAGGTGCAGGCGCAGTGGGGTGTGTGGGGGCCAGGGGCCGGGCTGGGACATGGCTCATGGATGGGTTCCTCCATTTGCCTCCCAGCACAGCCACAAGCTCCTTCTCCAGCCATCAGCTCGACTTGCCCTGCTGATGATCTGCCCTCGCTGGGCAGGACCGAATCCCAAGCTCTCGTCCTGCTTGGAGCCACTCCAGAAAGCCTGGGAGCCATGCTGATTCCTCGCTTTGTTGGGGATATGTGTCACCTCAGTGTCCTCCAGACACAGGTTGCTTCATCATCATCCCCAAAGCAACAGGAAACACTTGCCATGACCCAGCAGAGCCCCTGTCTCTGGGGAGCTGCAAATGCCTCCTCTCCTGCTTCTAGTTTTGCCCAGCTTCTGGGTGCGCCCCTCCCCACCCCAGGTTACCCTCTCCATCTATTTCACTTTTTCCCCAGATTTGCTTCACAGGAGCACTCCCAGGATTATTTTTGTGGCTGAGGCAGCTGGTGGGAATGCAGACTGGCTACAGCAGGGAAAGAGAAACGAGATGCTTGGTTCCTTTTGCCAGCTCCCTGGCCCCTGATAAAAGCCAAGCTCACCGGAGACCACCAACCAGGTGTTTCAAGTCCAGTCACAACTGGGAATTCACGTTTAGCTAAATGATACTGTGGATGCAGAGTGCCCTTCAGCTGCTGGAGCTGTGAGCCACGTGGAGCAAGAAGACCCCTGTATGTCTGAGCACACCCTGGGCAAAGCAAGACCACGTCACCGTTGTCACAGCAGCTGGGCAGCTTTGCTCTGCTGTGTCCTGGTCAGCAGCTTCTGGCTACGTGGAGGAAAATCGTGGTTTAGCTGTGCTGGGGGATTGGTTTCCAGAGCTTTTTACAGTGTAAAGCTGCAGATGTGGGCATGCCCTCAACTAAAATGCAGCCGATTTGGGGGAAGAGCACAACCAGACCTCCTCTGATAGAGGACACGACCCATCGGAGATGGGAATGGGGAAGGATCTCTCCGAGATGGGGAGGATGCCTAAGGATGTGGATGCATTGTGCACTGTGAAGCTCAGAGCTGGGCAGGTTTTGCTTTGCTCCGAAGAGCAATACAAGCTGATTTGCAGCAAATACTGCTCCACAGACCTTACTGTTCCATTTTCTGAGTAATTTGCATTTATCTGATACTCTTTCTTTGCCAATTTTTCCCCTTCTGTGTTATCGCCAGGGATCCTTATTTCATACTGTAATGATTTATCTGTCTTGCTTCGCTGTGACTTGGCATACACCACCGATGCTGTTTCTCTGCTGGGATGGGACGAGCGTGACCCAGGCTGGCAGAAAGGCTGGGATAAACTATTGGGATGCCACAGTGCCTTGGAAAGTGGAAGCAAACTTGAGGGGCTGGGGACCTAGAGGAAGAGTTACACCATTTCTCTTGTTTTATTCCTAAAACACCTAAAACGGGCTGGAAATGTGCTGGCTGGCTCCAGCACTGCTGCTGACCTTCCCCCCCTTGCAGATCAAGAGATTAAATGTGTTATCAAGCACAGGGGTGGACACAGTCAGCCCAAAGTGTGCCAGGGGGTTTGGTGACCCCTGCTCTCCTGGACCCCCACGTGCAAAGCCCAAACATCTGTTTTCCATCATGCTCTGCACAGGTGATGGTCAAAGGCTCGGATGCCGACAGAGGATGAGAGCAACGGTGGTCCAAGCTCAGCTGCGCAAAGCTCGAGTCCTCCCTCTGAGCTCATCTCCACAGAAAACATTTGGGGAGGACGTGTCCAGTTCGGATTCGTCATGTGGAGCAGCTTGGCAGGTCCAAAAGCCCCTGGGGCCCTTCGCAAGCATTAACCAGTGGATTAAACCAGCCCAGCCATCGCTCTCACTGCTGGGATATGGATTTCTCAGCTGAACACCGCTGAGATGAGTGGAAAAAGCGCCGTCTGTCTCTTTAAGTCCAAAATGACGAGCGTATTTCTGAAGGCTCTGGAAAAGAAGTCAAGACTGTTGGCTTCTGCGTCACCAGCACCAGCCATTGATTCCCTGGAAATGTTTCATATTTGGCCAAACTGGTTGTTGACGGAATACTTTCTGATTTAACACTCTCGGCTGCAGTTGGGACCCAGCTGGGTCTCGTTAGCTCCGAAGAGACCGTCCTTCCCGTTGGCTGCTGCAGAAATACTTCCAGCATAGCCCCCTCCTCCTTATTCCCAAACAGACACTTAAGACACTCTAACGAGATTTGCACAGGAATCCTGGTTATTTCAGCCTTCAGCCGCTGTTGCCTTTTATTGTTATTATTACCTTTTGCTTTAATGCAAAAAAATACCCGCGTGGTGACCAGCCCCGAGCTGCTCTCTCCCCCACCGCCAGCCCAGCCCTCTGCGGGGAGCAGATGTGGGTGTCCTCAGGAGCTCCCAGCCTTGCACCAGCACCTTCCCTGCGGGCTCCTGTTGGACCCCATAGTCCAGAGAGGGTCCTCCCCGTTCCTCCTTCAGCCTCATCCTCCCACCCTGTCTCTCCCAGCCTCTCAGCCTCTCTGCCCTTCTCGCTCCCTCTCTATTTAGTCTGTGTGTTCAAAACTCAGCACAAAAGCTCTTACAGCTCCCCGGGCTGTGACCCAAACAGTAAAGAATGTTTATATGCTGGTCGCCTTCCATTTCTGTGTATTAATATTGCACACACACACACTCACGCACTCACACACGGCGTTCCTGGTGCCTTCGTGGGCTGCTGGCCAAGGGAGCCCAGCCAAAGTAAAGGCATCTGGGCCCTTCTGCAGCAAGCAGGAAAAGAAGAAGGAAAAGCAAAATACAAAAGCAACGAGGATTTGGAGACAAGCAGCTCCTCCAGCCTCTGCCCCTGTGTCCACTGTGGATGGGACATGGGAGTCCTGCAGAGAGCGGCCAGGCTCTGCCTCTCCCGGCAAGTCTCCCTGTGTCCCTTGTCACCCCCCTGGCTTTCCCCGTGGGGTTTGGGGACTTGGTGTGAGCCACAGACTCATACAGGGAGGGGGTAGCTATGCAGAAATGGGGGGTCTGGCTTTGGGCAGGGCTGCCTGCCAGGAAGGTGCAGCAAGCTGTTGGAGCCTACCTCGGCACACAGCGCCCGGCCATGGGGACAGCAGCCAGCCCCAGCCGAGATGCTGGAGCCCCGTAACGATGCTGGGATGTCAGGGCTGGTAGCCCATTTAAGAGCTCTGTAATTGGGGCTGGGAGGATGGATGATGTTCTGTCTCCTCATTGACTGAAGCCACACAAGAACCCGAATGTCTCGTTAAACCGCTGGCCCATGGGCTCTCTGGTGGGGCTGGGGGAAGAGCTGCTGTGAGCGGGTGCGGGTGTGAGTCCTCTGTGGTCTGTGCCAGCAGAGGTGGCCAGAGGGGCAGAATGGTCCTTACTGCCTCTAAAATCACTAGGGATGCTGCAAAGGGGCAGAACAAGGAAAAATGTGAGGGTGAAGAGGGCCAGGAGTTTCTGCTCCCCTGCTCTCTCAGGAAGCCCCCTGGGTGCTGCGATGCTGGGGGCTGCAATGCTGGGACAAATCCACAAAGCCAGCGGCTGACTGGGAAGGGGCAGGTCTTTGGCTGAGCTCATCCCGCTTTCTTCCAGGGTCCCAAAAACAGGACCACTCACGCACAGGGCATCATCAGCACCTGCAGGCTGGAATTTAGGGATGGGGCAAGAGGAGCCTTGCTCATCTGCATAGCGAAGGTGCTGCCTTACCCGACGTGCTCCAGGGCTGGCTGCTGCTGTGCTGGTCCGGGCTCGAAGGCAGCTGGGCTTCCCTGGGCTGGTCCCTCACCCCTCTTCAGGACACACAGCCTGTCCTCAACCCCTGTGATGGGGAAAAAGCTGCCTAGTGCAGCAAAGCTGCTGAGGCAGCTGCTGGGTGCCCTGATAGCTTTGTGCATTGCATGGCTTTTAACCCCAGCAATCTGATGGGCACTGAATTTCCTTCTCATCTTCCAGAAAAAATGACCTCCCAGAGGTCTCAGCAGGGGTTAACTCTGCACAAAGTAGTCACGCAATGGGGAGGGCTTGTTCCAAGCACCAAATAACTTGCAGAAGTAACGCATTTGTTCCTAATTAAGATAATTGCCCCATCACTTTTCTCTGTGGCATTGGCCAACCTAACTCACAAATGTCTGAAAACACCAGCTAAAGTATGACCAAATTTAGGAGCTGAGTCGAGTAATATATCGCCTTGATTTGTCCTAAAACATGAATTGGCTGGGAGTCCTCCCACATATTGCATTTCCAGGGAACATAAGGAACCCATTGTGTAATTAGTGGTAGTATTTTCAACACGCTGTGGCGTGCAGCCTTCGTGGTGCTCTGCCCTCCTCTCCTGTGCTACTGCACCTCCTGGGACCCCCAGTCCGTGGACATGAGTGGGTGAGGGGTTACAAAATGTGTCTGTCATAGAAGTTATGAGCATGGTGTTGGCAAAGCAGAAGGTAAGGGCTTGCCTGCTCCTTCATCCCTCTATTCCCCAGTCTGGCGGCAGCCAGAGCTGGGGTGTGCCTGGGCATAACCTATCTGGTGGCCAGGAGAAGAGCTGGGGACAGGATGAGGTCCTGTGTTGGAGGATCCAGCTCACAACCATCACTGCCTATCTGCAGCTGTCAGCAATCAACAACTCCCAGCCATGACATACCCTCGCTGGGATCTTGGCACCGCAGCCAGAAATCCTGCCCCAGGGGCTGCAGGGCGGCTGTGAAGCTGAGCCACAGCAGGGCTGCAGGTTCTGCCCTCCTGCCTACCCATACCCTGCTCAAGGCTGGCTGGAAGGATTCCTCATGGTCTCGCTGTTTTACCTGCAAGATGTGATGCTGAGACCTCGCTGAGGATCCTGCCTGCCTCAGCACGGCACCGAGTGCCCCTTGGTTTGGATCTCTGCTCTCCCATCACGTGAATGTTTCCTTCTCCCTTCCTAAGCTGCTTTGAGCAACTCAGGCCCTAAATATTGCCCACCCCAGGTGAGTTGGCTCTCAGATTAGCTGGGTGCTTGGCATGGCCCAGGAGTACATCCTCCAGGACACCAGCTTCCCCCACCTTGGTCTAAGCCCACGTTTGACAACCCTGCCTTCTCTTTCCTTTGTGTATCACTCTTAGCATGCAGGGGACCACGTGTGAAGACCATACCTGTGGCTGGAGTCACTCAAGGCAAAGCCTTGGAGAGTAGCATCCTCTCCCAGCCGTGCACCAGCATGGCCGGCACAGACAGCTTGCAGAGGTGATGTCCTGTTAGCAAAGTGCCTGGATATCTCTTTCATGCCCATCTTTCCACAGTTACTCACCTCCTCTGAATACTGCATGAGGCTTCTTTCCCCCAAGGGGGTTGACATTTAAAGGTATTTGGAGAAATCCATTCACACTGTAAAAATGACTAATGGTTAAGCCTGGAAGTTAATTCAGTCTCCTTCTTGTCTCATCCCTGCCGGTCCAGGAGCTGGCCAGAAAACAAGCAAGAGCGCTTTCCTCCTCCCCTTGGCTGCTTGTTGTCAGCCCTGTGTGTTTACCTCTCACATGTCATCTCAAAATGTTTTCCCCCCTTGCGACTTTTGGAAGCTCATGGAGGGATCGGGTGCAGCTGCCCTGGTTAAATAGCGTGGGGACAGTCCCCTCTCTCCCACTCGCTGTCCTCCCACAGGGGAAGGGTTAACACAGAAACACTGGCCAAAGCAGGAAAAGAAACTAAGAGAGGACTTTCTGTGTGCCAGGACATCCACTCAAACAGCTAGCTGGCCTGTCTGGAGCCCTGCTCTGCTAAAGGCATACATGTCCCCTCTATATGGATTTTCCACCTAATCTCCACATTTTACATGGACGTGCTGGGGGGGGAAGGCCAAGGCTGAAATGTTCATTCATTTTCCCAGTCCAGCTTCGTTTCCACACCTTCCACCGGCTGTCTCCTGGGTTAGGTACGCCTTTGCATCCGCTCTCCCCTTCCCTCCCCTCTCGCCCCTCCACCAGGGCTCTGTCCCGTGGCAATGTGGGGAATACACCTTCGATAAACATCACATTTCTGGCACTGTTATCTGTGCACATGTGCGGCTTCATCCTAGGAAGAAAGAAAAAAAAAAAAGAAAAAAAAAGAAAAAAAAAAGAAAAAAAAAGAAAAAAAAGAGAAAAAAAGAGAAAAAAAGAGAGAAGTCCCTTTCTTTCACAAAACCATGGAAACACCCTCATCCGTGTGTGAGCAGATGGCTTTCCAATCGGCTCCGTGGCCGAGGCAGCCCGCATGTGCACAGCAGAGCCCCGCAGCCCGCCTTGCGCTGCTCGGCGAAGAGGTGAGAGAAAAACAAAATGCTGAGACAAGCACGTGGCTGCAATGCAAAGCAAAACCAGCTCCACAAAAGTCTCGTTGCAGATAAAATCAAGCACAAGATGGGATGTAAACCTGAGAACCCAGCGTAGTTCTTTTCCCCCCTGGACTTCCTAGGCTCCATCTGAGCAGTGATTTTGTCCCGCCAGTCTTTGTTTATTTTTTGACACTAGGGAGGTTCAAACTGAGACACAGCAAACCCAAAGGAAGTTTTCCTCTCTGTGCTTTTGCCTGAGCTGCTTCAGAAATCTCAGCCTGGGAGGTCAGCGATGTCGGTGCAGGAACCAATCTTGCAGGACCAGGTCCTCCTCGGCAGGGTGCAGCTCTGTCGCTGGCCCCCTAACCTTTCCTTGTCCTTGGAGCTGCAGCTCAGTTCGTGCCCCAAGTGGTGTTATGGGGTCAGTATTGCCTCTCCAGCTCTTTCCATCTGTCATCAGGTAGTGGTTACGTTTGCTCCTTGGGAAAGCCAGCCCCTGGACGCTCACGTCCCTGTGCTCTCTGGAAAGCACCTAAGCCTCTTGCTCTCAGTCCAAGTGCATCCCCCTTAAATCTCCCTCCTGGATCAAGGCACTTAATAAGGCTTAGCATTTTATTAGCAGATGCTAATAGCAATGGCAGAGAGCCACACACTTTGAATTCAAATCCTCCTTGGCTTAGCATGCACCACTCATCCCTCTGTCCACCTAGCAGCTAGGACTGAGACATCTCCTGCATCCCTGCTTGGGGCTCTTCCGACCAAAGGGCTGAGCAGCCACTGTTTCCAGCTAATTGCAGTGCTGGAGAAGGGGGACCCTGAACCTGTGGTACCCAGACCTGCACCGAGGGAAGGAGAAACCATCATGCCCCAAAATGCCTTCAGAAACCTTCACTCCAGCCTCCAGCAGGGAAGCAGACCTCTACCAGGCAAGACGAACCAAAGCAACAGCTCAGTTGATCAACATCGATGGCAGCGTAGAAACTGGTTCAGAAGGGCACAGGGGCTGGTCCCACCAGTGTTTACCAAGCTGTTCCCACAGGCTCAATGGGAAGGGGCTGTCTATTTCCTCTGTTTTGCCTCTTCACTTCCAGTTCCAAACTGTTCCTGACCAAGGAAACCCCTGTCTACTTTCCTCCTCCTAGCAGCCACTCTGCCTGGGTTTTTCTGACAGGTGGAGAAGCACAAGATCAGCCCTGGGAAGTCAAGACACAGACAGTCCCTTAATTTCTTTTAGCTTCCAGTCTTCAATCCCTGGTTATTGTGAATCCCCAAACAAGTAATACTTACCTATGTGATGGTGATGTGGTACCTACAGACAGTCCCACTGAGTCCCACGGGAGACCATGGTGCTGCCAGAGATTGTTCCTTAGCCCAGCCTTGCCCATGATCCCCCTTCTTTCTCACATGGAGCTAAGCAAACCAGCGCTCAGAGACCTTTCTCGCTGACCTTCTCCCAAAATGAGATGTGGGACCTGAAACGGCTTCCCAGGATGATTAACGCTGTACCGGAAAGAAGAACAAGGAAAAGCAATGCTCAGGAAACACACACAAGCCAGGAAAGATCCCATCCGTGATGGAAGCTGTTGCCCCCTCTTGCAGAGCACGGATAGCTGGCTGCTCCCTCCTGCTCCACAGAGGACCAAGCAGACGCCTCAAGTCCAAGCTGCACATCTGGAAGTCGGATCCATTAAAACAAACCCTATTACATAACAACAGACATCTGGAGCCTGTTACCACTGCATTTTTAGTAAAAATAGTTTTTTGATATGATCTCTCCTAAGAATGTGGCAGAGGGGCTCGGAGCCAAAGTCCTCCAAGAATGGCTGTGACTGCTTCTTATAAAACAACCCCCACCTTCTGCTCAGAGCAGGGTTGTTTCCTCTTGGTGCACACACACTGATGCTTGGAGGCACAGAGAAGAAGGTTTCAGGTAGTCAGGTGCAGTGCTAGGGGCAACGCTGGAGGACTGACCAGGTCCCAAGCTCTGAGGTCTGCATAGGCTTCACACTGAGCCTGAGATCAAAAGAATCAGACATCCTGCACCCAAAATGTTGTTGTTAGTGCAGGGGACTATTAGCTCATGGAAGAGGAGAGCAGCATGTCTGTACAGGGTGTCTGTGCATGGGGAGGAGCACACAGAGGGCTGGGGCTAGCTGAAATCATGGTTGGTTTTGTCATCAACATGTAGTATGACGAAGCAAGCTGCGGGGTTTGCTAACATCTCTGAACTGAGGGGCTATATGCCTCAGTGCGTTCCTCTTAGCCCCCTGGATCTTGGAGGAGTGGGCTTCATGGGTGAGTCTATAGAAAGTAAACAGAGTTTGCTTTGGAAGTGTTTAGGTACTACAGGTTTGGGTGGGTGGAGGGAAGGAAGGAAAGCCATGGTTTTCAAACAGTAACAGCAAACCTCCTTTTCGTGAGAACTGGAAAAAGCAGCCGTTTACTGCTGTGAGAAGTTGGGATGACCAAAAGTCAAGCCAGCAACAGCTAAAATGTGTGAAGGAGGGACAGAAATGAGTGTAACCTCTGTGAGTCTGGGAGCGTAGGAAGTTAGCAGCAAACATTGGCTTGGGTTGGTGCTGGGCTCCCAAAGCCTCAGGTGAAAGCCCTCAGGTCCTCATTTCCTCTGCCAGCTTTGGTGACCAGAATAAATGAACCCATGTTTCATTCTCCTTAGATTTTGTTTAACTCAAACCTTCTTGTCCAGGTAATTTTGGAAATGCTTCAGCAAGGTCCATCTTTGTGCCCCAAGCTTTGTTAGCCAGCTCTGCGATGGGCCCAGAGGGATGCTGGTGCTCTCGCTTTCACTGGATTGTATTTTGCTCACCAACCAAATACTCCATCCTCTCCCAGCTAAGTCCTTAGAACAGAAATACTTTGTGGCCACATATTTCCCCAGCACATCGCCCTGTTTCCTCTCTGCCTAGTCTTGACTGACAGCCCCAATTGGTTTACATCACCACTTGTAATCTTTACATCATCCCTAGATATCCCTAGAAGTCCCCTTCTTACACCACTCACTACCTGCTAGCAGTATAAGTGCTGAGCTCCTACAGCCTCCCCCTCTCTGTTTTTCTGACTTTCTCTTGAGTCTGTGCAGCGCCAGCCCTTGCAAGCACAGGCGCTACTGCCCATCGTCCTGGCCAAGCATCTCCAGCCCGTGTCTTTCTCTCCTTCAGCTTCCATGAGCTCCTTATTGCAAATCAGGCTCAATGCCCTCATGGGTATGGTGCAGTCTGTCCTTGGACCCTCCCCAGGTCTCATCTCTGCTCCTGGTGCTTATCAGCTACCAACTCCCTGTCGTCCCCTGAGTCATGACAACGATGGGATGGAGGCTTCCCTGCCAGCTGCTGCTTTCCACCCCTTGCAGATTGCATCTCCAAACACATCTCCTTCCTTTCCAGCTGGTGGCTACAAGAAGACAGTCCCTACCCATGGATCCTCTGGACTCTGGCTTTCTTTAACTTCCCTGGTGGGCCATCTTGCCTTATTTCTCCTGAAGGCTCCACCCTGGCCATAAGCTCACCAGTGCCGAGCCGACCAGGCTGTGGCAAGCCCAGTGAGTGCTCATCTGGGAGAAGCAGAGGAAATCTTGAGCTGGCGATGACTCAGTTGGTAGCTGCTGTGCTCCCGGAGCCAGCTCGGCAGCAACGCTCTGGAAAGGACCTGGAAGGTCATCTGGACACATGCGTTTGGTGCTAAATATTGAAATGTGGTTGCTAAGGAGACCTCGGTGCTCCTGGCCAGGGCGAGGGGCTAACCCGGGTGCTGCAGCCAAGATCCAGTCTGAGCATCTACCACTTGTTCCTTCCACAGGTTTTTAACGGTGCAGCTTTCTCTGGCATCACGGTTGCAATCCTGGCTCCCCCAGAGCTCCTCAGCTGGTTCAGGCCATATGCTGGCTGCCTACAGATTAGATCCCAGTCCGAAGCTGGCCCTGCAGCCCAGGGGGCTTTGCCTGGTGCTAGCAGACCCCAGGCAGCAGCAGCAAGGAGGGTTTGGCTACCCACACACAAATAATCAGCCTCTCCTGCAGGTCAGAACTGGACAAGCACACAAATAACAGAAACTCCCTTCCTTGCTGTTGACCTATCTGCAAGAAAGTGAGAGAGGGTTTTAAATGATGTGTGGAGCTGGACTGGGACAGATCCCTGCTCCTGGAGTCAGGACACCCATGTACACAGGATATTTTGTTGCTGCATTGAGATGCCAGTCCTGAGGACCCCAGCGAACATGTCAAGGGGTGCTAGGGGCTCCTCTCTCTAGAGCATGGCTGGCCAAGCCCTGGCACAAGGAGACATGAGGCATCTGACCCACGAGCTGAATGCTCCCCACCCTCCTGAGCCCCCTCCCTGGGGCCCAGCAAGGTTGCTCTTCTCGCATATGCAGCCCCTGCCCCATCCTCCTTGGGAGGCACCCACAGAGGGGGATGCCTGGTGGGGGGCCATGCTGCACTGCCCATCCTCCTGCCCTAGGCACACCGGCACAGAGACCATCAGCTGCTTTCCATGCTCTGAGACATCAGGAGAGAGCAGCACCACGGGAAAACCCCCAGGGTGAACCCACTGCAGGCTGAGACCCCATCACAGCAAGGTCCAGCTCCTCACAGCCAGCAAGACCACGTCACTGGTCCCACCAGCAGCTGTGCTGGGGCTTGCTGGGCAGGCAGGAGCGAGAAACAGGCCAGCCTCAGCCACTCTTGGCCAGTGGGTGATCCCTGCTCAGCCAAGCTCATCCCAAACTCTGACTGCTACTGCCTTTGGATGCTGAGACAACCTCCACCTCCAGTGTGGTCACAGCTCACTGACTAGCAGCTGGCCCTGGCCACATCTGCTGCCTGGCAGGTCCTCACCTGCTGGAAGAAAAGTTTTGGGGTTTCCATGCCAGCCCCAAGTGCATGGAGAAAAACCTCCTCCTTGCTCCAGCACGGAGAGCAGCCAGACGAGGAGCCCTGCGCTGGAGCTGAGTCCTTGCATCTCCCCAGCCCTGCACTGATGGAGAGGCAGCCAGGCACAGGAGCAGGCTTTTAGACAATACCTGGACACATCTGAAACACAAATCCACACGGGGCCACGTGATAAAAGCTCTTCTGGCAAGCAATAAAAGAACAGAGTGACTGATCATTGCAAACACTTTCTTAAAAGCTTTTGGCAGAAGAGGACACTGCTGCCCTCAGGGGAGCCCAGGAACGGGGTGCTGGGTCCCGGCTGCTCCCCATGATGTTGGCTGGCTCATTCCCATCACGTAATTCCCCGAAGGGAAGAGAGAGAGAGGAGAAAGAAAGCAGATCTTCTGTTTGGACTGGAGGGGTAGATTTCTGTGTGGATTTTAGCAATTCTGTTGCCGCATCTCAGCGGAAGCTCTGCTTTCTGTGTAGGAGCCCAGCGTTACCAGCTTCAGTGCCTCAGAGCAAGGCTGCACCGCTTCCTTTCCCATCGGGCTGTAACAGACGGGCGTTTAAACCCAGCCTTTCCTCTCTGCTGCCGTCGGTACCAGCCAGACTTCAGTTTTCCAGAGGTCATAACCTGGGTGGCTTTTCATTTCATTGCCAGCAGATGCATCTTTGGGTGAAGTGCATCTCCCTGCCAGAGCAGAAGGCTGCTAGAGCTTTTGCACAGAAAATGCTTTTCTGGTTCCTTAACCCTGTCCTTGCAATTTTGGCTAATGCGCAGCCAGCCTGGAGATGTTCAGGCCAAGTGGTCACAGTCTGACAAAATTAAAGGCAAGTGACATCAGAGCCTTGTAACTGGAAGCGGCAAGCTACTTTCATTACAGGTGGGGTTACTAGTTCTACCTACAATAAAAACTGCTGGAAATTTGTAAGAATGCTCCCCCCCCCCTCCCCCCTTTCTTCTGGAGATTCTTTGCCATTCTTTAGCTAAAATCAAAGCAGTCCTACTATCATCCTCATTTCCCACCTGCTATTAAGTCCCTCCTGTGCCCTGTAAGCATCCCAGATGGGCGACACACAGCCAGCTTCTGGCAGGCTGACATGACAGGCTGACAGCAGGAGGGAGAAGGGACAGTGGCAGGTGAGAAGAAGACACTGGTTCCAGGACACTGCTCCAGGCTGATGTGAAGCTGGTGCCTGCTTTTCGTTTCATCTTTGCAGCCATCACCTTGGGAGATGTTGTCCAGCTGCTTCAAGCCTTGAAAACAAAAGGTCTTTGTTTTCCATCTTTTTTTATTTAAAAAAAAAATAATAATAATTGCGAATTCAAACACTGGACCTTGATGGGAAAGTCCTCACTAGGAGCAGCAAATGGAGGCTGCTGAGAAACGGGCTCTGGAGCAGAGTGCACTTACCCTGCTCATGCCTCTTATATGGCCCCTCTGCATCACACCGTTGGAGCTGCCTCCTCTCCCTTCCTCTCTTTCTATCCCTCCCTTTGCATTTGGAAGGCAGCGTATGTTGCCTCTGATCTTCTACCAATTTTATCAAAGAAAGGCTGAATAAATAGAGCAATCTGGAGAAAAACAGAGGCTCAGATTAGCTTCGGTCTGCACTTGCCTTGCTATTTCCCACCAGTGCTCTCCTCACCCGCAGCCTTTGCATGTCATTTCTCCAGCTGGAGAAGTAGCAAAGCTGCCGGATCTGGTGTTTTTCTGTGCTTCTGGCAGACAGTTCCTCCCCGGTCACCCATGTTCCTGGGGAGCAGCTCCTGGGACTGGGGCAAGGAAAAAAAAAGCTATTTCTGCAAGCGCCAGGCACTCCCATGAGCAATGAGGTCAGGGTCAGAGGCTGATCCCCAGACACGCTCCAAGGGGAATCAGGGATCATTAATTGCTCATTACACCCGGGACAGTCCCCAGCTCCCCCCGGGTACCTTCCACCCTCCTGTCTCAAGTCCATCCCCCAAGAAGTAGGGGGTGGTGGGCCAGGAGGACCCCCCACGTCCCCCAGTCCCAGAGATGGCTTTGCTCTCTCCACAGGTGAAACTTCTGGCTGCCACATTCCTTCTGCTCTGCTTGCCCCCACCCCCAGGGAAACACTCCTGAACCGATCGCAGTGGGGCACCCTCACATCCAGCTCCATCTTAGATGTTTCCCCATCCTCTCCTGCAGATCCTGGGCTGTAGGTCAGCCTGGGCTCTCCATCTCAGAGATCTGCAGCAGGTGCCTTGGACAGGGCTGCCTGACCCGTGGTACGTGGCCAGATGCCCCCCAGGAGGTCACACACCCCACACCTCTCCTGAAACCACCCAGCACCCCTCTGTCATGTGTTGGGGACGTACCACTTGGTCCCATTGCAAGGACCATTGCAAGGTGCTGGCAGCCCACCAGCACCCTGGCCAGAAACAGGCGTTTGGCCTCAAAGCACTGGAGAAGGAGGAATCTACAAAGAAGAGCAAAAAGTCAAGACACTGATTTGCAGATACTGTTATGAACCAAAGCCCAGAGCTCTGCTCATTGTAATATCTGACATAATTGAGGTCATTATTTATACATTATCTGCATGAACATTTGACACTGGGAAAATACTTGCAGTTCCTGAAAGACTGGCAAATTCTAGCACGAGTGTTAATTCAAGCCAGAATCTAAACCAGAAACTCATTTTTCTTTCTCGATGGATAAAAACCTGATGAGAGCATGGGCTGTAGTGAGCAGGCAGAGCCACTCTTGGACAGCCTGCCTGCTGGAGGAGTCTGCCTGGGTGATGGAAAGGGGAACACATTCAGAAACTTGTTCAGGAATTAATTCCTAATGAGCCCATGGCCAGCTGCAGATCTACCCTCCAGACACCTCCTGGTCCTGTACCCACATCTCACAGCTGATGCCCATCAGCAGCAATGGGCCACTTGGGAGATGCTCCCTGATGTGTCCTGGGCAACCTCCCTGAGCTGGGGGTCACAGTGCCTCTGGGGACTTCCACCAAGGTCATTTTCCTGAAGCTCACCCTGTTTTACTGAGGCACATTGGATGGTTTTGCACACTGGGGCTGCACCACCTGGACCAGGCATTGCTTTCAGGGCTGGGCTGGGGGTGAACCGCAGCTGCACCCCAGGAACCTGGAGACACCTGAGAAATACTGGTTTCTCAGGGTCTTCTCTACAGGATTTTGGCAAACTGCTCTTGCAGGGAAAACCTGAACTGAAAGGCACTCTTTGAGAGCCACATTGTAGGCATCATAGGAGAACCTCTTTGCACAGAGCCTCTTTGCCTCCTCTCCTCCCCCATCCCCTTGGTGTGGGGAGGGGAGCGTTCCCCTCTTGGGTTATGTTCTTCCCAGCACACTCTTCTGTCTGGGCACCTCTGCCCATTGCCTTTGCAGTTGTGAAGAGAAGCACTCAAAGAGAAAACACAAAACTCAGAAGTGCCATTAAGCTGAGGATGGAGCTGGGAAGGAGTCTCCATCGCCAGCCCCTACATCGGGTGCACACCCAGGGCACAGGGGGACATCCTGACAGAGGGTGATGGTGCTGAGGAGTCAGGATGGAGAGTGGTTTGGTGGTGTGCTGGGGCTGCAGCAGGGTGGGAGAAGGCATGAACCCCTGCCTCTCCCCCAACGCTCACACAGGGGACCAGGGATGTCATTTCCAGCCACAGACCCAGCGGTCGGACCGCCTGTTCCAAGCTCATCCCTTGCTGAAGCTGTCAGGAAACACAGCCCTGGCAGCTGCCCCTGAGGAAGCAGCAATGGGAAAAGCCCTGCTTGTTTTGGCACTGCAGAGGGCTGGAAATAATGCTTTGCTAATTGCAAAGCAAGCCCCGGGTTGAAATGGCTTCCTCAAGAGCTGGGATGAGGACCATGAAGGAGCCCCGAGACGATACCAGGCAAGGAGGGGCTGCCCCAACCGGCGTGATCATATTTTCATGGCAGGTGGTGGATTAAATGTCTGGGCTGTGAAAGGAGGAGGAAACAGGATGGCTTTCAAGGTCTTGTCCAAATTGCCTCAAAGCTCCCTGATCCACGAAAAGAGCCTCTGGAGACCCCGGTGCTTTTCCTTATTCAGAGGATTAATCCCACCCCCGTAAGGAGAAGGAGAGATGTTCCTACAGGTCACAGCCAAAATCCCAGTGGGCAGCTGAATCCCATCACCCCGGACCAACTCTGCCAGCAGTGATTTACTGCAGGGAAAATCCTCAAGGAAATAAATAAAGAGCAGGAGATAGCCCGGTGGTGAGGTGGGATGAGGGAGCTGCAGAGCGCAGTGAGGGCTGCGCAGGGGACCCAGCTGCCGCCCGCCAACAGCCTTTCCCTGTGCTTTAGATAAATATTTGAAGTCCCTGTAAATAAAGATCTCACTTGGGAGTGGGGAGAAGCACTTTCGCTTCTTCCCCAGCTGCTTGGGAAAGGCAAGCATGCTGGCCATCAGCCAGGCAGGGAAGTGTCCTGTGGGATGTGCACGGGAAGGGGATGGAGGTGGCAGTGGGTAGGGGTCACTGGCAAACCTAGATCTGACCCTCCCGTGGGTCACCTGTGGGGCCTGGGGTGGCCTTGGGGTGATGGGACCCTCTGAGGTCTTCTCTTCCAGCCATGGAAGATGGCACCAGCTCCAGATGCATCATTACCCTCAGCCTCAGACAGGGTGGATTAAATGAAAAACAGGCACTGAATGAAAAAAAAAAAAAATGGAGCGGAGTGCAGGGGGTTTAGCTCCTTGCCCCAACGAGCCTCCACACCCTGGTGAGAGCAGCCCCGTTTTCCTTCCCCTCCTGCACCCCTGTGCTTTTGGCCCCTTCCCACTGCAAGGGAGTTTCCATCGCTCCTCTCAAACCACAGCCTCACGCTCGGGAACCTGAAACCTGTATTTGCCAGAGAGAAGAAAATCAGAATGTAGGAAATGCAGCCTAAGA
>JAVJGJ010000002.1:5390781-5413902 GCA_035590215.1 Microhierax caerulescens
AGCACCCTCCCACCCCCAGCAGCCACAACCCTCAGGGGTGTTCGGAGGTAGAACGTGTCCGATCACATGTACCAAGCACAGCACGAAGGTTCCTGGGAAAATAGGGAAAATCTTCTAGGCGTGTGTAACAGCCGTCACGAGGGCTGGAAGGCAGCTGGGTGCTGAGATTTGGGGCACACACACTCATGGGATGTATTACCACCCCAGCTATGGCACTAACCATGCCCACCTTCAGCACACCTGGTGGCGCAAGGTCTTGCCGTGCCCATGGGTTGCTCAGCTGTAAACAGAAAAATAAAATTTTGCCCCTGCATCTTGAAGGGATTTCACGCCACCCAGTCCACACTGCCATCCACTGCACCACGGGGCCCTTGGCTGCTGTGCCCTGGGATGTGGTCCGGCCGCTGCGGGCACTGGAGCCGGGCAGGAGTGACTGGGAAGCCACGGCTCCCTCCCCGTGCTGGGGCTGACCGAGCAAACCCTGGCTGCGCTCGCCTTGGCTGGGGCCGCAGCCTATTTTTGGAAGCTCTTGAGACTTCCAGGGAGGGAACAGCCTTTTCTTTCCCTTCATTCATAGGCAGGATCAGTTTGATTTTGAACAAATACGTGGGTTTGCGGGGTTGTATTTTATTATTATTTATTTATTTATTTATTTATTTATTTATTCATGTCCTGCCTGTTATTTATGACATCAGAGAAGTGGAGCCAAAATGCAACAGAGGCTGCTACAAGAAGCAGCTTCAGGCTCGCCTGTCTGGGGGAGCAAAAGCAGCCAGGCTGCAAACACTGTTGGGACGTGAGTGTCTCTCTGCCATGAAATGTCTGTTCTTTGCATCTTGCCGGTGGCACTTGCCAGATTTGGGGATGTGGAGGGAAGGAGAGCAGCCGGCAGGCTTCCACCTGGGCCACCGCCTGGTTCCGCACTGCTTGGCAGGGATGCTGTGAAAACTGCAGTTTTCCAAGGAACGGGGCTCTGAGGCTGAGCACCCAAAAAAGGACCAACCTGCCTCTGACTGGGGACATGGTACTACTTATTCCCCTTGCCACCTGCTCCAGGGTTTCCGAGCCCAGCCTTTTCCTTGCTGGGGGGGGCTGCCTTCGCCCTGTTCCAGCTGTCCTGTGGGACACCCAGGTCCCATTGCTGAGGAGCCCCTAATTCTGCAGCAATAGTCCCAAAACCCAAGCGCAGCTCTTCTTCCTGGGATGCAGCAAAGGACACAGAAAGAGCCAGGCCACATTAGACCCAAATTTTAGGAGAATTTGACCCTCTCTGCTATGGTGCAGGTTAGACCTTGACCTCTTTGGTGACAGCAGTGGAGGCCTGGCTGACTTGTGACCCACTGCAGGTGACACTAATTTGGATGTCCCAGGAGAGCCAAGCCCCTGGCCTGCCCCAGAGGATGGCGAATCCATTGGGGATCGGTGGGATGCTGCCATGGGCACGATGCCTCAGACAGCTTTGGTCGCAGCTCTCACATCTCTGCTGGGATTTGCAGCCTTCCCCAGAGACCCCCGCCACCCCCATGCACAGGTGGGAAAGTCAGGAGGGGCAGGACCTTCCCAATGGGATTAGGGCTGGATCTGAGCTGGGCTGATGTTAATCACTGTGGCAGAGGGGCCAGGGAGGCCAACGCGAGCCCCAGCCCCACTCCTGGGCTCTCCCCGTGGAACGAGTCACCGCAGGGGATGGCATCATGCTGGCTGTGAGCATCTCCTGACCCACGCCAAGAGACCACATCAGATTTTCCTCTTCTTGCAGCTGGTTGCCCTTCCTCTGTACTGCCCGCATCCCGTGATGCTCCGAGAGGCTCGCAGTTCCCCTGGGGGCTGGAACCCCCCAAGTGTGGCCAGCTCGGTGGGGGTCCTGGCCAGCGCAGCGCCTCGGTGCTGGGCTGTCCCAGGGCTGCCTGGGAGAGGAGGCAGGAAACATAAAAGCAGGCTGGGCTGTGCTTGCCAGTGCTGGAGCTGCAGCACGCAGGGGGACTGCCACGTCTGTGAGCAGAAACAATGGGGCCTAAATATGCTCCCTCCCCCTTGCCCCCCTCTCCTCCTTCCCCACACAGCCCCTGGACTCGCAGGAGAGGGGAAGGGGGGTCTTGGGAAAAGGTCTGGATGAATCCCAAGGGCGAGAAGCCTGGAGCTCAGCTGGGCAGCCGAGATGTGTGGTTGAGAGGAGTGGGGAGTCCTGGGGGTGTCTCTGCAAGGGTCCCCTCCTCCTGCTGCTCCTGGGCTCCTCATCCCCCCACACCACTCCAGCCAGGTATCAGGCTCACCCCTGCTCCCAGTCACGCACTGTGTCCCACAGCCACCAGGTTTCTTCCCTCTGGAGAAATCATGTGCTTGGGGGAAATGCCACCGGAGTCCCCGGGAAGAGAGCACCGAGGTCCTGCTCAGCTAAGGGGGTTGGAGGTGGCACTCGAGCAAGTCAGGCTGGTGGGGAGGCCAGTGGGGGCAGCCACTCCACAAGGATGTGGAAAGCAAAAGCAAAGCTCCCAAGCTCCGTCTGCAGGACTTTGCGACATGTGAAAGTGTTTATTTCATTGGATGGAGATGGAAAAACAAAGCCCCAGCAGAGGCGGCGGAACAAAATCTCCTGCAACAGCCCCTGGCCGGGAGCTGCCAGCTCCCATTCCTGCAGCACGCGTCTGCGTGGGACCTGGCACGCAGGAGGTCCACGGCTCCCAGCCCCTCCAAGGAAACAACAAAGACTGGGGAAGGGCAATAATGAGTCTGCGAACAATTAACACACACGGGGCCAGGCTCTGCTCAGCTAACCTTGGCATAAAGCTGGGACTGGCAGTGTTTCTCCAGCTCAGGGCCAGGGAGGCTCTGAGCAGGCTTTGGTCTTGAGAAGCAAATGCAATAAAATCGTTGAAATCTCTCTAAAATAGTGGGTTGGAGTGGACCTCAGGGCAGAGGGGAGCAGCAGGGAAATCCCACAAAATGGCATTGCATGAAAGTGCCTGTTGAAGCCTTGATGGCTGATGCAAGACTACACGGAGCATCTTTGTACCTTCCTCTTCTGGAGCTGGGCTGGCAAAGGACCGCTAGCGTAGAACACCTATATTCCCATCATGGGACGTCAGACCATGGGGTATTTGCAAGGCTTTTTCCATCAGAAGAGCTCAAGGTGCTTGGCATGTGCTCGGAGGTGAAGCCTTGGAGAAGGGCGGCCAACTGGGGCCCACTGGGGTGGGACTCACACCACCCCAGCAGTCAGCTGCACTGGCTAGGAATAGTTACGTGACTTTCCCAAGCTCCCCAAGTGACTCATAGACAAGGCTGAACCAGATGTCAGAGTCCCGACTCCGGGACTAAGTGGTCTTGGGACCTCCCAACTCTTTGAAAGAGCAGATGTGCTGAGAACTGGACTTGGCGTAAGTGTCCAGGCTTTGGAGCAAAGAGAGGAAGGAGGTAAAACAGAGATAATGTCAACTGCTTTGAGGTGGTGAAAGGGCCCGTCCAAAGTTCAGAGGTCAGATGTGTTTCTGTTTTGCCTTTTGCACATGAAAGCAGTCAGATGGAGAGGCTCTGATGCCGGGGGAGATGTGCAGCAATGCTCATTCCAGCCATCCTCACATGATCACACGACTCCAACCCAGAAAAAAAAACCCTGGAGAAGTGGGGGAGCAGTCTGAGAAGACATCAAGCACCTTCACTGCCTATTGAACTCCTGGCTTCCCCTCTAATACACACTAAGAATGGGTCCAGTGGATGCCAGCAAGGGGGAGTGCAGGCCATGCATGGGACGGGAACAAGGCTGAGAACAGCCTTCATTTCCCACTGGCTGCAAAACAGCGGATAAATATATATATATAGATATATATAAAACGTGTCTGGAAACTCACAGGGAGATCTGGCCAACACGGCTCTACATCACTCCACCAGGCACTTTTCGGAGGGAGCTCTGTCCTGTAACACCATGTGGGATGGGCTGGTGGCTCCCACACTGAAAAACACCTTTTGGCCCTCACTGGGCTCCCAGTCACTCCCACCAAGGACCTGCCCAAGCTAAAGCAGGTGGCGGCTGATGTCCCATGGCCAGCTCCTGCACAGGCTGAAGCTCAGCCCTGCCCACCCTGCCTCCTGTGCAGCAGGGACTGTGTACAGTGTCACCCCAGTGACGTGCCCAGCAGAACTATGGCGCAAAGTCAAGTCTGGATTTGACAGTTACTGGACTAGGGAAACGGGAACAGAAGGTGGGGAGAGGACAGGGGACAATTTTCAAGGAAGAAAACTTTTATGATGAGAGCAGTGAACCACTGGCACAGGTTGCCCAGAGAGATGCCCCATTCCTGGGAACATTCAAGGTCTGGTTGGATGGGGTCTGAGCAGCCTGTGGTAGCTGAAGATGTCCCTGTTCATTGCAGGAGGGTGGACTAGATGACCCTTAAAAGTCCTTTCCAACCCAAACTGTTCTATGATTCTACAATTCTAATGGAGCTGGTGAAATGGATATATGGAGCAGTTTTGCTTTCCAGTGACTGTTTGGAGCAAATCCATCAAGACCAATAGATCTATCAGGGTGAGCATCTCAGCTGCAGTCCACGAGGCCTGGCACTGGCATGAAAGAAGTTTGTCCTTCTCTGTATTGCATCCATAGAGCAGAATGTGCTCTTTATTTCATGAGTTAAATCAGTCTCCCTCCCATGCCTGGAGCACGTGCTTTGCTTAGCTTGAGACCTTTCCAACAGATGGGAAAGGCTGGTAGCTCAGTTTCCTTCTCCACGCTTTGGCCATGAATCCTCTCAGCTCCCCTGTGGCCATGGGGCTGGGCAGGGGAAGGTGGAGTCCTGGAAACATCCTGGGGATGGACAGAAAGCCAAGAAAGTTTCCAAGATGGAAGCCATCCAGCACAAATACAAGGGTTGGGGCATGTGTGTGGTCTCCATAAATTAAAGCTACTAATTGGCTTTAAAGTGCTGTTAAAAAGAATATGGTATGGCCTCATAACCGAAGGTAGCACGTGTGAGCTAGGTCCAAGGGATGCCAGTTCATCGGTGCCCATCGCTCACCGTAGGGTGAGCAGCCGAGAAAAATCCTTCCTGACACGCTCTCTGGAGATTTCCCTCCTGCTCCCTCCTCAACACCCTCCAGTGATATCTGCCCTTGTCAACACACACACACTCGTTCAAAAGCTCACTAGCAAAAGAGAAAAATCTCTGAAAGTAGCAGGTGTCCTTAAGTCCTGTCAAAATACATCAGCGCTGCCTTTGGAGCGTGACTGGCCCTCGAAGCCTGGCCTGACCCCAGCATCCAGCCACACCAGGCTGGTCCCCGCAGCACTGCCATAATTAGGGTTTGGGAATGAGCAGCCTCGTCAGAGAGGAATTTGCAACACCGTTTGGTCATGTTGCCTGCCCTGCCCTCACCGGCTTGCACCGACTCCTGCACCCAGTAGTGCGTCGCTGGTGCAGGCAGGGAAGCACGGCGGCAGAGCACCCACCTCCTACAAGAGCATCCCAGGGATGCGCTGGCTGCTGGCACTGCTTGTGGGGACCGGGCTTATCTGAGCACCAGGTGTTTGGCAGATGGGCATCCCTGGCACCGCGGCAGGACCCCGAGGGGTCGGCGCGGCTGCGGAAGCAGAGGGGACTGACAGCGAGGATGGGGCCACGAGTCCCTCAGGGAGGGGAATGGGACGGTCAGACGGGTGTCTGCAGGGCGGCTGTTCATTTTCTCACCCATAATTAAAGGAGCAGGACATGTCAAGGAAGATCCTTCACTCAGAGCCTGCTATAAATCTTCGAGGGCTGGACTGCCAAGGAGATTGAAAAGGGGTTAAGCACTCATTTCTCCGGGGCTGATGGAGCTTGGTGCATGTAGCCTGGAGGTTCTCCAAGGGTCCTCCTGATGTTTTATGTCTTTGGGATGTTTTTGTCTTCCTTCGGTTATATTCAGCACTGGTATTGTGTTTATATCAGCAAAGTTCTGGATTTTTGCCTTTTTTTTTTTTTTTTTAACAAACATCTGCTGCGTCTGCTCGTAGATTGTCATATCACTGTGTCCTGCCAGCAAGGAGAAGCTCCAAGCAGGATGTGGGTGGCAAACGTGATGCTACATGGTAGGCGGTGGAGCTCGGCAGAGAGCTCAGCCTGCCACTGTTCTGGGTGACACACAGCAAAGCGGCTGCCTCAGCTGCTCCGTAAGAAAAGGCACTGCTGGCTTTGTTTAGGGAATTAGGTGAAGATGCCTTCTGTGATGGACAGCAAAGCCGCAGGTTAGACAGCCTGAGCAGAAATAGCTTGTGAAGTGTATCCTGTCGGGGTCCCAGAGCACCCCACAGCTGGGGGCCTGGTGGGATGACAGCCCAGAGGAGAGGGGTTGGGCACAGCTGGGCTGGTGGGCAGCTGTTGTCCCTCCTGGATGCTCATCCGCTTGGAACCAGGCGTGCGTGGGGTGGAGGGTCCCTTGCGTTAGCGTGCCCACCGGGTTTCAGTGAGGACACTGCTTCCTCGTGTCCTCGTGCCTTGCCAGGAGATGGTACAGATTCATCTGCTGGGGCTCCTGTCCCTGTCCATCTTCCAGTGCCAGTCCCAGCCTCCAGCTCACCCAGCTGGTCCCCTGCATTACAACCCCCTGCCCCTGCATTCTATTCCCCATCACCCATGCGGCATCGCCTCCCCCTCCTGGACCAGCTACCAGGGCATGAAGTCACCAGAAGCCAAAGCAGCCTGTCACCCCTTCCGAGCACACACACTGCCCTACTGCCACCCCCTGCTTTGCTCCAGCATCCCGAAACCAGTGCACAAAGAGGAATGTGAGCAAACACGGACCCCACCTGGCCCCCTCCCAACCCAAATTCCACTGAGCACAGAAGAGGGGCTGCTGGTGAGCAGGAGCAGTTTCAGTCAACTCCATATTTACTTATGAATTCCAGCCAAAGAGGCGACAAAGATGCCAGAGACCTCCCACTCCCCAGGCTTTTCACCCCTCACACCCCAGCATCTCTCCCCCCTGCCCAAGGTAAGCAACCCCCCATGTCCTGGGCACAGGTCCCCTCTGCTAAGTCGTTTTTCCTTCCCTCCTGACTGCCAGTGCCTTTTCTTGCCTGCCTGCCTGTCTCCCTCTATTCCTTTCTCATCTGTGTTTACTGGAAAAAAAATGTTTCTACAGAAGAAAAAGCAATCAAATCAAAAGAGAAATGGAAAGAAGCGCCTCAGAACTTGCTAGACAGGCGTTTTCTGTGCAAGATCAAGGGCCAAATTCTGCTTTCATCACACTGGAGAAAAATCTGGACTATCTCCCCTTGAATTAATGGCATTCCTTTGTAAGGGGAACAGAATTTCATTCATTCGCGCCTTGTACAGCAGCAGAGGGGCCATTAATCCTTACGGCTTCCAGTCACGTCTCCCCCGGTTTGCAGCTCCAGCAAGTCCTGCACGGGAAGTCCCAGATCATTTTCTCGCATCCTTCCTTGACTTGTCAGCTCATGATAAACAGCATCTCATCCTGATCCCAAACGTACAAGCACACTGAGTGATTACTTCACCTCCAAACCCACTCCAATAAGATAAAATGTAGCTCGCATCCAATTTGAATAGCTCTGTATCCCCAGTGGGCCCTCCCCCCTCATGCGCAGCGCTCAGGGGCCAAATCCTGGTGTCTGTTGCAAGGCATCCAACCTGCAGTCCCTCCCTTGAATTCAGGGATCATTGATCCAGGTTCCTGCCAGGATCACTGCTGGGGGAGCCCTGCCGTACTGCGGTGGATGCTCGGTGCTGCTGCCAGGGAGAGAAGCTGGCTTTGCTCCCTGCCGGCAGCAGAGCCACGAAACCACCTTCCCAACACCAGTTCACAGCCCTGAGAAGGTGGGTGAGTGCTGGAGACTCTGATTTTCTTCTGTGCTATTGCACCTTAATGCACATGAATTGCCCTGAGAAGCCTCACCTGGTACCCCACCCACACCCTTGCCCATGGACTCTGGGCTCTATTTAGGCTCAGCCCCAGGGCACTCCTTTCCCTGCCTGGGCTGGATGCACACACCTTGTTTTGGCTTCTGGCTGGACCTTGGCTGTGTGCTGAAGATCATCTCCAGTCCTCTTTCTGGCTGCTTTTGCTCCTGACCGGGCTCCCTAGAGGATTCTTGGATGTGGCTTGTTGCTCCCTGGGGCTTTCCAGGTGCCCTTTTAGTAGCACCCAGCTCTACCTCCTCTGTCTGGTGCCTGCAGGGTTACATACCATCAGTGCAGCTACCGCCTGTGCTGCCATCACTCTTGGCTCCTGGTCATCCTCTACCCCAGTCCTGCTCTTGCTACACTCTCTGACAATGGTGTGGCTTCTTCCCTGATCACTCATCTTGCTCTTGGACTTTGTTCCTGGTAGGACAAAAGCTAATATTTTCCTTATTGTTGTGTCTTTTTGCTGAAGGTTATAATATAAGTACAAATGAGTTGCAGTATTAATGATAAATAAGGTGGTACCCCTCAGCATTAAGGTTCTACTTAAAGATGGGTTCACATGTAGGATCAAGCTCCTTCAAAGCTTAAGTTGACATCCAAGGTCTAGAATCCTATCTTTGTTAGTGCAGCAGGCCTTCTCCTGTCTCCCAAAGGGAAGCTCCAAAATGGACAGTAGACAGGTACCTACGGGTTGGAATTGTGTCTTGGAGCGATGCCACTGACATGAGGAGTAAGCTTGTCTGTGCATTAAGGCATATGCTGGACTTGCTGGGCAGGTACTGCAAGGCCATGGAAGGTTTAGCCCGGTGCTCTCAGGAGGTGCCTGACTCCCTGTGCGGTGCCTTCGGCGCGTGGCTGATAGCTGGGAATTTCAGACCTTCAGCAATATTAGGAAATGTGGCCATGGGACAGCCCATGTGGGAATGAGCCCCACACCCAGCACAGAGGGTCACTGCAGGGGTCCCTTCCAAAACCCTGCTCCAAGCCCGCCCAGAGCATGTGGGAGGGCACCAGGTTGGCACAACCAGCATCCAAAGTCCCACTGATCACGCCTCAAACCCCTCTGAGATGGGCACCATTCCTCATTCAGGGGCAGCAAATCAATGATGTATTTTCTTACGTGGACAAACAGCTCTCAGCACATCTGCACTGAAAGGTCAGCAAAACGCTGCCAGGGAGCGATGAATTCCCTCTTAACACTTCTGAAGAGCCTAGCAGGGGGCTAAGCCAGCTTCTCAGCAGTACTGGTAGGGTGACAATGACTGCCGGAGCAATGGCCTGGCTGCCTTATAGCCCCTCCTTTCCCAAGGCATGGAAGGGTGCATGCATCAAAGCACCTTAGCCCTTGGGAGCGGGTGTGGGATTAAAGCAAGGGCAGGAGGGTCTGGCAGGCTGAAGTTAGTCTAGGAAGGCCGGTGGCTTTCTGGGTACTGAAATGAGCTGTGAAAGGAGAGCTGCCTGCCAGCCTTTGGGGAGGGCTGGGGTGCAGATGGGGAGCAGGCAGGCGAGAGCGCTTCCTTGCATTACATCTCCGGGACTGCTGTGAGCCCCCAGGTAAATAAACAGCTCCAGCTTCCTGCCAGGTCTTAAACCTTTGCAATAAGAAACTTTTTAAAGTAAGCGAATACAAGGAATTCCTGCTGTTTGCTGTCTTATTGCGGGAAGCGCTTAGCATAGGGAGAAGCAGTAACGGGTGCCAGGCCAAGCTGCAGCACGCACCCGGAGCGGCTCTGCTGGGAGGGCTGGTGTGACAGCAGGGCAACGGAGCTCACCACCTGGCCACCATGCCCTGCTTGTGCACAAGGTTTTAGAGCCCTGTACGTGTCTATTGTGCAAGCAGGAGGCCAGGGAGCAGAGGAGCAGGAGCATCCTACTCTAGCAGCCATCCGACTGAACCTGCGGAGATGGGTTCCCACGCTGGGACAGAAAAGGAGCTAAATGGGCTTTGGCCCAGCACCTTGCATCACTTCTCCCATTTGGAGCAACGTGATGTTGATCCATCACTGCAGATAGGCTGTAAAATGAGAGCGAGGGTAGAATACAGCCTCCCCCGAGCCCCACAGCACTTTCCTTCAAGAGCACAAACTCAGTTTGCCCTGTTAGATCTGGGGTTCTGTGAAAAGTTAGTGGGAATAAGCCTGACCCACCTACTGAGAGCCCAGCACCACATGGGGGGAGCCGGAGCCAGCCCTCTGGGGGCTGCAGGAGGTCAGTCTGATGGGGCTAGTTTTCTACACTTCAGAAACCATCACTGCTTAGAGCAACAGCCCAGTAAATGTCTCTTCTCGCAGAAGCCCCTCGGTCCGCTGGCAGGTTTGGATGGGGAGGAGGGGGGTCCTTGGGTTCTTGGTTTTCATTGAGCTTGATCAAGTCACACATGAGACGAGCAGCCTGGCGCGGCTGGAGTGACCCTGTTGATTTACACGAATTCCTCCAGACACATGCTGGAGTTTATGCTCTACTGGCATTTGCATTTCTACAGTCTGGACTCAGGCTGGGAAATTTTATTGGGTGGACTCTAGCAAAACAGAAGGCAAGGAATAAAAATAACTCTTTTTTCTGGGCTGGGTTGATTGCTCTTACACCAGCATAAATCCAGGCCAGCTCTATTGACTTTTAAGGAGTAACTGGGTTTATGCTGGTGTAGCTATGTCCCCAGAGCTGCATGAAATGTTCACAACAAAACCTGAAATTACATGGGACTAGCAGAGCTTCACTGTTTTGGGGTTTCATTACAAATCTGAATCTCAGACCGAGCTTGTCAGAAGATTCCTTAGGGTTCATGAACCTTTCAGTCAAGCCTTGGCCTAGAGTCAAGCCAATCCTGAGCTGATTTATAGCTTTGCATGGAAATAATGTGAAATCAGTGGGTTTTGTTTGGTCTTGAAGCTAAAGCTCAATGCTTGCAGCCGAGCTTGGCTTTTGAGAGGTCAATTCTCTTTGAAAGCCAAGCTCAAACCCAAATCTGCAGTGGGAGCTAGAGGAGATGCTGTCTAGATTAAAAACACTGGCTAGATTTGCAAGGGTAATGAGGGGGGTGATTTTTTGCACAGCCCTCCAAGTATGAAAGCAACAGGCTCTGAGCTGCGCCGCTGCTCCGTGCTCGGAGCTGGGCGAAAAATCAGATGTGATTCATTAGGACATAAGGGCATGTAAGGATCATTTGATTCAGCTGGCTGCTGAAGTGAGCTAAGTACTATTAGTCCTAATCTCTGACAGTCCCTGCGACTGCTTCTTGGAGAGGCAGGAGATAGCAGTGTTCCTCTGATATTCCACTTCACACTTCAAAGATGCTGTAGTTCCTGCTGGTTATATATTGCCTGCGGGATTAAGATTCACAGGCAGCAGCGAAGCAGTTGACAATGTGGTTTGGCAGCGCTGAGCCAGCAGCACATGCCGCCTCCCCGGCCAGCACCGAATGCAAAGCGCTCGCAGCAGCCCTGGGAGGAGAGGGATATAAAACTGTGTGAGATGCTTGGAGCCAGCCCAGTCTGCTTGGCTTGTTTCTTTTCGTGGCCATTTTGGTGTGAAGGAGGCCAGGAATGGTACCTTCCTGATCGTCTGTGGCGTTGATGTAAAAATGGCCACAGCCTGGTAACATCTGGTCCAGTGAAGTGCAGTGTGAGCCATGGCATGGGCCAAATTCTGCTCTGGCGTAGCTCCACAGGAG
Source organism: Microhierax caerulescens (assembly GCA_035590215.1). Taxonomy (NCBI): domain Eukaryota; kingdom Metazoa; phylum Chordata; class Aves; order Falconiformes; family Falconidae; genus Microhierax; species Microhierax caerulescens. Next base: position 5,402,353 of record JAVJGJ010000002.1, read on the forward strand.
CAAGGGCCTTGCCTGGGCTTGTGGCTGACCATCTGCATGAGAAGACCTGTGTTCTCTTGGCAGTGAGTGAAAGAGCCTGGTGTGGCTCTTTCATCATCATCAACATCAGCCCTGGACTCCGTGCCACCACGCAGCCCTTTCCTTGAAAGCTCATGGGATGGGGAACAGTGTCCCCTCTGCAGAGCTCCCAGTCAGGTGGCTGCGTTTGTCAGCGCAGTGTTGCTGTTACTGTAATGCTCCGGTGGTGCCTGGAGCATCCCAAGGCAATCGCAGCCTTGCACATCTCAGCACTTGCCAAAAAGAGCTGAGCCTGGCTGCGTCCCTGAGCTTGCCACCATGAAGGCACTTCTCAAACTGACAATAAATCAGGAGCTGAAGTCTGCTGGGAGGCCCTGCAGAAAGTACTGCAATACTCAGGTGGGGTCTGAGGACCCCTCAGATGAGGGGCTGTAGTTGCAGAGCTGGGCCATCCCTGCCATGTCCTCAAGCCATGTCCTCAGCAACCATCCTGCAGTCATGGAAAAGATTCCCAGAAATGTGACCCAACCTCGGGACACTAAACCCAAACCCTCCAGCTCCCCAGCCTTGTCTGAGCGGCATCACTACCCTTCCTTCTGCAGGACTGTTCAGTTGGACGTCTTGGATGGCTGCGTAGGTGCTCAATAGCAGCTTGTCAAGTTCATTCTTTGAATAATGTGCTCACTGTGTCCTGGCTTCTTAGCGGCAGCCTTGTTAGAGCATTTTGGGGACTGAGATTCCCTGGCAAAACTGTGCTTATCTAATCTGAGACCAGAGAACAACATATAATCTTCCTGGGCAATCACAGCTAATGAGCAGGGTTCAAGTGATAACTTTTGGCCAGCCGTGCACAGAGTAAACAAGCCAAAATGCGATTAATTGAAAATCAATAGAAGGGACTTGACATGTGCTCACAGAGATGGCCCAAGCAAAACTAGAGGCTAAATTCAATAGATAAATAACTCATTGTGCGTTATTTGCTCGGCTCTACTTAAGTGGTTGATTATGTGGGTCTTTGGTTAATTGACTTACTGAGTGGCTGGCGTGGGTTTTTGGCTGCTCGCTCACTCCCTGCACGTTTTTGCTATTAACTCAGCTGTTTGATGGAACAAGTAGTCTATTGTCTATTTTTTGCTGGCTAGGTTGGTGTTTGGTTGGATATTGGCTCTTGGGCTAATTGAACACATCTGCTGCTGGCTGTACGGTGGCTCGCCAGGTTCATCACTGGCTCTTTGTTTCATTGCCTGTCTGATGTGTCGGTGGCCCCGTTGTCACGGATGCTCACCCACCTAATTGCCTACCTAATTTCCTGCTCTTGCAAACCAGGTTCTCGCTTTTCATGGTTGCCATTTGGGGTTGCCATTGCCTCTTCCATGATGCTTGGGGTCCCAAGCTGCAGCCAGGACTCCTCCTCCTTGGCAAGCTGCATTCAGTGTATTATCTCTAGGACATCTGAGGATTGTCACCAGGAAGGATGGACATTTTCTGGAAGTCCATTCCCAGCTGTAACTGTGTTCTACAGCCCTGGCATGGCTCCATCCTGACCTTTTACTTTTTCCATTGAATTCCTCATTGCTTCTGCTGGGAAATGTGGCATAGGAACTTTTGGGTTAGAAACAGGTGGGATGTTGGCTCAGAGGGAGCCTTCAGCTCCAGTGGGGAAAGGGGAAGGAAACAAGGGGAGCAGGGGAGAAGAGACCTGGCCAGGAAATGATCTCTGGAAGTCTATTAAAAAGCTCAGCTGATTTTGACAGGCACCCTTCATGCTCTCTTGTTTGCTTTTGACCCCAACTAACTTTAATTTGGGGGTGAAAGAATATTTTTCCACTGTGGTAAGAACCATTCCTTAGAAATGCCTGCTGGGTAGCCTGGAAATCAGCACCGTGCAGTGAAACGTACATTTGAGAGCAGAGCCAGGAGCCAGCTGGGGGGACTTCATGGGGGACAAGGGTGGGAAGGAGGGAGAGCCTTCCCTGTGCCCTTCCTCCATGCCTCACTGGAGCACCTGAAAGCCATTAACACACCAGTCCCTCCGGGCAGCCTGGCCGGGCTCTGGCTGATGTGAGAGGTGTTGACTGGAGCTGAAGCTGACTTGACAAGGCCCCAGGGAGACACTCAAATTAGCCTGTTTACAGCTCTTCTGCTCTTTCGTTTCATCCGCTATGCTTGTAGAAGGCTCTCACAGGGGAGATGGCAGTGTGTCTGTCCTGCTGTGCTTCCTGCTGACTGGGGGAGCTCAGCAGGATGCTTGGCAGTGCTGGGCAGTTGTGCCACGCAATGCAGGTGTCCCCCACAACCCCCTGAATGGCATCGAGTGACCCTTTTGTAGTGTACCCTGTCCCTCAGGCTGAGCACAGGGAATGAATCGGCTCCTGCTGTACAAGTCCTCCAAGTCAAGGTTAAAGTCATAGCCAGGGTGGGAATGCAATGAAGTCACCTCTGGGAGCATCCATCCCTCAGTTGGCCCTGCCCTGGGTTTTGCACCCCTTGGAGACCTCATCCCCAGACAGACGAGCCAATGCTCAGTGGACCATCCTGAGGGATACTTGTTGCTCCTCTCAGACACATCATGAAAGCCATGGTGTCTGGGCAAGAGCTAGCTGCTTCCCTGGCTAGGGAGCTGGAGGAAGAGCATCCTCCGTGTTGGGCCGCTTCTGTTGCCCCGGCATCCTTCTGCAATGCCACACAGAAGATATCCTCTGACATTTTATCCTCTGCTCCAAATAGAGGATTTTCCCAGTGAGCTGCAGCGGTGGGTTTGGCTCTCCACCCTGGTGCTGCAGAAGGAGCAGTCCCCTCTGTGCAGCACTGCTCTGCCTCAGTGACAGGAGGCAGGTCTTTGTCCTGTGATATCCAGGCCTGGCTCAGGAGAAGGATGTCTGTGCCCTCAGGCAATTCCTTGGCAACGTGCTGGAGGAAAGGGGTGGGATGGTGAGTTACCACTGAGGTCAAGCTTTCTTATCTTGGATTTCTCCAGCTGTACAGAGGCCAAAACCTCCCAGGTGACTACGATGAATGCAAATCTAAAGTTCAGGCATCCCCTTGAGCAGCCAGACTCCCTCAGCAGCTGTGCATGCCCAAAGACCAAAAACTTTTGGCCTTGGCAATGTGAAGCTTCTGGTTCCCATGACAGACCTGTCAGTGATGCCCGTCTCGGTGCATCTCTGCAGAGTCCTGGGCCAGGCAGGGTGGGAGCAGGGATGAGGAGCACACCTGGCACTGAAGGATCTTGCTCCAGCCGTTTGGTTGCACAAGGAACGTGCAATGGAAATAATTCTTACATTAGCAGTCAACTCATCTTTTTCTCCCCACCTGTCTCATTCTTTCTCTTTTTCCATTTCTGTGGCTTGCTCCCCAGCAGACAGCCTAGGCTGGGCTGGCAGGAGCTGTCCTGGGGCACACCAGGGAGCAAGGGAAGATGCTGTTTGTCTAAAGCTCCCTGAAGGTCACCAAAAGGTAAGGGAACAGAATAGGCCAAATTCTATGCATTTTTGTTGCTGTCTGAAGTTTCTCCTGTCTTGGAAAACGCCTGCAGGGCCATCTTGCTGGAATCCTGCAGAAAAACACAGGGCTTTGGGAGGGCAGATGAAATGAAAGTGGTTCAAGGGGTTTGGATTTGTTTGTTTGGCTTCTTGGAGAGGCAGTGAGGAAGAAAAAGGTGAGTGATGGGGTGATTCCCACTTAATGTCAGCTAAAACAAGGGAGAGAAAGACAGAAGCAGAGAAAATGGGAAGAGGCTAGACAAGCAAGCAATTGTGCCCCCAGTCTTTGGACTTCAATGGGCCAGAGATGCCTCCTGCAGACCTGGTCCTGGGCTCCCACTTGTGACTAGGATGCACCAGGACAGCATCCCCATAGGCTGCCCCATCGCTGTGATGTGAGAATAAGTCCCTGGTAGTGATTCCCTTAGAAAAGAGCCCAGTCTGGGACTTGGGTCAGTGCATGCCCATATGCTTTGGGGTACCCAGCAGCTGCAGCAGATTCTCCCTCCCTTGCCCTGATCCTGCTGAGTTTGATGCAAATGCAATCCTTGCTGTGTCCCGTCCCTTGCTGCACCCACAGCTTGTTTTCACCCCTCCATGGTAGCACTGGAAGAGGGGGAGGGAGTCGCTACCTGTCTGTTTTCCAAGTCGGGAGAAATATTTTATCTGCCAGCAAGGCTGCCGGTGGATTTTTGTCTCTTAGCAGCATGGGCTGGCATGGCAGGTGAGGGTGGCTATGCAGGTGCTGAAAGGTGGGAGGGCTCATGTACCAGCACCATTAATAGTTTAGATACTGAGGCCATAAACCAAGGATGCTTGTCATGGATGCTCATCTGTGCTGGCCATGATGTGTCTACATTTATGCAGCTGGGATGCAGCAGCTGGGTCATCTCCACCATGTTTCTGCAAGCTGGTGGCACCTAAGTTCCTGTGATGCTGGCACCTCTGTCCTCCCCAGCTCCTGCCAGCATCTGCCAAGATGTTTTCTTCAGCTGTTTCCCCAGCACAGCCAGCAGCCTGTGCCTCTGTTCTACTGCAGCCCAGCTGGACTGGTCTGAATTAAGCATAGAACTTCTTCAAAAAGCTAGAGGGTATCCAGAGAGATGCTGTGAGGATGGGGATGCAGGCAGCAACCAAAGGAGCTCCAAGGTGTCCTGGAACCAACAGGGTTTGTAAATGCTCAGCCTGGCACAAATACCAGTTACCCGGAGCCTCCAAAGTGAGTTTTTTAGCCCCAGTGAAGTGAGGACAAGTACTAATGTATGGATTCTTGTTCTATAGCAAGGAAGAATTTTCTGGATGAAAGCTTTAATTAGATTTGTTTGGACCATGTTCACATGCCTCCAGGGTTCGCTTTCTGTGAATACTTTAAGTAACAGTTTTATTGGCAGGAATATTTGTGCAAACTGCAAATTTAGGGTCAGCATCTCAGCTGATATAAATCAGTGCAGGCCCCTCCGAGGTGGTGGAGGTACACCCATTTACACCCACAGAAAGGCAGACTCCCTAAATGAATATTGAGGAATTAGTCTTGGAACAGAAACTTGGAGTGAAAATCTCCAAGTGTTTGTACTGGAAACGTTATCCTGAGGCTGCAGCCGCTTTCAAATGCAGCAGGGAGCATCAACCACCGGTCGGCAGGGATCCTGGCATCTTCCAGCATCTCCTCACCTCCTCTGTCTCCCCACACTGCAATGCTCTGCTCCCAGCCAGCCCTTCCCATACTGCTTACCCTCTTGTTACCATCATCCCGAGTGAGCTCCGTGGTCTGGTCCAGGTGCATGCAGAGCCCTCACCCTTCTGCGGCTTGATCCAACCCAGGTCCTGGTGGGAGCTTTGAGGGTGTTGAGTTTGGAGGCTTTGAGGGATGGAAACTAGGGGGGATGGGGCTGAGCCTGGGGATAACACGAGAAAAAGGAGGCAAGGGGCCCTCTGATTGCTGTCTCCTGGAGGAACTGGAGCATGCCCAGAAACAATAAATGTCCGGCGATGATTTGATGCAAGTTAGGATGGAAAAGCATCGTAGAGGGTGCGTCTGAGACAAGCTCTCACTTTAAACTTCAGTGAACTCTTGAACAAATGCTTGTGCATTTGCAAAGCTGTGTTCCATATGGGCCAGGGCTCCTTGGAGAGGGGGGTGTTCCCTCCCTGGGGACGCAGAACCTGCTCAGGACACCTTTGGCCAGAGCTGCAGATGGGGAGAGGTGAGGTCAGGGCTGGCTGGGCTGATACAGGAGCACAGGAGGGAGCAGAGGGGATGTGCTGCTTCAGCTCCCCGTTATTCTGGGGGGGACTCAGGACCACACCTGGCAGGGAGCAGGTCCAGGTGTGGCACTGCTGGCAGGATGCTTCAGCCTTTGTGTGTGCAACAGCCTTTTTGCATCCAAAGTGTTCCCCAGAACATCTGCCTTGCATGACGAAGGCTGCGATATATTGTAAGAATGAGCTTTAAATTTAGAGGAAGAAGCAAAAGCTACTCCCAGGTTACGACAGGTAAAACTGGAGACACCAACCATCACCATCCATCACCTCTCTGGTCCCAGGCAGTGATGGGGACAGAGGTCCGTGTCCCAGCTGGCACAGCACAGGCTATGAGCAGGACTGGAAGGGGACTCGGGTGGGGTTTGGGGCATTTCCTGGGAGCATCAACACTCACAGCCTTTCAAAGCCTCTGACTGATTTCAGCACCCTTGGCTTGGCTGTGGGGCTGAGCTCTCCTGCGAAGCCCCAGGTCCCTCATGGCAGGGCAGCCAAGCAGCTTTCCTTGTGCGGGGGCAAACAGAGCAGCGGGGCCAGCTGGGACCAGAGCCCCTCGGTGCTGCGCCTCCATCACAGGGGCATCACGGCTCACTGGCTCCCACGGCCCTTTCCAGGTAAATTCTGCATGTCTGGCTGGAGCCCCCGGCTCCAAAACGCTCTGTGGGGCTGCAGGTGGACAGCTCAGAAGACCAAGAGAAGCTTTTAATCCTTCACTGACCTAAGCAGATTACTGTCGCTTCCCAGGCTAAGCATCTCGGAGAGGGTGGCACTGGGTATGCACGTGGAGACGGTGGCTCCTCAGCAGTGAGAGGAGCAGGAGCTGAGGAGTGAAAGAATAACAGCAAAGCAGGAAAACCTCCTAAAGAAAATGCATTTCCTAATGTCTGCATGGGTCAGACACGGGTCAGATTCCTTGCCTTGCCTGCCTCACTGAGGGCAGTGGGGACGGGGTTAGGGAGATGCTCTGACTTCCCATTCCCTGATCCACTGGACATCTCAAATACTTTCCATCCCAGCAAGTCTCACTCAGCCTAGTCATCTTTTGGGGGGCTAGAGACAGTTGGTCCCAAAGTGGTGGGAAAGGGCAAACTGTGCAGAGCATGCTTGGAGAACACGGGGCTTTGCAGAGGAGTTTGCATGGCTGGGGAGTCTCTTTTCCCATCACAGGTGTCACAGCATGCAAAAAACACCAGGGAGAACCAGGGCCTGACCTCCCCTGTGTCTGACCACCAGCACCACCCAGGGATTTTCCATCTTGGCACAGAGGTTCTGAGCTGGGAGCTCTGATCCCACCTGCTTGCAGCAAGTGGCACTGGTGGCAGCCAGCCCTGGGTATGGAGCAGTGCTAAAATCCAGAAAACATCAGTGAAATTACCCCCATGCCCATAAATACCACCCAAACCGATTAACCACTTATCACTGCTGCTCTGCATGTGTAGCCAAGGGGAGGCAGGGAACAGCTCCAAGAAATACGGGGATTGATTTGGAGAAGGGAAATCCCTGTTTTGTTGCGGGGATGGGGTGCAAGGGAACGAGAGGGGCAGGGGGAATCTGGGCCAGGACTTGTCTGTTGCTGTCCATGCCCAGAGCACAGGAGCTGAGCCCTGAGGTCAGGCAGGTAAAGGGCTCTGGGGTCTGCGCAGTCACCTGGAATAAGAGGCAGAGGAATTTGCAGGGACTGTGGCCTCACTGAGCGGGTTTGGAGAGATACGGGTTAACAGAGGGGGGTGCAAGTACCTCCCAGGGGCCTTATGGGGAGCAGTGATCCTCTGGGAATGAGATGTCAGTCCTCAAAATAGTGATGCAACAGAGGGAAGAAGCAGCATCTCCCTCCTGCAAGGCTTGCGTGGCCCCCAGGCTTGGCAGGCAGCCCCCAGCCAGCCCCAGTACCACCTCACAGAGCCACGCGGCTCCTTCTCCTGCGGTTTCCATGCAGGGCTTCTGCAGCGCGGCAGGGGGGTCCTGCACACAAACAAACACTCGTGTGCAGATGGTCCCTGCATGCACAGCGAAAAATATCTGAAAGAAAGAGCACAAGCCCTCCAAATCCACTCCAGCATCGTTCTGGAGAGGGAGCGGAGGAAGGCTGGATGCGGGCAGCCCTGCCCTCACACCCAATAAAGTGTAGCCGTGTCTGGTTTTTATCTAAAGGGGAAAAGAAAGAGAATCTCTGAAACGAGATTCCTTACATGACAGCATGCTGACACACTCCGGAGTGATTTTGGCAAGAAGCGGGAAAGCTAAGCAGGAGCTGGGGTCTGCAGGATCGCGCAGGCAGAGGGGGGCTGCGGGGCTGCTGTGCCCCCCTTTGCCCTGAAGCTGCTGCCTGTCCTCAGTGCTGACCCTGCCAGGGCACTGCTCTGCTGAAAAAGGAACAATCTGTAATGCGGGTCTTTGGGGGTTTATTTCCCCCCCCTCTTTCTCTCACCACCATCCCTCCATCCCTGGCTAAGCCATCAGTGAGGGGGTGTCCAGCAGCCTGGAGGTTTGGTGCATGCCAGTGGCGCAGGTGTGAATCCCCAGCCACCGACAGGTCAAGTGGGCACGGTAACTCTGCTGAGTTCCGTGGGGAAAAAAGGGGGAGCGGGGAAACATCAGGCTCCCTGCAAAAAAGCCTCCTTCTAACCCCATCAGCCCTTGGGTTTTGCCCTCGGACAGCAGCTGGGAGGGAGCAGGCAGGGCATCGCATCCCAGTGATGGGAAGAAGGAGAAGCAAGAGCTGCACTCCCGTGGCTCCCTGGGGATGCCCTTCCACAGCCATCCCTGGGGTTTAGGGCATCGGTTCCCAGCCTGCACCCCCTCAAGCTGCTCCACATGACGCGCCTGGCACCCTCACAGTGCATTTTGGCACAGGATTTGTTTACGAGCTGTCGGCTTTGGCGGTGGGCTCTGCCCCGTGCGTTAGCCATGGGGCTGGATCCCGGCAGGATGGGGCTGGGGGCCATGGGCACTGTTCCCACCAACAGGCGGGGGGGCGGGGGGACTCGCAGGCACTTTTTCAAGCATCTGGCGGTTGAATATTTATGAAGTAGGAGAGCAAACCAAACACCGAGAATCAAAGGAAACCGAACCTGATACTTGCAGTTGCTAAAAGAGTCAGGAACTGGTTTCTTCCCACCGGCTGTGGGGCAGGAGCAGCGTGTGTCCCCCCCTGAGACAGCGGGGCGGGAGGCAGCAGCCAAACCCATCAGCCAGCTCCGTCCCAGCAGGGCCAAGCTGGGCTGGTGTAACCTGGAGCAGCTGCATGGCAGCCACAGTGATTTACACCCCCGCTGTTGCTCCAGCCCCAAAATACTCATCGCCTTCAGCAGGATCCTGCTCCTAAGGTCTTTTTAGAAATGCAGTGCTGTCCTTGCGTGGGTCTGGTGCAAAGAAAGAGCTGCTGCCCCCCTGCCTGCGGGCAGCTGGAGCTTGGGGAGAGCTGCAGCCAGTGCTGCCAGGGGTGTAGGTAAATCCCTGCCATCCCTATCCAGCCAGGAGAGGAGGAAACCTCCAGGCAACCGTTCCCAAACGGGCTCCGCATTTCAGAACTATTGGGAGCTCCGTACTGCAGCACTGGCACAGGCAGTGCAGGAGGCCAGGGTTCACACAGCCTGGGTTTATTTCTTCAATCTTTCTGCATTTATTTATTTCGTTTTATTTTAATTATTTTTAATAGTTTCTCTGAGTGCTCCCTGGGGCCTTTTTTCTTATTTAGGGACTTGAGGAAAGCTGGAACAGAAGGGAAATATTATCAGCCAAGCTGGGATTTCTACCACATGCGGGAGTTTTGTGGCAGGTCCTCCCCCATGCCCGTCACCACCCTCCACCCACACTCATACACTGCCAAAGCCAAGAAAAGGGTTTTCTCCAGCCACTCAGCCCTGGGGAGCACAGCAGCCCCCCATCCTTCCCCTGGCCCAGCTGCTACCTCTGCATAACCACCACCGCTTTGCCTCTGACTTGCCTGCGTCCCTGCTTTGGGGCAGCTGGTAAGATCCTGCCCACCCGTTGCAGGAGCTATTGCAATGGGTGGCGCCGACTTCATCATTTTCTACAACAGAGAGGACCTCAAGCTCAAATATTCCGTGTTTACTGGTGCTGCAGTGCCCTCCAGGCTTCTTCATGCTGGTGATTTCAGACCCATCCTGGTGCTACCCACCACCGCTCCCAGCCACCTCCACCCACCCAGTGCCTCTGGAGGGGTCAGGACCTGTTTCCCCTTTGATAGCGCCAGGGCCCCAATTTTTTAAAATACCCAGGGGTTTATTGCCGGTTCCTTTGGCTGAGTTTTTATGAGCCCCCACCCCGGTGGTGTCTGTAGAGGGGGAAAAGCTGGTAGGAAAATGCCTGGTCTTGACATGCTGGAGCCCACCGGAGCTGGGAAAAGCAGCAGGTCGAGCAGCGGCATTTCACCTGTCTGCCTCATCCCAGCGTCATACAATGGAAAGGGAGGTATACAACCCCACTGGGTGTCCCGGCCGGGTCCCTCCCTTTCTCCATGGAGGCTCCCACTCCCACCTCCTCTGCTCCATCTCCTTCCCTGCAGCAGAGGTAATCTGGACAAGGAGCCCAGATTTGACATCATTCCATGAAAACAGGAGAGTATCAATGTGTATGATGGGAATAGTGCAAATGCAACCCATCTGTTGGAGGCTTTCAGTGAGTTCCCATCCCACTCCCAGCTCCCCATCCATCCTCCTGCCCTGGGCTGGGCAGTGCTGGGATGTGGGTGGCATTGCTGGGGTAGCAGGGAGCAGGTCAGTAAATCACTTTTCTAATGGGAGATGATACTTCAGGGGTTCTGCAGTGTCCTGCAGCACCCTGGGGATGCTGTCAGGAGGGCACGGGATGCTGAAGGCACTGCCAGCTGCCTGCTCATGCAGGTATTGGGCTAACTTGGAGAGCCCTGCAGCGGGCAGTGGTCCTGGGGATGGGGTGCCCAGGGAGCCCATGGGTGTAACAGCCACAGGGCAGGGCTGGGTTCAGGTCCAGGCAGCCTGGCAGCCCTTCATCCCCTCCTGCCAGAGTGGTCCGGTGGAGTACGGAGTGGGATGGGGAGGATGAATGGTGCTTTGGAAAAATACATAACCACAATTTAATAAGAACCCCCCCCCCGAAAAAGTCTCCCAGCTGGGATTCATCAAGTGGAGTTTTCCAGGAGTAATAATAAGGAAAGCCGACCCCAGCCAGTGTGGTAATACCTTCGTGCGGGCCAGGGCGAGGTGTGCTCCTGGGAAAGCGGGCTGAGCCACCCAGCTCCCGTAACGTGGGGACCACGGTGCCTCTCCAGCCAGGACACTGCCGGGATGCAGCGCCGTGGACAAGGGCTGTCTTGGAAAGCCATGTGCATGCACCAAAGCATGGGCAGCAGCCCCGTGAGCAGCCCCTCCACCTAGAGCTGCCGTGACAGGGGACCAGGCTCCCGTTCCTTCCCGGGACTGGTGGTCTTAAGCCTAAAAAGGGAATTGTTGGGAGTCTTTACCAAAGAAGGAAGGTTAGCTGTGCTGCCAGCAGACAGAGCTGGCAGGAGGGATTCTGAGGCACAGCCCACAGGTTTGGGGGCTCTCCTGCTTGTCCTGGGCTCCCCTTGAATGCATGATCCAGCCCAGAGGTGCTGCGGAGGCTGGTGCTGTGCACTGTCCTCCTCGGGGCTGCAGGGACTGAGCTGCCCGGACCCTATGCATTGCCTGCAGCAGGTGTGTGTGTGGGGGGGGGGGGGCAGTGGGGGATGAGACCACCAGGTCCCGCTGTAAATTCACCTCATTCCTTCCCTGCCGGCTCCTGCATGTGTTTAAGCACGGTCCCCCAG
>JAVJGJ010000002.1:5417662-5450963 GCA_035590215.1 Microhierax caerulescens
CGGGGAGGGGGCTGGGGAGGGCGACGCGGCGGGGAAGGGCCGCGGGGTAACTCGCTTGTCTCTCTGCAGGCCCGCGGCAGCGTCTGGCGGCGGCCCTCAGCCTCCTTCTCCTCGCCGGTGCCCAGGCCATGGCCCCCAGCCACCGCCTCACCGCCCGCGACCTGGCCCGGCTGCGGGCGACGCTGGAACGGCCCTTCGCCGACCTGCAGGCCGCCTTCTATTCCATCGTGGGCCTCGGCAGCCTGGGGGTGCGGGTGGCGGACGAAAAGGTGAGCGGCCGAGGGCCTGGGGTGGGCGGGGGCCGCTCCGCCGCCCGCGCCCCGCCGCCGGCTGCCCTGGGCGCCCCAGGCCCCGCGCAGGGCCGGCTGGAGCGCTGGCAGTTGTCGCACAGCGGCGAAAGACGAGGCGAAATGAGTTTATGAGCTGCGGTTCGGCTGCCCCCTGAGGAAATGTAAAGCGCACGTGTGTGATGTCCTTAGCAAGTATCAGAGCGAATCGTTGGTAATTACTGACAGTCCTTGGGGTGTGCTGTTTGAATAAACCGCATCTTTGTCAGAGCTGTGACGTGCCGTGGGCTCCCACACACTTGCAGCCTCTACATGGTGGTTTCAAGGCTCGCCTCGCCATAGCCTGTTCTGATATTGCTGTAGTTAACAATTTGTTTCACTGTTTTGTGAAAAAAAAAAAGAAAGAAAGAAAAAAAACCCACAAGCCCACCCACCCCCAAACCTGCCAGTGGCATGTTTGCTTTGCCATCCTGTTAAATAGAGATCTCATTACTTTTGTTTCAGTTCCAACATCAAATTCAGCCCAGTCATGTGACCTTGCTGGTTTTGTATATAAAATACCTACCCTTCTGTGCAGACTAGAAACAAAAGCTTGTGGTATCAGCATGGTGCTTACTGCCCTTTCATGCCTTTAGGCATTTCTAGTTCAAATGTTGCAGGCTGTCTTTGTAACAACCTGTTTACATAGGCATGCCTGCTTATGTGCATGTTAATGCTTACCTACGCACATCAGCTGTAAAACATGTGTTTGTTCTTTCCTCAAATTCAGCTAGTTCCGTGGTTCTAAACCATTTCGACTTAGTTTCTCTTTGAGTCTTGTGCATTTGCACCACAAACTCGTAACTGTGAGGGTCCTGAAGACGCTGGGGTTCACCACACTGTACACCTTGTTGTGGCTGGTTTCTGGTCACCTGCGAGCTAGGCTGAGAATTGCTGCTTCCATCTATCTCGGCATGTCTGGGGCTTTTAATAGTTCCTAGTGTTGTCAATGGTAATACACCCGTTGCTTCTGCAGGTAAACAGTAATTGTTTATTTGTTCTTTGAAAGTTTATGATGAGACTTTTTTTCTGGACAGTGTGCCTCTTCATGGGGTGAGACTTTAAAAGGTAGGGGTAATAAAAATAATAGCTAGGCATAGCACTTGAGCGCATGTCAGTATTCCTAGATAACTGTAGCATGAAAATCCTGTCCTACTTGTAAAAGCCTATGATCCACATGCTCAAAAAGCAGTTATTTATGTATGAGCAGTTGAATTCTTCATTATTTTTTGGTTGAAATGAAATCTTAATGATTTGTCTATCTAGCTGTCAGTTAATAATAAGCTGGCTATATCTAATAAGATTAATGAGCAGTCTCATTGCTTGCCTTCGTATGGTAGCTTCTTACCTGACTTTTCTTTCTGTATGCTTTGAGTTTTTATATTTTGCAACCATTAATGACTGATAAACAGCTGAGAAGGAAACTTGCCCTCAGAATTTCCATTCATGTGTTCACTGTCCTGGGAAATTTTCCCTATTAAATACACCCAAGGGATTTTTATTTTTATAGGTTCTATAATTATACTTAATTTAAATTTGAATTCTCATTGAAGTAGAGTTTATGTGAAAATCACTTGTGTCTTTTAGCAGAAGCTGCCTTTGTTTCTGTGCAGCGCTTAGCGGAGTAGGATCTGGAGGGTTCTAGGCTCTGCTGTGTCACAAATATTACTAGGGATTTGTTTGCTTGTTTTCAGTATAAAAATGAACACTAGTGTACATGAAATTGTCTTGGAGTATCATTAAATCTCCTCCCAGTGCCTTAAGTCAAGACTGTTGCTGTAAGTTAACTTCTGTCTCCTCACAGGCTGCATGCAGTTTTATCAAATCTCATGTGGACTCCAGCAGTGTTGATTCCCTCTTCTACGCTGCACAGTCCATCCAGGCCCTGTCTGGCTGTGAGGTGAGTTTGGAACCCTGAGCTCCACAGACAGATGTTACCAAAGAAATATTTACCTTGATATTTTTCTTGGGTTTATTTTATGCATAACTTCTACTTTTGCTTTCTTTTAGTGGGTTGTACTCTGTTGTGTCATAGGTAAATAACTTCTGAAGTGTCTGGGATTACTCTATACAAGGCAAACTGTAAAGATACATGAAGCAAATATTGGTTCAGAGTAATTCTGAAGGGATGTTTCTTGATGAAATATTGGTGGCTAAGAAAAAAGGAGCCAGTGCATTTTAATAGAATTCACAGCAGCTGTGTCAATTAAAAACTCTTTGGGTTGATGATAAACTGTTTGGATGTAAACCCTTTGCTGGAACACTGCAATAGTACAACTCCAGGCCAGCCTTGCTGAACCGTGGGTGGGTTATCCAAGCCTTGTTTTTCATCGGTACCACAAGCTGCGGCACAATAATGTGATACCAGATGAAAATTGGTAGCAGGTTACTGTGATAAATCTGAACCGTGGATTATCCTGGCTATGTGATAATTGACAGCAAAACTTAAGGATTTAATTAATTAAACTAAAAGTTAATGGTTAGTGGCTTTTCCCCATAAGTTCACCAGTCAAGTGTATTGCTTCAGGAAGAAACCAGTGGTGACTAGAAGGCCTTGTTTTTACAAGTGTGAATCAACATGTTCCCTGTGTTCTTCCTCAGGTTACCATTTCAAATGAGACCAGGGAGCTACTGCTTGCAGCTGTCAGTGAGGATTCCTCCATCACCCAGATCTTCCATGCTGTTGGGGCCCTGAGTGGCTTTGGCCTTCCTTTGGCATCTCAGGAAGCACTGACTGCTCTTACTGCTCGTCTTAGCAAAGAAGAAAATGTGCTGGCGTAAGTCTTTCAGATGGAAATGATTCACTGTTGCATGCTTATCCTCCAAGTAGTTGGATTTTGGAGTAAAGAGTATTGTAACAATTTTTTTAATATAGATGTAGTAGAGTAGGTGCTGTGTTTTGATTTGATGTATCTGTCCAGTTCATTATTGTCCCTCTGGGGGAATGAAAAATACGGTTTGGGGCTATTTTCTGTGTGATTTTGCAAACGGGCTTGTGTATTCAGTTTAGTTCAAGAGCAATGGTCAGTAAAGAGAACACGCCCCAAAGAAGCCTCTTTTAAAAAAAATCACAACAAATTTTTTACTTTATACCCAGCCATGGTTCTGTGTCGTGTATGGTTGCAGTAGACTTGATGATCCTCCTCAGCCCTGTTTGTAGGTTGGGATGCCTGTGTTGTGAGGTGGAAAAACCACGCCAGTAAGCAGAAGGAATTTTGGCATTTATCACCAAAGAATTAAGTAGTTTTACTGTGAAATGAGAGAATAGAGCATTCCTTAAAAGCTGGGGAAGAAAGGTAAACTAAAACTTGCTTTTTGATGAAAAGAATGGATTTGTGGAAACCTCAGTAGCAAGTTTGGGGATCTGTGCTGTGCAGGGATCTAAGTTTGGTTTCTTCTCTGCCTTTGAATCTCTTGAGTCTATTGCAGCGTTGATGCAGCTAAAGTGGCACTCTGTAATGAATTATGTTTCCACTAAATCACTTCAGATTCATTGTCTTGAGTCAACTGAATGCAGTAACAGCTGTTTTACACTTCATTCAGAATAGGAACTGTAGTTGCTTTGATTTAAATTATTTTTGGCTTTTAAGGAAGGAAAAATCATATGGTTGTTTTGTTTGTTTTTGTTTAAGAACCATCCAGGCTTTGGAGACAGCATCTTACTTGTCGCAGCAGGCAGATCTAAGTGGCATTGTTGAGGAGATAGAGGTAGGAACATGCTATGCTCTCTAATTATTCAGGAATTTTGTAGTACTACAGAGGTCTAACAGATGTGTTGATGTGAAACATAAAATGAAATATAAAATTAGCCGAGCTAATTCCTTGCCTGCATAATGCGGGTTGGCTTGGCTCTTCCTTCCTAGCAGGTATTTCTTCTGGGATTTTAACTGTTTCATAGTGGCCTGAAACACAGAATGTCATGACTTTTAAATACCATTAAATCCACTAAATGCTGGACGTTTCTTTTTCTTCCTGTTTCTAAACAGCTATTACAAAATACATCGGTGATCTCAGACAGCTACTGTTGATTACAGACCTAACAGTAGAGTTAACTTCTGTGGGTCTACTAGAATGCAAATTAAATTTTAGTAACTTTCTGTCAGGATCTTGTTGCTCGTCTGGATGACTTGGGTGGAGTTTATCTGCAGTTTGAAGAAGGAATTGAGACTACTGCACTGTTTGTTGCTGCTGCCTATAAGCTGTCAGACCACGTGGGTACAGAGCCAGCAATGAAAGAGGTCTGTATCTGCCTTTTCCTCCCTTGCACACTAGCTCACAAAAAGGATCTGTCTGGTCATTGTTGCACAGTGCAAGAGGCCAGTATAACTGGGTAGTATGTCTACTGGAAAAAATAATGAGGACACTCAGTGAAAAGGGACATGTCAGAGGGAATGCTAAGTAACAGAGTCTAGAGGAAATTCCACCTTCGAGCTCACAGGCTGAATTTGGTTTGTTTTTTCCTTTTTCAAATGTACAGAAGGAAATTGCATGTGCGGCCTAGTTTTTCTTTGTTTATTGAGACAAGCTGTGTGAAAAAAGAGTCTTGTTTCAGAGTTTGTTCTGGTATTTGGCACTTGTCTAGCACTTTCCAATATTTCAAAGTGTTTTGCAAATGATATTTACCTGTGAGGAAATGCAGGCACCCTAGTTTGGGGTGCCTGAAAAGGAGTCAATATTAGTACCATACGCCTACAGGAATCCAGATGCAACAACTTGTCTAAGATGAAAAACTGTTGGAAATTCCTTTTGAGCTTGATTAAGCTAGAAATCATTACTGCAAGCTGTGCACTCAGTAATTTTTTTTTCCCACAACGAGTTAACTGAGGTAGATGTACTTTTGATTGAGAATGGCAGCTCCTTAAAGCACAAGCCAAAGTGGCAGGGTTGAGACAGAAGCCAGTGTAAGACATCTGAGTTCATTCCTGGCTGTCTTCCATGCTGCTGCCAAACAGACTAATGCAAAGTAATTTTGCTGTCATTTTTGAGGTGGGGATTCTGCTACACGCAATTCAAACTGTCAGCATCCAAATGATGTTTAAAAAGACCAATTAAGGAAAATTGTTTAGTGTTGTTTCAGAATTGTTCTGTCAGAAGTGCTGTTGTTGGGTCTTAAAGCTTTATCTCTTGTGAATGGTGAGAGTGCCTCCAGAATGCCACAAAACTCTCTTTAAAAAGTAACACAGTATTTGAAAAAATAGCTCCCTTTCCCCCCCCCATTTGAATGAGAGTGTCAGTTGCTGATTAGGCTCTGGAGCTATGCCATGCCCTCAATATAAATGAAAAACACTGCAGGATTTTCACTACGAAGTTTTGTAGCATCTGTTTGGATGCTTTCTCTAGTTGTGATGTATGTTGGTGCTCATTATTACAAGTAGTAGGGTGAAAATTTGAGATGCAGAGGATTTAATTTAAAAACATTCTTTGTAGGTGTATGCCTATTGCTTTATTTGGGATTGTCCTTGATTATTCTCATTTCTGATTAGAATTTAGCCCACAATCCTTGCTTGGATCAAAGTATAGGTAACCAATGCTTCTGTTTTCCAGACTAGCAGGGAATGATGGAGTAATCTACATAGTGTGGCATACCCTGCGGAGTGTGGTGTAGATGCACTAACTTTACATAGTCAGACTGCAAAACCAGCTGGGGGACATGGTCCCACTCCTACTTTGGAGAGAACAAATTAGCTTTGGCACATCCCAGAGCCAGAGCTGGCTCTGTGCTCCTGGTGGTACTGCTTTAAAGCTAATCCTCTTAACTTGAGGACACTGCTGAGCCTAAGGGGATAAGCCGGCATGGGCCTAGACTGGCTCTTTCTAGAGCCATTAGGGTGCTTTGCATCATTGCTCTGTGGCCTTCCCAGCTTGGCAGGTAGCCAGGACATTCAGCCTAGTCCTTCCCACTGTATGAAGACAATTGCATGGCTCCTAAAGCCAGATTTGTCTTTTTGCAGCTGCATGCAGTCTGGGTAGTTGGACTGACAGCATCTTCCATTCTGAAACACATAGTTAGAAGCAGTAGATCCAAATTCTGGTTTTGCAAGTTTGTAGCACGATTACAGTGATTGTGGTTGAAACCTCCCAGCCAAGAATAAGAATGCTAATGTGACATTCAAAGAGCAGCTAATTTTGGGTTACCTCGTAACTTGAATTACTTTTAAAGCAAATGTGAAATTAAACAGTCTTTTAAACATCAGAATGATGTTTTTATTAATAACATTATACTGAGCCAGTTTGCAGTGTTGTGGGAAGCTGCTGGTGCTTGTATGTGATTTGATTTTCCTCTTTCAGGATCAAATTATCCAGTTAATGAATGCAATTTTTAGCAAGAAAAACTTCGAGACACTCTCGGAGGCTTTCAGCGTTGCTTGTGCTGCAGGTTCTTTATCCCGGAACCGCTACCACTTGCCTGTCATTGTTGTCCCTGATGGGCCTGCAGCTGTGTCTCACCATCAGCCCGTACTCAGGGTGAGTCCTTAGCCTCAAATCTTAACTCATCTCTTGGCTCAGTCTTTAGTAACATAGATCTGGGCTGACCGAATGTATAAGGTGATAAGGTCTTTCGTGTTTAGCTCCAGGAGTCAGGTTCTAGTAGTTCTAGTAGATCTGGGGGTTTTATAAAGTGATTCTTAGGAACTTCTTACCCAGGGGTTACCAGACAGCACCTCGAGACGGCACCGTGTGGAAGTCAGCTCTGCTAATTAGAAACTGTAGCTTTTCCGGCTCTGTTAGAAAGAACTAGGTGAATTTGGCATGCTGGGTAGGGAAGAATTCCACTTGTGTAATACAGAGAGAGGGGTAGCAAGTCATCTGTGCGGCTGCATTCCTTCTGGGACAACAGAATCATGGAAATTCTTGTTTGTCTCTTGTAGCTACAAGTGACCAATGTTATGTCCCAGCCACTGACTCAAGCTTCTGTGAAGCTCGACTATGCCAAGTCTGCATCTAGCAAAGCCACTGTACTTCAACAGACAGCATTTACTCTGTCAGGGTAAGAAAATAATCTTATTTTTACAGTTCATAAGGCAAATGGCTGTTTAAATAGTGTTGGACTTATTTTCCTTACATGTTCTTCCACCAGAGAAATGTTTGTATGATGGAGAACTTGATGCTGTAGTTGTGTTTTGTTGATAACAGGTGACTGAGCATCATGTTTAGTAGTGATGGTGAATTTCTGTTGTTTCTTCTTTTGATTGGGAATGGGGAATTGCAATGCTCTTCTGACTTCAGGGGAATTGCGAAGAATTCTTTTTCTGCTGCACTTGGCAATATTAGTTTTGTGCTCCATTTGTCTGTTAGCCTGTTTAATCTAGCACATTTGGAAACTTCTTGGTAGCAAGGTGGTACCTGTTTATATGCTGCTGTTAGTGTCCTAGAGGGTGCTTAACACCTTTTTTTGTTATAGAGATGTCTTTGAGCTGAACTTCATGAATGTGAAACCTGCAAGTGGATATTATGATTTTTCTATCAGCGTTGATGGAGATAAGCGATTTATTGCTAACAAAGTTGAGGTGGGTATGCTTTTTGCTGGCATTTTAATTCTGTGACGATTCACTGAAACAGCTTTCTATTTATACCTGTTAAAGATGTTGCCAGTTGTACAGCATTTTTATCACGTATTTTTCTATAGTGCACTGGATTTTGACTTGGGAGGATGGCAAATAACCAGATTGGTATATGATCAGAAGAGATTTGTGTAAATTCCAAAACTGATTTATCACTTAGAAGCTGATCTGACAGCATATGAACAAAAGCTTAACAGTGGAAGTGTTTATACAGCAGTCCAAAGCAGCTATGCAAAAACAATTCCTAAGAATGTTAGTTCTTCAGAGCATTCAAGATTTGAGTCTGTAAATCTCAAGGCTTGGCTAGCAGTTGTCTGGTGATTGCCTGATGTATGGAAGCTGAGCATTTGTTGTCTGTTTGTATAAGCTCTAGGGTGCTAGGAAAGAGTCAAGGGGGTCTTCTTGGCATCTCCTAACTGTATATATGGTGATGCTTTTGTAGTGGAGAAACAGTGACCAAAGCAAATGCACATGAAGTCTTCATTTCATGCATACATAACCCCATTTTTTGGTGGCAAAACCTGTCATACCACAGCTTTCTGAAGAAAAGTTTAGTATATATAACTCTTCTTTATGAAAGCGTTTTTTACCTTCCTCAAATTTGTCACAGTGAGAAGAACATGACCTCTGTAACTATTCATATAGTCACCCCAGTGTCAACAGCTGAGAATGCTCTTCTCCAACGATGTCTATTCCCAGGGTTAGTTTTTGCCCTTAGTCTCCTGTTTAAAGAAAAGATTAGCTTTTGAAGTCTTCCAACATGATCAGCTTGGAGTGGACATTTATTTACAACTGCTGACCTTTATTCTGTGTATCAAATTGATGTTGTCATTGTATTAGTAATGGCACTTAGGAGCGTCAAAAGGGGATTGATTGGTCCTGCTTAAGCTTGCTGCTGGCACACAGAGGTACCGGTTAGGAATGTATTAACGCTGGGGCAGCTTTGTGCGAATCGCTTCTAATAAGACACATTGTTATGGGGGAGGACTGCTGGGGGAACTGCTTTTTTTTCCTTACCATTATTAGCATTAATTGTCCTTAATGCACCATCGTTTTGACAGTAATGAGCTAAACCAGTGGGTTATTACTCCGGCAGAGACTACATTTCCTGGCATTAAAATATTTGAGAGATGTTTGTGTACTGTTCAGCTGGAGGGGTTGTGTGCAGCAGCTCCGAGTTGCTTTCACATAAGTTTAATATTTCATTAGTCCACCTTTCTTTGCTCCCATCTTGGAACAGACTAAGGCTTTAATAAAAAATAGTCTACATGTTAATGGATTGATTTTCAGAGGTAACCTCTATCTTAAATTACACTTCTTTTACGGGAACTGCCAAGATTGTTGTGTTTGAAGTCTGACCTGAATAGTTTGGTTTATGTTTTTACATATTTCTCCCACAGGTTCCCTGTGAATTATTTTTCAGGGTGAGGGTGTGGGTCTGGTTCACATGAGCAAACCTGTAATAACAAATCGTAGTATATGATGAAAAATACCTTGGCAATGAAACTTTAATTCTCCAGGGGAGCATTTGTAAGCTGTGAGAACAAATGTGCTAATTAAAAACCACAGACTGCAGTAACTGCTTGTGTTTGAGAGAAGGATTGAAATCAGTCAAACCCACCGAGGTTCATTGCCTAGATGGTCTGTGGTTTGGGACTGGGGAGAGGGCAGGAAGTCATTTCTCTGCTTGGGGTTTATATTGCACTTAGCACAAAGGAGTGTGATAAATGGCAGGGCCTTACTGGCTGCCCTGCACCAAGTGATGAATGCTGTGACTCCAAAGGAAAGCTTGCTGAACAAAGTGCAGTTCTGCAGGAATGCTTTGACTTTTGCCTGCTGGTAATAAAATCAGCCGAAACCTGTTAGGCTTCAGGAGCCAGCAAAGGCATGACTGGTTGCTGTCCAGAGACCTCTCTCATCTCAAATTGCTATCCAGTAAGCAGAAGTACATATGCACGTGCGGTTTTAAGTTGTATCATATGTGATGTAATGTTTTAACAGCTAGTTTCTGCTAGTTCAAAAGGAAAACTAGTTGGATCTGGATAGCTGGACTGTTTCACTAAAAACAGTTCTCCAAAGGGCAGCAAACTCCAGCATGACTGAGAAGCTCGTGTCTTCAGAGCTGGCTGCTTGTGCAGGGAGGGAAGGGATGGGTTTGGGTTAGTGACCAATGCAGGAGCTTTGCCAGAAGGTAAATTGCTGTAAATCCATCTGGTCAGGTTCTGTCTTTCACTTAGTGTGAAACTCGGGAAGGGGACAGACAAGCTAAAGCTTCTGCAGTGAACATGACTGTAATTAGTATAGGCAGAGTATTTTGAGTAATTTTCTGTTGTTTTTTGTGGCAGCTGAAAGTAAAAGTTTCCACAGAAGTTGGGATTACTAATGTAGATCTTTCTACTGTGGATAAGGATCAGAGCATTGCACCAAAAACAACCAGGTAAAACAACTCAGTGTGTGTGATCCTTTAAGGGGCAGCTCTGGCTCTAGACTGGAGGTCTTCTGAGCTTTAACTGCTTCAACTAAACCAGAGGAATCTTGTATTGGAATAACTACAGAGTTATGCCCATGCTGTTTCTCTTAAACCTGTGAGTTCATTGGGAGAATACTGATTATTTTTATAGGTGGTTTTCCTTAATACTGAAATAAGTACTAACAGAAGCTGGGCAACCTGAGTCTTCTGTTCCTCTATTGGCATCTCCATAGCGAAAGCAAGTTTAAAAAGTGTTTCTCGTATTATTGGACCTCCACAGAGATGCTCTAAAGCAGCACGTATGCTGTATTTGGGAGGTGTGGCTGTACCATTGCTAGGTGTACTTAATATAATCGGTTTTTTAACTGACATCAGTTAGAATGTAATGTGTGGGATTTAACTTGGGTTGCACAGCCTGCATGAAGCCCCTCTGTTGGTACAGCTTTCCTGTGCTGAAGTTTGAGTGCCTTGTTTTTTCCATTCTGCTGCCTTTGCACCTTTGATTGTAGTATAGCATTGGCTAAGTGGAATGTGGGGTGTAGTATTAACAAAACCTTCTGGTGTTCCCTTGAACCTTACAACAAACAACTGTTTTACTTGAAAACAGGCAAGGTATGTAGCTCACAAAAAATCCTACTCAAAAAATTCCATTCATTTATTTTCATTAAGTTTGGGGGGGGAAGAGAAAGACATGTTAGTTCACCTGACTTTTAGATAAAATAGTTCATATGCTGAGTAGACTGCAGTGCTGCTAGAGAGTCTTGCATGCCTCTGTTTCTTTAAACACCAGGCCTTCTCTTGGAAGATCGCCTCAGTTCTGTTTGGTTTTTTTCCTCCTAGGGTAGCTTACCCAGCCAAAGCCAAGGGCTCGTTCACTGCTGACAGCCATCAGAATTTTGCTTTATCCTTCCAGCTGATAGATGTGAACAGTGGAGCTGAACTTATCCCTCACCAGGTTAGGACAAATTTTTGTCTTTGCTGTTTCATCAAGACATTCCATCTTGGAAGTATCTAAGGTGACAGTTGCTCTTAAAAAGATTTGATAGGTTTTGAGAAGCCATATGTTTCTGTCATGAACTGTGAAAGATGGCTGATCTTGGAAGATGGGAAGTGGATTCAGTTCATTTGTTTTGGCTGTATGTTAAATGAAGCCTCTTCTGGCTCTGGTACTATGTCTTATTTAACTCAACAAAATGGGTGCAGAGAGCCTGCACTGCAGAACCACAGTTCGGATATTTTTAGTATAGATTGTTTGCTGAAGAAGTCTTGAATGTAGAAATTTTTTAAAATTTCATTTTTCCTGTATAAAATAGAAAAAAAAAAGGGGGGGGGGGCGCAGACGACATGACACAACACAACACAAAACATATATGCATAAGGCCCTATTACATGCTGTCAGATACATCCAGTTGTGTAACATTCAATGTATTGCCCTGTACCCCAAGTGGGCCACTGGATGGTCTTGGTCCTCTGTTAATGTAGTTACTCAGAGAGACACAGAACTTTGCTGATTTGCAGGTATCCAGACACCCAGGCTCCTAGTTTATACTCCCAACTTTAGTTAATGTTGTGCTTTTTGATGTGGGGGGGTAAATCTCTCATTTCACTGGCATTTGTAAACATGCTATGAGATATTCTGGAAATGTTACAATCTCTCCTTTCAGACTTTTGTCCGACTTCACAACCAAAAGACTGGCCAGGAGGTAGTGTTTGTTGCAGAACCAGACAGCAAGAATGTATACAAGTTTGAGCTGGATACCTCTGAAAGGAAGACTGAATTTGACTCTGCTTCTGGTACCTACACGCTTTACTTGATAATTGGAGATGCCACGCTTGAAAATCCTATCCTGTGGAATGTGGTATGTAGCTGGAAGCGTGGTGATGTGGTTTTGAGATTACTGGCAGTCTAACAGAAGTGCATGATACAGGCTTGGAAGAAAAAGGCTCAAATGTTTTGTTCTTTGTAGTGAACCAGAATCCTTTTGTCCATTTATGGGCTCTGAGGTTTGCTGTTCATTTTAAATTTTTAAGTAAGCATCAAAGAAAGAAAGAAGTGAGTATTCATTTCGTCATGTGGTGGAAAAGAAAATTCAGAGTATTTATGGGTTTGCTTGTAATTTCACAGCAAGCACTTCAAGGTTTAGCCTTCTGTGCTTGCTATGCTGGAAATAACTCCAATTCTTAGTGATGGGTGAATGGCATTACTGTCTGTGTTTAGGAGAAATTGCCCCTTGAAAAGTCTGGTGGCTTTTTTGTAATTTCATTTAAAAATCACGTCAGTCATAGATTGACAAATACGGTAATAGGCCACAGTAATGTAATAGGGTTTATAAAACTTTTAATACATTAAGACCAAACTTCATGAAGCTGTACGATTTCTTTTCAGGCTGATGTTGTGATCACGTTCCCAGAAGAAGATGCACCATCCACAGTCCAGTCCAAGGACCTCTTTGTTCCCAAACCTGAAATCCAGGTACAGTCAAAAAGAAAAATTACATGCAGAGATGGGGAACTAGTCCTACTAGTATTATTTGTTCTCATCATAATTGGTTTTTGAAAAGTCATATAATTTTAAAAAAAGTAATACTCTAAGTAATATAATTAAATGAAGACCAGAGTAAGTGCTTAATGGGAAGAAATTTGTTGCAGTCCTGGAGTATGAATAAATAAGCTGTTTGTCCTACCTGTGAGAGAGCAACTGATGTCACTGTGAAGATTCAAACATGAAAATTTTACTAGGTAAGCACCACAGAAAGCTCTCTGCTTCTGGAGGTTTAACTTGCTTCATTCCAACCATCTGTGCTCAATGACAAGCTAGTAAGTGCTTCTGTGAGTGCAAGGAAAAGTTAACTGTACAAGAGCTCAAATGTGCAGAGACTGGACTAGACTGTACTTTAAAAGAGTCAGTCTTTGCCTTAAGAGGAATGCTTATCATCCAAAGTAATGCCTGGGAACAGCACCAGGGCTGGAGCTGGTCCTCCGGGGAGCTGAGAAGCTGCTCTGTTGGAATGCTCCTACTTATGAGTTGGTTTTGTTTGTTTGCAGCACCTCTTCAGGGAACCCGAGAAGAGGCCTCCCACTGTGGTATCTAACACTTTCACAGCACTCATTCTCTCTCCCCTGCTTTTGCTGCTCATTCTGGTGAGTGAACTGGGCCACAGAAGAAGAAATTGTTTTTTCCATACAGTCCAAAGTCACCTAGGAGGTTGGCCAGCTAAACTGCTTACTAAAACTTGATTAACTATGACTAGCACAGCAGTGCTGGAGTTGTAGCTAGCAAATGTCAGTGCAGAGGGTCTATCTGGTGATGTCTCTTTCCTTAGTTGTTTATTTTTTTAGTTTGTGGTCACAACAGAAAAACACTGCTGCCAAGTAGAAGTAGGTGGGGTGAGTGTGAGTTTCTCCAACTTGCTTCTGTTAGGGATGTTGAATAACAGTAGGCAGATTAAGTTGTAACTAACATTAGACTTCCACAGTAAGAAAGCATTGCTTCTGCCTTGCCCTTAGTATGTCCATCACAAAATGTGTTACTTAATCCTATCAGATTGATTCCCATTTATGGACATAATTAGTATTTTTATATCTGTAGTTGAAACATCTACTGCTACTCACTGTATCATCAGATCAGTGTTTTGAACTTAATGCAATACAAAAATCTCATTTAGGTAAGTTACATTACTCCTTATTGGGAGGATGAAACTGACCCCTTATTTGCTTGGCAGTAATTTCCCATTAGCTAGTCTCACTGAAAGCTGGCATTCAGATAGTTGTGTCCACTGGTCTCTGAAGTTCACATTATACATGTTGGTGACACTTTAATGAAAAATCTTATTGGTGCTGCTCTTGTTCCCCATCCTTTATGCCTTTCTCTTGTGTACTTTAGAAACTGAAATTGGTTTTATGAGCAAACATCTTGTATCTATAGCTGTTCTGCCAAGTCCAAAACTAGAACCTTACCTTTTATGTCTTTTTAAGTGAAATTAATTCAGATGGATAGAAATAGCAATGTTTATTTTTTCTGAAAAATGTAGATTTGGAGCAGTATCCTCTCATCAGTTCAAGGAAGATAAGTGAGGAACTGCATTTGGGCAATTGGAAGCAGCAGGAGAAATTTTCACTAAAGGAGCTCAACAGTGCTGTCTTTAGCAAAATTACTACTCTGTCCTCCTGCAGTAGCAAACAAGTGCTTCTGTAGAGAACACACTGTATTCATCGAAGAACTTAAGCAAACAGATTTGAAAGATACTGTAGTTTAAAATAAAAGCTTGTGTTTACAAGGCTGTTGTAACTCAGGTTTTGTTTCTGTTTCTTTTAGTGGATAAAGATAGGTGCCAACATTTCCAACTTCAGCTTTGCTCCCAGCACCATTGTTTTTCACATGGGACATGCTGGTAAGTGTCAGAGGCTTTCTGCTTTGTTTGACCTTCTCACCTCGGAGTTACAGATGAGAGCCATGTTGGTTAATGGGCTTGTGGTCTATTAACTGTAATGACATAATAGCATAACATTTGTTCTCTTGTTTTCATCTGCCTTCCTGCTTTTCATGATTGTTAATACGGCAATAAACCCTTTTTGGCCATCAGCTTATAACAGCTGTCATTATCTGGGCTCCTCTCTCACACCATTTATCTGTACTTAGTAGAACTTCTTATTTCCAGAGGTCACCCTTTCTTTGTTGCATGTTTATCCTTCGTAAGCAGGGAGTTTCTGGGGGGATTGAAACCTGCAGGGCTGCCATCTACAGTGAAAGACTACATCTTTTCTTTAAAGCTGTTCTTGTGAAAGCTCTTGTTCTTTGCCTGGACCAATATTTTTTCATCAATTTTACTGTGCCCTTGGTTGCAGTTATGTACTGTCTTGGTAGAATTTCAAAAACATAGTGGGTTGGGAGAATGTTGTATCTGCTGTTTCTGAAATGACAGTGTGTTGCTTAATCCAAGCTAGTTTCCTTGGAAGTTTTATAAAGCTGTAAGATCCTACAGATCTGCAAAGGTTAACATCCTCTACTGAAATCCAGAGTATCCTGATATCTCCTTTTAGAAGTCCTTAATGTCTATAATATGTCCATAATTCTGCCACAAGAGGGTTGGCTGCAAGCCATCGGTGTCACATTTTTCTCCAGTATGGAGACTCAGATGCCTTCTTCCCCTGGCAGTAATGCCAAGTCTTTAGATCTGCCATTTCCAAGCTTCAGAGCTGAGATAAAACCCAAATGCTTAGGCCTGGCAGTGCAACACAGCAGCTGTTCTGAGGATAACAAACGATAGGTCTTTGAAATGCAATTTCAGCCGTGGACTCTTGTCTTTTTTCACAGCGATGTTGGGACTCATGTATGTCTACTGGACTCAGCTCAACATGTTCCAGACTCTGAAGTACTTGGCCATTTTGGGTGGCATCACATTCCTCGCAGGCAACAGGATGCTGGCTCAGAAAGCAGTAAAACGGTAGGCCAGGGGTGGGTGTGTTGGTGGGAGCTGCTTTTAAAATCAGTGGGGAGAAGATCACACCGATGTTACCGTGTGTCAGTAACTGATACAGTAATGAATGCTGCTGTTGGTTCTTGGGTGTGGGGATGGGCTGCTTGGTCCCCCTTTCGTGCCTGTTTTCAGAATAAGGGCTCAAACTGACTAGAGCCATGCGGTGCTGTCACTGAGGTACAGCTCCTTCAGAGAGAATGACCCACTGGCCACTGGCTGAAGCCATCAGGCACACACAGAAAGCAAAGAGTGGAAGTATGTTCACTTTGACATGGGGAAATTTACATTTGGCGAGATGCATTCACTGACAAATTTGCTTTACTACACAATATATCAAGCTCTTACATTATCGTTATGTATTGAAAGCCACTATAAATGCAGAAGAGGCCAAACTCTTCTGTAGCTGTGCTTGCAAGATAAGTTTTAGGAGGAGGAAGGTAAGGCAGTGGTATCTTAACTGCTGTCTTCCCCTATCTTAAAGAGACTTCATAGACAAAAGGGAAGCAGATGCTTATCGGAGGTTGGCAGCTGCAAAGGGCAACACACTCAAGCAAACAGGGAAAATTCTGGTAAATGTTAGGGATACAACATTTGTTTCTGTGCTGGCCCTGTACTGATTCTTCACACTTGTGTCTTGTGGCTGCGCAGCATCTTGTCAGTGTGCCCTGGCTTAGATAGCCGGCAGGCTTGCTGACCCAGGCTTCCCACACAGTGCATTAATTAGAGGTCAGACCGTTCCCTCTCCTTCACTTCTGCCACACGGGGTTTCCATGTGAGACTTCAGGTTTAGCTCTTTTGTATAATGTAGAGTTTGGCTTTGAAGATGATGTTACTGACCTGCTTTGCCATCAGACCTGTGCTTTTCTTACTTTCCCCCTTTTGAGCCACTAGGAGTTGTTTATCCTTACATACCGATTTGCATAGACAACCCTGGGTTCTCACTTGTTTGATTACACTGTATTAAAACCAGGATAAAAGCTGTAAGAAAAACAAAGCACAAGAATCTAATTTTCAGGTGTTTGGCATTGATTTGCTGTCTTTAAAACAACTCTGCTTGCATGGCTGTGGCAGGGAGGAGCATTGTGGTAATTAACCCTTTCCCTACTATCCTCCCAGCTTTCTCAGCCTCACTGTCTTGGATGTCCAGCCCTCTCCACTGTGGCACTTTCTCTTGTTAGCATAACAGTTCCTACTGGGGTTTTGCCAATAGGGCCATGTTATGACATTCAATAATATTTCCTTTTTAATTTAAAGAGTAATGATACAATCATTATTAATTACAGATTACCTAGGATACAGATTTGGGGAAAAATAACACAATGATACAATGAAGCTTACTTCTAAGTGTCTTTGCTCAACCAGGGCTTCTGTTAGCACATAAATGCAGGCGGTTGGTTCCTACTTCAAAACACCACAGGGGGTGTCTTATGTGCTTTTCCACTGTAAATGACATGAAGCTGCAACTACAATGACAAATTTGAAAGTAAAACTTCTACCTTCAGCTAAAGTTAAACCTTTTGTACATGACTTTAAAGTTCAAAAAGACATCTTTTTGTTAACGCGCTGCTAGCCTGTCTCAGATGTTGAAGTGCAGTGATAATTAACTAAATTGCACTTCGAGGTAAAGCTGCTGTTTCACTGTGGAGACTGCTGGCAGGTGTGGGAAGGGGACTGTGTAAACTGTCTCTTCACAGAAGTTACCAGAAGGCCTGGTTTTGCTTTTTGCATTTCTGTCACTGGCTCTGGTTCCTGGAGCAGTGCTGCTTTCCTCCTTCCCATCTTCTCTGAACCTTTCTTCCTCTCTCCTTTTGGCAGGATCGCTGCAGAGCAAAGCAGTAGGTTGGCAAAGTATAGAACGCTGCGGTAAAAGGGGGTTTTGCTAGTGACCAGCTCTTCTAGAAGTAAGAGCCTTTTTGGAATGCATTTCCTGGGCACACTGCCTGTTTCATTTCACTACATCACTCCTTGTATGAAAAGATACCTGAGCTGAAGCTGCTTCCTTCTGACATCACTTACTGGGCTTTAAATCAGTCCTTGGGTGTCCTTGACTACAGCCAGGTTTGCATATTAGCAGTATGTATCCTCTGAGACTAAATTGCTTTTGTTTGATTTCCATAATCATTTATAGTCTGTATGATATGTGTGTATGTGAATATGCTGTCTTGAGCATCAAGCAGCTATCAGGTGATGAAATAAACCTAGTTTAAGCAGTATTGTTGCTGTAAGTTATTAGTAATGTCAGCTGGAGGAGAACACGATTAAAATGGCTGATATCTGGGCTGTTCCTGTCCTGCTGTGGGTACTCCCTATCCCCATCTGCAGTATTCTGGTTATTCAGCTTCCAGGCACTCTGACTGCTGAATTACATCCCCGCCTGGGGTGGCGAGAGCTCAGTGTGCGGCAGAGCCAGGTCAGCACCACCTCATTCAGCTTAAAACACGACCCATTTGAGGGTTCATCCTCCTGTTAGATTGAACTGGTCATGATGGCTCAGTCAGCAGCAGCAGCCAGCCCCCTCCGTTCAATACAGTTGTCTGATAGGTCTCCATTACCATTTACCAGTGCAAAGTCCTTTGTTTCCTTTCACTCTGAGCAGGTAAGGTCCCAGTTTGCTCTATCTACAGTGGCATGGCAGGCAGGACTGTGGCTCTGCATGCTGCCCAATCCTGAATGTGTGTGTGTGGCTTCATTTCTCACTCAGTGCACTGTTTTATTTTGGGGAAGGGACAGAGCATCTGGGACAAGTCTTGTAAAGAGACTGAAACCATTGTACAGCATACTTGCACTGGTACATCTCATGAGTGTCTGCTTGCTCTCATGTTCATAGTCAGTGCTCCAGGCATACACACACACGGTGCACTGAATGGAGCTCAGGTTTTGTGGTGCAAAACAAAATCAGCGTGGGTGGCTGTGTCACAGAAACGATGTGAACTGTGATACAAGCTTCTGTCTGCAGATCAGATAGTATAGAGGATGGTTTCGTGAAAATTACCTATGGAGAATTTGGCATCACGTCCCATAGAGAAACACCCTATTAATCTCTTCTCTCCCTGGAGTGTTTTGAGTTATCTGAGCGCAGAACAAGCTATGACAGGTAACGGGAGAGGAACTGGAGATGGCTGTTGTTTGTTCTAGCAGATGAATGCTGGCTGCATCCCAGCCGTGTTTGCTGGTACTGTTCTGGACCCTGGACACTTCTTTATACCTTATCTTGGGCCAGTCGGTTTTGGCTTTAGTGGCCTGTTACCAAATGCCTCATCAGTGTGTTCTCTAGAGCTTGCATGTTTTCTGTTTCACAGCCTCCTATTTTAACTCCTTAATTCCCCATGGGCAGTGAGTAACTCTGGAAGATCTTGCAAATAAAATGTCCACAAACTAACTACAAGTTAGTTTTTGCTGCCACGTGCAGTCACAAGCATTTTTCGTTATCGCTGGGTTATCTGATGCCCCAGGTATGCCAATGTATCATCACTGTCCTAGGGCTGACTGACAGGTACTCAGCACCCATGGCTATGCCTGTGTCTGGCATGTTGAAGGCAAAAGGACCCCAAAAAGATGGGTCTGCTGTGCCCACATTAGATTACTTTATCTTGGGGGCACGAAGATCTTTTCTTTGTTTTTACATGGACCAGCTGATTCCAAGCAGATAGATTGGCTCTGTTGAAAGAAGAGTGGTTAAGGCACCTGCAAGCTTTGCATTCAACCCTTTTTTGTTCAGTTCTTTAACTTACAAGGCTCGGTCATCCCTTTTGCACCAGAAATTAACCTTCATTTTGTCTGACCATTTTCATTCTCCTTGAAATCAGTCCTCCATTCCATTGCAGTACTGGTTTTATCGCTCTGACAAGCTTCCCTTGACAAAGAATGAGGGGTCTGGGGACACTTTTACTGTGTAAGGAAGTGCTTTGTTGCCTGGAAGAGTTAACTTTTTGGATTTTCCTTTCCAGGACACACTAGTATCAGAAGAAAGGAAGAAATGTGGAAAAACAAAGCAAATGCCTTCAGAACAGAATTGAATAAATAATTGAAAGACCAGAAGATGGAAGGCAGAAGCAGTTTTCGGGGTTTTTTTTATATTGAGTCAAAAGGGTGCCAGTTATACTTTTTTAAAAATCTGATTTTCATCATTGTGTTCATGCTACTTGAGTGCTTTTCCTATGAATCCAGAAAATGCTTTCCTCCTTGGATCCTCCCCCCCTCTTCTCCCAGGACATTTGAATTTCCTTTAGAAAAAGAGGAAGAAGAAAATACAATTCTGCCTTTCCCCAGATGCCCTCTCCTCATCCTAAAAGATGTGTGAATAAAGAGGAAAGAATGGTCCTGAATTTTGTTTTTTTGGCTGTCTCAGAGGCTGTGATTGGAAGTTGGGCTCACATGATAATGGAAAGAGCTTTTTCTGGTGGATAATTTTGTGTGTGAGTCATTGCTGTGTGTGAAGCTTCCTGTTCTTTCATGGCCTTTGCTGGAGGGACGTGCTTACTGGGGGGACTTCCCACTCCTGCCTGTCCCTTGTGCAATGCTGTCATCTGCATTTCTCTGCTAATGGCCGTTCTCTGTGCCATGCTGGGCTGCTGTGGGCCACCAGGGCTCAGGCAGGAGGAGCCCTCGGGGCCTGGCCCTTGCCAGGAGCCAGCTGTGGTGCTGGCATGCCTGGCTGCGTCTGGCCTTGGCAAGTGTGGTGGGTCCCATGAGTGACTTTACTTTCTTTCCAGCCCCTGGAAGGAACCTTTTCATTCCAAGTATGAGTTTGACTGAGGTTATTGCCTCTCTTCTTCTATGAAACCGAATGCCAGGAATCTGCTGGTTGCCATGTGGCTGTGTTTGAGTTACTTGAACTCTAATTACTCTATTTTTCTCTATTATTCTATATATTCTATATATAATTCTCTATTATTCTATTCTATAGAAGTTACTCTATTAACTACCTCCAAGATCACTAAGCAGTGGTGAGGCAGCAAGGCCAAAATCTCTTCCTGATGAGCAGCTTCCGCATGGGAAACTTAACAGTTGCTCCCTCCTCTGCATCTATGTGTTTGCTTCTGTTTGTCCTATGTCAGACTAGTTTCTTTAAAGGCCTTTTGGCAAAGGAACTTTCTCAAATGTCTTTTGGAGATCCAAGAAAATTATATCAACCAGCAAGCATGTGGGTAAAGGTTGTGGAGCCAAATCCTCCAAACAACTTCACATGTGTAAGACATAACTCCACTTTATAAAGCTGTCTTGCCTCTTTCTCACTGCAGTAATTTACACTTAGCTCACTGTTTTCTGTTCTTTGTAGTAGTTCCTACCCGTTTGTTCATTGTGAACGTTATACTGGATGTGTAGAGGTTTAATGAACTATTCCTTTGACCTCCTCTGCACTCCTTCAAAAACCTGATCTCATGCTGTATGCGAGTCCTCTGGGACTAAAGAGGTTTTCAGCAAGAAATAGTTAAACTACTATTTGTAGTATTTTACCCTGAAATTCCTTTTCACCCTGGTGAGATTTTTTGAGCCTGATATTTTGTTAGTGCTCACTTACCAGCTTTGGTTTATAACTAATTTTTTCTACTGAAAAAATGCTTCATGCTAGGACAGTACTTCCCTGTGCCTGTAGAGCCCTGACGTGTTATCCATGGAGAGCACAGATGCAAAAACCATGGAGTGTTACTGTGATGGATCTCCTCTAAGCTGTGTGTGTTGCTATTGATTTTTTTGATCTCCTTGGCTATGCATTAGGAAAGGTGAGATTTATTCTTTTGGCCTCTTATGCCTCAGATGTTTCCTGGTTTGCTTTATTTGTTTTTATATTTAATCTCCCAGAGTTTGAGCATTTGTTTCTTCACTTCGATGCGAACTGAACTTCCAAAGGACTCCCTTTTATTTCAAATAGCTGCGCTCACCCAGCTGTTTATCATACAGACTTAGGTCTTTCCGAAGTTTTTTGATAAGTCTTTTCATTTTATTGGGAGTATCCAATCTAGTGTTTACATATGACTTTTATGCCACTTAACAGAATTGTAATTATTTTTGCTGTCATGTTTACTTACTACTTTAGGAAGCTGCTTTGGTTTTTATATTTCCTTTCTTTGGAGCAAGTAAGTCCTAATGGCTTCAAGTGCGTTAGTCGTTACAGCACAGGTTACAAACACAATTTGAACCAGGCCTACTTGGGATGTTTTTTCTTTTGCGGGTTCTCTGTCCAGCTGTGCTGTGAAGCAGAAGGATGGCTTATGTCTCACTGTGACAGCTGCCTGCCTGCAGAAGAGTAACAGATTGCCCATTAGTGCCCTTGGTGCTGTCACAGCTTCCCTGATCTCCCTCAACATCCCCTTGTTGCTTCCCATCATGCTGGGCAGTTAGTAATACTGTCATAGTGCTGGAACTCTAAAAAACGAACAGGGAGAATGTAAGGATTCAGTGCAAGTATGAATTAATTTCCATGCATATTGAAACCTACCATCCTGAAACATGGTCACCTGAGGAAGAATGAGCTGGTATCTACTGCAGACTATCAAGGAATTGTTCAGGTGCAAGGAGGGGTGATTCCAAAGGCCTTAATATATGCTTGCATGCCACTGTATTTCTGACCTGGTATTGAATCACTGGTACTGGACCTGGTGCCTTCAGTAGCACAGCTCTGGGTCATCTGCAGTGCCTTTGGCTGCTGACTTGTGAGTGAAATCTTCCATTCTGGGCCCAGAATCAAGAAACGTCTCAAGAGACAAAGAGCCATCTTGACCTGCTGTTGGACAGGTTTATTTAAAACAACTTTTATTTCCTGCTAATGATGGGAAAGCAGACCCCATCCTGATGTTATTTACATTTCTGAAGACATAATTATTACACAGACAATAGGAAAATTGGGGTGACAGGGAAACAAATAGCTGTATGAGATCACTGGGTTAATAATTTCTTTGAAAACATTTACAGTTTTAACTAGCCACGGTGGAGTTCAGAGCCGCTGGATGGCACATTGAATTAAAACATAGTGACAGCCCAATCTGATGCACAGGGATCTCCTTTAACTCTCGCAGAGCTGTGGCTTCAGTTGGAACACCTCAAAGGTGAGCAATAACTGTAGCTGAGCTTTTTAGAGTTCAGTTTTGCTGCCAGGGCAAAGGAGCTAGACAGCAGCAGCCCACAGCGGCATTTCTAATGGGTGGCAGGTGTGTGGATTCATGTCTTACCTCACCCCGATCCAAGCTCTGTGTGTGGTTGTGCCGTCAGCATCTATTTAGAGGAGACTAATCAATTTACAGAGTTGCCTAAAGGTGCCTTTTGTTTACTAGTCAGGCCCTCAAATGGAATGATGACTTGGCAGAAATTTTGCTATGCTTCGTGATTTGAAAGCCTTAATTAGTAGACAATATGTCCCCAGGATTACAAGTTTATTGGTTGGTTTAGTCTTTGTATGCAAAGCAGCCTGAGGTTAAACCACAGAGGTATTTTTTTTGTGGTTCAGTACACAGACCAGTATTTAGAGTGGGCAGTTAAATGAAGTAAATTAAGAATGAAGTAAATTAAGTAGTGCATCAGAACTGTGTTCCTTTGAACAGATCTGAGGAGCGTATGCATCAGCTTCTCGCTGCTCACATCTGGAAATGTCTTGATTGCTGTGAAGGGCTTACTGTACAGTTAGGTCCATGAGCTCTGAATTAATTCTAGAAAGAAGCAGGAGGAAAAGAGAATTATGAGAAAACTTTGTGGGCATGCACAGAATTTTTTTTTCATTCTTTGGAAGCTTTTCCTAGCTGACCTTATTTGTGGAAAGGTAACAGAGTTAAGCGTGGTAAGAAAAATGCTGACATGCTGTGCTCTCCCAGCTGAATCTATAGGCACAATTTACATGAAGTTCTGATCTTACCCCCCTCCCCAGCCTCCTTTTTGTTTAGTATGCACACAGGTCTCTCCACACCCCTTTATACTGTGCTGGCTGTGGTTGGACAGACTTAATGTGTATGGATAGAGGAGCAAGATGAGGTTAGTTCAAACAGGGCAACTGATGTTTGTACGAGTGAAGGTATTCCCGAGGATGGACCCCAGTCCCCCAGGGCTGGCGAGATTCAAGAGTGTAATTTGTTCCAAATGACCACTTTGAGGACTGAGGGGTACTGAAAACAGTAAGACTTCCTCTCCTATTCAGCACAAGGAAAACCTGAAATGTCTCAGGGACATAGAGGCAGGTTCTTCTCCTGGAGGAAGACTTTTATCTGCCTTTAGCCTAGCTTAGGCATTCAGGCTTACTGTCTCAGATGGCTTTACAGGCTGCTTTTGGTTGCAGCAAGCCTGTTCCCAGACATCCACGTGCAGCTTCACAACACTCGTGGTCTTATCTGCTCAGACTAACAGGACTTTAGGTACTTGGTAAAATTGATTGGAAGTTTTTTTCCTCTTAAACTGCAGCAGCAAACACCCTTTTTCATGGACAGCAGTGGGAGCTGGCTTTGCTGAAGGACAGTCTTCAAATCACTTGAGCAGTGCAGAAGCAGTGTGTTATGTACAGAATTAAGCAGGGAATGTTACTCACCAGAGCATGGGGAGATGAAAAAGGGAGTATTTACATGAGCTTAGCCAGGGTGCCAGGAAGGCCTTTTAACCGACTGCTGGTGATGTCCTGAGGCCTGTGAAAGAAGAGAAGGTGATGGTGTAATTGAGATTGAGAGATAAATTCTTTTTTTCCACTACTTTTTTACTGAATTGTGGGGTTGAGAAGACAGCACATTGATGGACTGCTGTGTGGTGCTGGCTGGCTCAGGACAGGCTGTTCCTTATTTGCACCCCACTTGCCCACGTTAGGGAAGGGCTGGGCTCTGGGGTCAGCTAGGAGCTTTATTCTTTCCCTGAGCATACTTGAAAGATGATACTTGATCTAGTAGCTTCACATCTGGAAGCCAGACAGCAATAAGGACCTTATCTTATTCCTGTGGCGAGCAGATAATGAACTGATTCCCACCTACCTTTGATTCTGCAGAATGGCTCCCAGGAAGTCCCTTAGTACTGTCTGTTGGTGGTAGCGGCTGTCCATCAGGATGCTGTCAGACTGGCGCCTTGTCAGAAATTCATGCACCCCTTCTGCTGGGCTGTTCTCACCGCTCCTGTTATGCAAAGATGAGAAACATCTTTGTTTCAGAGATGCTTTTTAGCCTCTCACTCAAAGCACAGCTCAGGCTGAGCAGCACTGCAAGAGAACCTGCTGGGTCTAAGCCTAGGGCCGTTCTACTCAGTTTCAGTAAGAAATTGGTCAGCTGTATTTGCTGCTGTGTTAGAAGAGGGATTGGAGCTGGCTTGCACCTGACTAGTTGGTCTTAGTGGCAGTCACTGATCCATCTAGCCAAAGCTATCCAAGTGTTAGTGGAGAGGCTGTTTTCTGTGTTCAGACTAGACCGGGGGTAACTGTTCCCTACCGCTGAATGATCATTGCAACTATTATTTGCAAATATTATTGCTTGTTGATACTATGCTGAGCTCTCAGCTGATTTTGATACTTACAGCCTTAGAGGAAAGGATTAATTAGGCTGCTTAATGATAGTTGTGATTAGGGAGAATCTGAGACAGGGTTGCAGGATGCCCTTTGGGATGTGGAACAGCAGGAGAGATTGCTTCTGTTGCAGTGGAAGGCAGCCGTTTCTGCTGCAGGCATGGAAGAAACTGCCCAGTGTAAAAACGTTAGCCCTAGGACAGCAAAATGCCATGGCTTACCCAAGCCGCTTGCCAATGATGGTCTGTAAGAATTTGCGGGCGGAAATCTGCCCCAGGAATTTCCGGTAGTTGTCAGTGAATATGGCATCAGCGTGGCGCTGCATCCTGGGGATGAAAGACAAGCACAGGGTGTGCTCTCAGAGCTCGTGATGAACCTTCTAGGTGAGAAATGGGTGTTTCAGATGTAATACTGCTGATGTCAGGGGCAGATAACTATAGCAAACGCCTTTCACTAGTCGACTGTTAGTGTTGGAGGGTAAAAAGGATTTGAGGGAGTTCAGTCCTGATGTGGAAGCAGCAAGCAACATAAAATGTTAATCTGTTTTCCCACACTAAAACAAGTAAGGAGAAGTGCCTGCAAACTAAAGGTGAGGTCAGAGAACCAGTGGAAGGGAGGAGGAGAACCACAGGATGGATAGGGGCAGCACTGGGGCTGGACATTTCTGTGCTCTGCAGCAGCACTGTCACCTCCTGGGAGGGCTGTGTCTGTGGCAGGGTGACAGGAGCCTCCAGCAGGTCTCTAGCCTGTGGTTAGACCCAGGCTCCCAGAAGGGTACCCTCCCTGGGTAAGGGAAGCACAAGCCATGAGAGCTGGCATGGTCCCAGCCTTCTGCTCTGGTTGCAGGGCTCAGCTGAGTTCCCCTCCTGGAGCCTGGACTTTGTGGTTCTGGTGGGACTTAGTGACCTGCTGGTCTGCTCCTGGGATGGGGGAAGATTGTAACCAGTGTACTCGTGCTACAGTGGGGGTGAGAGGTGAGGTACAAACCTTTTCTCAGTGGGGTCTGTTAACAAACCCTCCTCCTCCTGTTCCTCTGCTGAGGGGTTATGGCTCTGCAGTGGGCTGCTGTGCTGTAGCTGGAAGTTCACAGCCTTGCCAGCAACCAGCCCTGGACTGTACCTGCAAGACAAACCCAAGGCATACTACAAGATGTGCTCCATTGCCAGTCGGGGATCAGTCTTCTTGATCACTACTCTCTCTTTGCTTGCTTTTTCTTTCTCCTTCTGTCATCTCCATCTCATCAGTAATGCAAATGATGTCCATCACTCTCCCCAGCTAGAAAGTGTCCTGCCTCAAACATACTTGCTTCTTACTGAGCTTCCAGCATCCTCAAGCATCCTCAGCAATTCTAGTATCATTATGCCACGGCTTGGGCACAAGGCTAAAGCATTTTCTATGTGACATTGCAAATCCACATTATAGAACCCAATGCTCGGTTTTGTATTTCCATCGATTTGTAGTGGTATGAACTAATATTACAACTTGTAACAGTTGACAAGGAAATGCTTGAAATATTAATAGGTACCTGTTGAGTTCATGTACTAAAATGTCTGCAGTTCTGACTTCAGTGCAGGTAGCCTGCCAGCACAAATCAGTGATGGAGCTGGAGGTGCTGCCTGATCTGGAGATTGCCATATTTCCCTTTATAGAACCCAACATTCAATTGTATAACCAACTGTTTGGGCTGAAATATTCTGTCAGATGCCTGCCTTCAGAAACCACTAAGCCAGGGCAAAGAAGTAGTCTTACCAATGCACATACAGTTCATCTGGCTTTCAGAAGTGCTGGCAATCTTCATTTGGCACATGCTTATTTTGTACAAGGTCAGAGAAGAGGTAGGAACCGACAGCATGGATAAAACACTCAGCAGCTTACCTGAGAGCTGGATAGAGAGGAGAGGAAATGGAGCATGCAACTAAATGCAAGAACAGGAC
The DNA here is from genome assembly GCA_035590215.1 of Microhierax caerulescens. Taxonomy (NCBI): domain Eukaryota; kingdom Metazoa; phylum Chordata; class Aves; order Falconiformes; family Falconidae; genus Microhierax; species Microhierax caerulescens. The sequence continues at coordinate 5,444,892 of JAVJGJ010000002.1, forward strand.
CAGGGCAGCCTTATCCAGCATCTTCCACCCTTTGGAGTCACCTGAAAAACAGAGCAGTCTGAGTCAGCGCAGTGAGGTGCTCCAGGCCAGGAGGAAAGGCCAAGTGGCACCTCTGTGTACTTGGTCCCCCTGCTCACTTATCAGCACCAAGGAACTGGGAACATGCCTCCGTGTTTGTGGTTATGGTGTTTCCCAATGCAGAGAGATCTTGATGTGCCAGAGTCTTCCTCAGGGAGTGCAGTTCTTGGAGGCAGTGGTTGCGTGTGACCCCTCAGGGAGCTGGTGTCTCCCTTGGGTTGGGAGGCAGGGCTGGTTGGCAGGATTTCACACTGTGGGACCCTGTTGTTGACCTGTCCTGCTGCTGTGGTTGAAGGAGAGCTCTGAGGCTGGGGTGAGCCCCAAGGACTGCTGCATGGGCTGTAAAAGCACCTGGGTGCTGGAGGGCAGCAGTTAGCAGGGGCTGCCAAAAGCAACCTTGCTGCCTGCATGGGACCATCTGCAACCAGCCCCTGGGACCTCTCCTGCCCTCCACTGTCCCAGGGACATGTACTTGCTCACATGGCTGTACAGCACAGATGCGTGCATAAAAACTACTGGGATATCTTGTGGGCATCCAGAGATCAAGGAGAAATAGGAAAATCCAAATAAAATTCCTGGGCAGAGGGGCAGTACTGGTCCAAAGGTTACCCTGGCAAACCCATTTATCAAAGGCAACAGTGCCAAGCTTGGTTAGCCAAATGAAACACAGACTATTCCTTCAGTCGTCATGCTTGGGTAGGAGGGGGACTGGACCAAAATACATCCCTTTGGGAGAGTTGAACTGCTGCTGTGTTGAGAGGAGCCCCCCCCCATCAGTCAGTCAGTGCCTACGCAGCTCTGAGCTTTGGTGGGAGGCGAGACAGGCTTGAGCCGTGCGTGTCTGCCCTCCGACAGCCGGCTGTGGTGCTTCGTGTCCTGCTGCTGGCTGAAGTGCTGTGAATGATTCAGGACAGAGTCGTCTGAGGTCGCACACCCTCCGGAGCCGAATGCGATGCTTTTGTCATTGGAAGCAAAGGACAGTAGGAGGGTATTTCAGTGAATGCTCTTCCTGAGTTTTGATTGAGAGCAATTGATCTTTTGCTCAAAAAAAGATTCTTTAAGAATATGGATATAAATCTTTAAAATACCAAGTTTCCCTGTTCCCTGTCTTATTTTACACAAGAGAAGAGCAGAAAGATGTTTGATCTCCATAAGAGGAAAAAAAACCCTTCCAAATGTATAACAATACTTTGTTGCAAAAAGAGCAGTTTCCACATGGAAAGGGTTTGGTTGGGCTTCTAATTGCCTAACCGAACTTTCCAAGCAGTGAGTTTTACTGACGGTGATGGTAAGAGGGAGCCTTTTCTGATGAAAAACATCAGCAGTGAGCTGTGATTCACTGTTGGGACAGAGCTGCCCACTCTCCTGACTGTAGATCAGGATAGTGAGGGGAAGGCTAATTAAGGACTGGTGGTCTTCAAGGGGGTCCAATCTTGATACTGCAGAAGTTAACAGAATTAGTGGCAGTGGCAGAAGTGCATGGACCAACAAGGGAAAAGGTGGTGCACTAAGAAATGACATTTCTTATCACAAATTTATTCTCAGCCCTGTCCCTGTGTCCAGCTGCTCGTGCTTCCAGCTGGGGGACCAGCAGCTTCCCTATCTGTTCCCCTGGGAGCAGCACTATTGCTCCTAGCCCCAGCAGAGCTTCTTGTGTGGCATCTCTACCTCCAAGATCTGGTCTCTTAGAGAATCACTCTGATTCCTCACTCAGAGAGTGGAGGAATGCTCAGAAGAAGCAAAAAAGCGACTGAGGGACTTACAGGACTTCTTGGTTTAGAGCAAATTTCCTGCTTGCTTTTTTCCTTTTTCATTTGAACTTGAAAAAGCATGCCTGTTTTGTGCCTCTCCCCTAAATATCTCCAAGACAAATTTCAAATCGAATCTTTCTAGATAGAGGAAATGATCTAAAGCATCTGTCAGGGGGTACCAGGAGACTGTGGCACCACCATCTATAGGAAGTGTCAACCAGGAGATTTAATCAGTACCAGGAAAGCTGCTATGTGAGCTAAGAAGTTCAAGTATCAATGTAAATGAAAACCTAGCCCAACATTGTCTGCTTCCCTTTTTTCTTCCTAGGATGCAGCCCTGATTACCACTTTCTCTCTGTATCTGGTTTCTCTTTGAATGCTAGGGTTTTCTCTGGAATCATTTTTTGTCCCTTTGAGATTTATTTTTCTTTCTCTACTCTTAGTTTCTTTGCAATAATTTTTTTTGTTTCTGGCTTTGCCTTTCTTCCCCTGTCTTGCTTTGTCTTCTCTGTCTTCTCCTCCTTAACTGGAGTTCACTTCTCATCTTGTTGGGTATTTCATTTCCGAGGGAAAAAGGGAGACAGAAGGTCCTACACCCCTTCCCAGAAGTGTGTGCTATTTCAGAAAAGCTGGGGAATTGAAGTGTCACCCTGCATACAGGCAGCTTGACAGCTCTGCAAAACCTTATCGCCTTCGAAATTCTCCTGAGATGAAGGACACCTTACTTTCCATTCTGGCAGCATGTGAAAAAAAAATATTAATAAATAAATACCCCTTAAGATGAAGAGCTTTTAGCACCATTTCTGCAGATAAAGCATAACAGCTTCATTTCATCCTATGCAACGCTAACAGCAGCATTGTGAAAATGATGTTGGAGAGATGGGGTAACTATCTCTTACTGTTTCTGAAACCTTAACCTGGTCAGTTTTAAAAATACGACGATGTAGATGAAACGAAGCTTTTAACATGCCTGCTGTTTTATAAAGTTCAGACTTTTGTACTATGAAATACTACATTAGAAAAGCAGAAATCCTTTTAAATGCCTTACTCTGCCTTCTTGTAGCTGGCTTAGCGTTATCTGTAACACACCGTTGCATTTCTTCTCACACTTTGGTTTGGCTGAAACACAGTTTTATTGACAGGTGAGTAAAACAGCATTCATTTTCCAGGGGAAAGGAACTCTCATCAGTTACAGTAAAAGAGGACAACTGTGCTACAGCTAGTAAACATCTAACATGTTTTTACAAGGCTTACCTATATTACAGTTCTATTGGTTTGCATTTATCCTGTAGTTTGATTATTGTTTCCATCTATACTTGATACAAAAAAATCTTGTATGGTACAAAGGATATCATACCTGGCAAAGCTAATTATTGATGCCAGTTTCGATTGCATTTCAGTGTAATTTATTTGTTCCCAATTTCTAAGTAGGCATTACCTTGTTAAATGCACATACAGAGACTTACACTTACCGTTCCCTTAGAAAACAAGCGTTTCCCTGATCAGCTCCTGCCCAGGTGTTTCCTTCCCCTGTTGTGAATACAACTTCTTCCTCTCCAGAGCTGCTTTTGTGAGCCCTGCTGGGTTCGTCCTCTCCGTGCAGTGCCTGGGCAGGACCCAGGATGTGTGCTGAGCAGGGAGGACACTCTCAGATCTCCCCCCAGCTGTCCTCTGGCTGCTAGGGAGGTGCAACTCCTCCTTATATACCTGTGGCTCCCTCAGAAGTCCTGTGGGCTTCTACACGTCAGAGAATCAATTATCCTCCTGAATTTCAAAGGCTGTGGTTAGCATCCTCTTTTTTTGTGTGTGCAAGGATGAAGGCAGGGAGGTTGCAGGGAGAGGGTTATGCCTGTAGTCGAGGGTCATTTGCATGCCTTCTCTGTTGTTCAAAGAATGAAGAGCAAATAATAATGATAATCTGGCAGAGTAAATGACAAATTTGCTTTGCAAGGTAAACTTTCTCTTTGCAATTGCATTTTTTCCTTCTGCTCCACATTGAGAGTGAGTTAACCATTAATACTTCCTCACACTACCTGCTCAGGAGGATTTGTCTTTTTGCTATTTTCTTTCATTATCAGCCTTTTCCTCCTTCTCCTTTGTTACTCACACCTGCTAGCGTTAGCAGAGCAGTTCATGCCTCAGTCCCTCGCAAATATCACAGCTTCATATCAAGCACACAGAGCAGCTGGAGAGCTCTGCTCCGTTCATGTGCTCTGGAAAAAGGCAAGGGTCTTCCCTGGGGTGCTGCATGCACTGGCAGCTGTTTTCATTCCTGGAACAAGGTGTATGAAAGCCCCATTAAAAAGAACACATAGCCTTGGTGCCCAGAAGACCAGGACAGTTCAGAAGAGTTAAAAATGAGGTGCCAGCATGAGTTCCACCTGCAAGATTTTTCATATTGACTTTATAATGCCCAGAATTGATGGGGATCCATCAGGGCTTGTGTAACTTGTTGCTGGGGAGAAGTTTCAGCAGATGAGACGACACATACCTGCCTGCTGCGGAATACTTTCCCCTTGCACTGGAGGGCTCATCGCAGCTATCGGTGGCAGAGATGGATTGTAGGGAAGGACAGTGCATCTGGTGTGCACGTGGGTGCCTGCATGTGCAGGCAATCTGAAGCAGTCAGGGCTGGTCTGACTCTGCCATTGCTCCTTTGCTTCTTGCTGAGGTGAGAAATCAGCACTGTGATTATGGCTCACTCCTTTGTGAAACAATATCCTCCTTGCACACCGTAGGCTCTCAGTAAGCAATAACCCAGCAGTCGGAAAGGCTTGAGTGAGCTTGGCATGCTGAATGACTCTGGTGTTAAATAACAGTCGCTCTATACCTAGACAGATGTACACCAATGGCTTTGAGTGCTCCAAGGGCTCACGTTCCCTTTGGTATTAAATCAGAACCAGGCCACTCTGCAGAGAAATCATGAACAATGATTGAATGGACCAAAGCAGGAGCTTGAGCTGACCAGCACCCTTGTAGTGGAATCCAGAAACAGAACAACAATGTGAAGAGAAACGAGAACTACTGCCTTCTTCCAGTTGTAAAAAGAAACAGCACTAGCCTGTTCATGGGGAGAGGATCTGCTGTGCAAATCAGGAAGGTACATCTACTCATGAACGCTGGAGAAGCAGATTTCTGGGTAGCATAGAACAGGTTTTCCAAAATCCATGTACTGGTTCACACAACCGCGCATTGTCTCTGTAAACTGGAAAGGGATTTTTGCTTGCTTTTTTGAAACAATCTGCTCATGTTCTCTCATGTGTGAGGCTGGTTGCACCAATTTTTCAGCATGACATTTTTCTTCCACTGTCTCAGTGCTACACTGGCTGAACAGATGAATCAGACCATGTTGTTAAACCAGTAGAGAGCCAACACTATATCAAGGCAATTTCATTCTACAGTGTGGTTTTGAGATAATTCTTTATCCGCCTGGCCCTTTGCCTTACACAGAGCTGCCGTAAGATACCGGGCAGTATCTCTCAGATCAAGGAGAATCAGTCTATAATTGACTTGTTTATAGCTGCCTGCTGCCTAGCTTGGATTAGGAGGGCTGTGATCTGCGTTCCTATCTCAAGTGGGCTGCTTTCAAAGAAGGCTATCTAAAGCTTCATCATCCTCAGGGTTTCCTTGCACTGCCTGGATTGGGTTCCTGTCATTCACAGTGGGATCCAGCAAGGCTCACACAACAACAAGCTGTCTTCATGACTTCAGATTAATTGTGGGAGGCAGCAGAAATTTCTAAAAAACCCTCCAGGCTCTGTCAGGTGTATCCAGCTTAGGAGTTCTGGAATAGAGCAGCTTTTCTGTCCCTGGGATTTCCTGTCCCAGCTTTAGTCAAAACCTTTGTGTCTTCGTAGGACCCAGAAGGCTCATTTGTGGAGTTCCTCTACCAGACTCTTTGAACTCTCCCTCTGGCTAGTGAGGCTACTTCTGCTGCAGCAGAAATGGCTGTGATCCTCACTTCTGACAGCAGTTAGCCTCAGCTTGGGTCCCACAATGGGTGCTCTGGCTGCTAACGTCTCTGGATGAAGATGCCACAGACTGTGACAGGATCCAGTGTTGTTTGAAGCCAGTTTTGCATCCATCTGTGTTGTGTTGCAGTGCATATTTGGAGCTGGAAACTATGGTCTTTGTTCTCATGGTCATTTTTTTTAGTGGAGTAGTCACACAGGTGGAGCTGGTACCCCCTGCATGTGCATGAGGATGGCTCTTGCTTCAGTTCTGCACTCCACAGCCTGAGAGC